>BSBK01013081.1:0-57340 GCA_027943335.1 Chamaecyparis obtusa
GGCATACACCCTATAGGGTGCAGCCCTATTTAAGACTATGCATAAGATTTTATTTTTCTTTTGCATAGGGTGTACTCCCTATAGCGTGCTCGCCACAATGTAAAACTAGAAGAAAAGGTCTTATTTGTGAAGGATCTCGTGAAAGAGGCCCTCTTTTTCTTATGTTGTCTAAATTCTATGTTTTCTCCAACAAGTTTTTGCTTTTCATGGTGTTGATAGTGACAAATGAACATTGTTTTGCACCATAGTGACAAGATTTCACTTTGCACCATCGTGAAAGTCAATTATTGAGGATAAATTTATCAATTGAGGTAAGTTTTTTTTTTTTTACATATGAAATGTGAATAAAGAGTGTTTTGGTTTATAATTGGTATGATATAGACTTGTTCTTGAATACATAATTTGATATAAGTATCCACTTAATTAGATATGGGGGAAGACTGCAAAATAAAACTCTTTGGAAGGTTCGTGAGTCAAACCACAAGGCAATACTTGAGACAATCAAGGGTAGGGCAGACCCAATTGGTTCATTGGACTTAATGGAGATACAAAATATTGTAACATGTCAAATTTATATAGCACTGTAGATTGGGTGGACTATAAATTGCTCATGGATTACCTCGTATGTATAACGAGAAGTTTATAACATTAATGACAACCTTTCTCTTCTATTTTTTGGGGCAATACCCGAAGGTTTTCTATGCTCAGCTCTTTCCTCTGGTGCTCCTATTGAGCTGAGTTGTAAAAATATTTCTCATTATTAATAAAAAAAACTTTATAATAGAAATCTTATAGTTTAGAGATTTTTCATGGCATACATAGCATAATTCATATATTCTTTACATACACTAAGATCCCAGTTCAGCATTAAATTCCACACATAAACCCAAGCCAAAACCAACTTCTAAACAATCCTGCCATAACCCAGAGCAGTAGGAAACTTGGTAACAACCTTACTTCCTTTAGAAGCAGCATGTCTAGCCATCTCTCTAGGTAGAACAAACTTGATAGCAATCTCAATTTCTCTGGAGGAAAGTGTCATGATCTTGTTATATTTCAGTAGAGAAGGAGCCTCAGGATTAATCTTATCAAAAATATCAATCATGAAGCTCTCCATGATATCCATGGTAGTACTAGATATTCCCTTGGAGGGATGCACTTGTTTCAACACCTTGTATATTAACCCTTTGGAAAATCCTTTACTTCATTCTCTCATCTCATACCATCTACTTTAAGACCCCAAACCCCCTAGAAACTAGGTCTCATCTAATGTCTCATCTCCCAGCACCATAGAAACTAAACCAAAGTTGATTCACCATCATTTGACCATCCTATGATGGATTCATGCATAAAATACCCCCCTCCAATGGCTAGAACATCTACTGTTGTACCCTTGCACCAATTTCATGACACTTATGCGCCCTTCAAACTCATCAAACTCTCTCAATTTAGTCCTCTCCCTCTCTGCTACACCTAGCTTAGCCATCCTTAGCACTCAGCTTAGCATCCTACAGGAAAAAATGATAAGTTTCCCAGAGAATATCCTACAGCTTTTGACCAATTGAGGAAGCAAAAAATAAGTGAATAAGCAATTGGCTACCAGCCACAAAGAAATTACAAGACTTCGAAAAAAAATATTCTTTCTTGATGCTGAACTCATTTGATGTGGTTGTATATGATATGTACACTGTACTTTACAAAGTGTTTTATGATTATCTAATTTCAACTTATTATATGATGCAGCCGAGTGTCGACACAGTCATTATATATGGTATGTTTTACTATTTTTTTTTTGAGAACTAATGCTTCTAGTGAATCCAAATTTAGTTGTTATAAAGATGAGATGTTAGTGAATGACTTCTTGCTAATACTACTCTTCCACTAGATCCAAATTTCAACCCTTTTATGTATCTACAGGCTCAATCATGAGCCCACAGGATTGGCCAAGAGAAAACTATGCTTGTATATCAACTGATTACAAAATGTTCATTTGAGGAGAAAATATTGCAACGATCAAGAAGAAAATTGGCTATGGAAAATCTAGTTATGAATTCTATTAAGAATGAAACTATTAAGGAATTGTATGATATATTACTCAACGGTGAAAGGAATATTCTTGATTAACATGGGATTGCAGCTACATATATTCAATATACAGAGGAAGATATAGAAAATCTTCTTAATAGAGATATTAATGTGAGAGAAAAAGACATTTTAGAAGAAAATGGTTATCTTGGTGCCATCCAAGGTATGCCAATTACTCGGGATGAAGAGACAAAGCCCACAGTTAATGAGAAAGAGTGGGAAGAGCTTCTTGGACCCATGATAGAAGTTATAGATAAGGAGGAAGATCTAGGAAGGAGAAAGTGGGAAAGGAAAGAAGTAAGATATGTGTGTGAGCCTATGTCAGATGATGATGATGAGTACATACCATCTGCTAGTAGCTCAAGTAGTGATAGAAGCTCTTCAATGCACATGTACACTAACACAAAAATTCAGATAGATAAGTAACAAGTGTTGTGGAATTATCTACAGAGCAATGTGAAATGAAGCCTCAAATTGGTTCATTAGTAGGCAAAGAATTTGGTCATGCACTTCATTCTAGCACCACAAATATTTCTATTAGAAATGCCTATTCATCAATGGCATTGCATTTACGGGACTTCGGCATTATCCTTGAAATGTAAGTTCATTGCCACCTTTGGCAAGGCAGTCTCACTCCTCATTTTACAACAAAGGGCAGCCATCTATGGTCCAAGGTTTTAATTCAGCTAACAAGTGGAGAGATTCTCAAGGTACTAATCTCTTTCATAGAGAAGTTCTTGCTTCATCTCAAGGTTCTCATTTAGGTGACAAACTCCTTCAAGGTCCACAAATAGGCCCATTAATTTCCCAAATTGGTTCGTTAGTAGGCAAAGAATTTGGTCATGCACTTCATTCTAGCACCACAAATATTTCTATTAGAAATGCCTATTCATCAATGGCCTTGCATTTATGGGACTTGGGCATTATCCCTGAAATGTAAGTTCGTTGCCACCTTTGGCAAGGCAGTCTCACTCCTCATTTTACAACAAAGGGCAGCCATCTATGGTCCAAGGTTTTAATTTAGTTGACAAGTGGAGAGTTTCTCAAGGTACTAATCTCTTTCATAGAGAAGTTGCTGCTACATCTCAAGGTTCTCATTTAGGTGACCAACTCCTTCGAGGTCCATAGATAGACCCATTAATTTCCCAAATTGGTAAAAGGGTAGATGCAATTTTGGAAAGAGTATCCCAATTGAAGAGAAATAGAAATTCCAGTGAGCATGAAGTTATTGCAAATCTAATGGGTGTATCTCCTCCACTGATAAATATAACTACTTCTAGAGACTTGAGTTTAAATGGAGACTGTCTATTCCCAAACATGCCCCAGTCGAGCAGATGAACCAGATGTTGCTTGAGTAAAGAAGATAGTGGTTTATTAAAGCATCTGCATTATCCCACTTGCTATCAGTTACTACTTTTTGAGCTGCTTACCAGTTGCTTCTGTGTGGGATTTCTATAATACATAATGTCCTCATGCAAGTACATGCCACTTACAGTCATTCGATCACCACTGACGACTTTGTGCTGAAGTGTCCCTCAAGGTCCCTTAAGCATGAAATCAACAATCTTTGTGGGGTAGTATCTCAGAGCTCATGCAACATAGCATGGATCTATCAGTTGCTACGGGACCATGTTGCCGGGGCCTACAAAAGCTTGTCTCAATTTTTGGAGATTCAAGTTCATTTAAAATCAGCAACACATTCTCGGTCGATGTCAAAACTCAGTGTTCCTCAGCTCAAATAGCCAACATTGTGTATCTTTCCAACCATTGTTCGTAGCATCAAACCATCTGTTCCAACAACTCCAAATAGATGATTAAACGCTAGTGGCAACCTTGTTCGGCATGCACAGTCATTCGATCCATGCCGATGACTCCATGCTAAAGTGTCCCTCAAGGTCCCTTAAGCATGAAATTAGCAATCTTTCTAGGGTCATATCTTGGATCTCGTGCAAGGTAGCATGGATCCGTTAGTTGGTACAAGACCGTGTTGCCAGGGCCTACAAAAGCCTGTCTCAATTTTTGGAGATTCAAGTTTTCTTAAAATTGGAAACACATTCTTGGTCGATGTCAGAAATCATAGTGTTCCTCAGCTCAAATAGCCAATATTACGTATCTTTCCAACCGTCAATCGTAGCATCGAACCGTCTATTCCAACGGCTCCAAATGGTTGGGTAAACACTAATGGCAATGTTGTTGACCATGCACAGTCATTCGATCACCGTCGATGACTCCGTGTTGAAGTGTCCCTCAAGGTCCCTTAAGCATGAAATTAGTGATCTTTGTGGGGTCATATATTGAATCTCATGTGAGCTAGCATGGATCCATTAGTTGCTACGGGACCGTGTTGCCAGGGCCTACAAAAGCTTGTCTCAGTTTTTGGAGATTCAAGTTTGTTTAAAATCAGCAACACATTCTTGGTCGATGTCAGAACTCACAGTGTTCCTTAGCTCAAATGACCAACATTGCATATCTTTCCAACCATCATTCATAGCATCAAACCATCTATTCCAACAGCTCCAAATGGTTGGGTAAATGCTAATGGGAATCTCATTTGCCACGCACAGTCATTCGATCGCCACCGATGACTCCGTGCTAAAGTGTCCCTCAAGGTCCCTTAAGCATGAAATTAATGATCTTTGTGGGGTCATATCTCAAAGCTCATGCTAGGTAGCATGGATCCATCAGTTGCTACTAGACCGTGTTACCAGGGCCTACAAAAGCCTATCTCAATTTTTGGAGATTCAAGTTTATTTAAAATTGGCAACACATTCTCAGTCGATGTCAAAACTCACAGTTTTCCTCCGCTCAAATGGCCAACATTGTGTATCTTTCCAACCATCATTCATAGTATCAAACCATCTATTCCAACAGCTCTGAATGGCTGAGTAAATGCTAGTGGCAACCTCATTCGCCACGCCCAATCGTTCGATCACTACTAATGACTCCATGCTAAAGTGTCCCTCAAGGTTCCTTAAGCATGAAATCAATGGTCTTTGTGAGGTCGTATCTCAGAGCTTGTACGAGGTAGCATGGATTCGTCAATTGCTATAGGACCGTGTTGCCAGGGCCTACAAAAGTCTATCTAATTTTTTGGAGATTCAAGTTCATTTAAAATTGGCAACACATTCTCAGTCAATGTCAAAACTCATAGTGTTCCTCAACACAAACAACCAACATTGCGTATCTTTCCAACCATTGATCATACTATTGAACCATCTATTCCAACAACTCTGAATGGCTAGGTAAACGCTAGTGGCCAACTCATTCACCACGCACAGTCATTCGATCATCGTCAATGACTCCATGTTGAAGTGTCCCTCAAGGTCCTTTAAGCATGAAATCATCAATCTTTATAGGGTCATATCTTAGAGCTTGTGTGAGGTAGCATGGATCTATTAGTTGCTATGGGACCATGTTGTCGAGACCTACAAAATCCTATCTCAATTTTTGGAGATTCAAGTTCGTTTAAAATTGGCAACACATTCTCGGTCGATGTCAGAACTCATAGTGTTCCTCAGCTCAAATGACCAACATTGCGTATCTTTCCAGCCATTGATCATACCATCAAATCATCTATTCCAATAGCTCCGAATGGCTAGGTAAATGCTAGTGGCCACCTCATTCACCATGCACAGTCATTCGATCACCATCAACGACTACATGCTAAAGTGTCCCTCAAGGTCTCTTAAGCATGAAATCAATGATCTTTGTGGGGTCATATCTCAAAGCTCATGCAAGGTAGCATGGATCTATCAATTGCTATGAAACCATGTTGTTGGGCCCTAAAAAAGCTTGTCTCAATTTTTGGAGATTCAACTTCATTTAAAATCGGCAACACATTCTCGATCGATGTCAAAACTTAAAGTGTTCCTAGTTCAAATAGCCAATGTTGCATATCTTTCCAACTATCAGTCATAGCATTGATCTGTCTATCCCAATAGCTCTGAATGGTTGGGTAAATGCTAGTGGCTACCTCATTCGCCATGCACAGTCATTTGATCGCTACCGATGACTCCATGCTGAGGTGTCCCTCAAGGTCCCTTAAGCATAAAATTACTAATATTTGTGGGGTCATATCTCAAAGCTCATGCTAGGTAGCATGGCTCCATCAGTTGCTACGAGACCATGTTACTGGGGCCTACAAAAGCCTGTCTTAGTTTTTGGAGATTCAACTTCGTTTAAATTCGGCAACACATTCTCGATCGGTGTCAGAACTTAAAGTGTTCATCAATTCAAATAGCCAACGTTGCGTATCTTTCCAACCGTTGGTCATATCATCGATCTGTCTATTCCAAAAACTCCAAATGGCCAGGTAAATTCTAGTGGCAACCTTGTTTTCCATGCATAGTCATTCGATCCTCGCCGACAACTCCAGGCCGAAGTGACCCTCAAGGTCCCTTAAGCATGAAATTGGTGATCTTTACGGGGTCATATCTTGGAGCTCATGTGAGGTAGAATCGATCTATTAGTTTCCACAAGACCGTGTTGTCGAGGCCTAAAAAATCCTATCTCAGTTTTTAGATATTCAACTTCGTTTAAATTTGGCAACACATTCTCGGTCGATGTCAGAACTCAAAGTGTTCCTCAGTTCAAATGGCCAATGTTGCATATCTTTCCAACCGTTAGTCATAGGATCAAACCATATGTTCCAATAGCTCCAGATGGCTGGGTAAACCCTAGTGGAAACCTTGTTCGCCATGCACAGTCATTCAATCCTGGCCGACGACTCTGGGCTGAAGTGTCCCTCAACTTCCCTTAATCATGAAATTAGAAATCTTTGTGGGGTCATATCTCAGAACTCGTGCGAGGTAGAATCGATCCGTTAGGTGCTACACGACCATGTTGCCAAGGCCTACAAAAGTCTATCTTAGTTTTTAGAGATTCAACTTCATTTAAATTGGGTGACACATTCTCGGTCAGTGTCAGAACTCAAAGTGTTCCTCAGTTCAAACGGTCAATGTTGCATATGTTTTAAACCATCAATCGTAGCATTGAACCATCAGTTCCAATAGCTCTGAATGGTCAGGTAAACACTAGTGGCAACCTCATTTGGCACACACAGTCATTCAAACCCCGCCGATGACTCTGGGCTGAAGTGTCGCTCAAGGTCTCTTAAGCATGAAATCAACAATCTTTGCGGGGTCATAACTCAGATGTCATGCAAAGCAAAATTGATTTGTTAGGTGCTACGGGATCATATTGCCGAGTCCTAAAAAAGCCTATCTCAATTTTCATAGATTCAACTTCATTTAAATTTGGCAACACATTCTCGGTCGATGTCAGAACTCAAAGTGTTCTTCAATTCAAATGACCAATGTTGCGTATCTTTCAAATTGTCAGTCAGAGCATTGAACCATCAGTGCCAATAGCTCTGAATAGTCAGGTAAACACTAGTGGAAACCTCACTTAGCACACACATTTGTTTGAACCCCGCCGACAACTTTGGGCCAAAGTGTCCCTCAAGGTCTCTTAAGCATGAAATCATTGATCTTTGTGGGGTCATATCTCAGAGCTCGTGCGAGGTAGAAATGATCTATTAGATACTATAGGATCATGTTTTCGGGGCCTACAAAAGCCTATCTCAGTTTTTAGAGATTCAAGTTCATTTAAATTCGGCAACATATTCTCGATCGATGTCAAAACTCAAAGTGTTCCTTAGTTCAAATGGCCAACATTGTGTATCTTTCAAACCATCGGTCGTAGTATCGAACCATCAATTCCAATAGCTCTGAATGGTCAGGTAAATGGTAGGGGCAACCTCATTTTTCACTCACAGTAGTTCAAACCCCGCTGATGACTCTGGGCCGATGTGTCCCTCAAGGTCCCAAATGCATAAAATTAGTGATCTTTGCGGGGTCATATCTCGAAGCTCATGTGAGGTAGAATCAATCCATCAAGTGCTATGGGACCGTGTTGCTAGGGCCTACAAAAGCCTGTCTCGGCTTTCAGAGATTCAAGTTTGTTTATATTTGGAAACACATTCTCAGTTGATGTCAGAACTCAAAGTGTTCCTCAGTTCAAATAGCCAACATTGTGTATCTTTCAAACCGTCGAATATAGCATCGAACCATCAGTTCCAACAGCTTTGAATGGTCAACTAAACACTAGTGACAACCTTTTTTGGCACACACAGTCATTTGAACCCCGCCGACGACTCTGGGCCGAAGTGTCCCTCAAGATCTCTTAAGCATGAAATCAGTGATCTTTGTGGGGTATATCTTGGAGCTTGTGCGAGGTAGAATCAATCCATCAGGTGCTACGAGACCGTGTTACTAGGGCCTACAAAAGCATGTCTTATTTTTTAGAGATTCAACTTCATTTAAATTTGGCAACACATTCTCAGTCGGTGTCAGAACTCAAAATGTTCCTCAGTTCAAACGGTCAACGTTGCATATCTTTCAAACCGTCGATCGTAGCATTGAACCGTCAGTTCCAAAAGCTTTGAATGGTCGGGTAAACACTAGTGGAAACCTCATTTGACACACACAGTCATTCAAACCCCACTGATGACTCTAGGCCAAAGTGTCCCTCAAGGTCTCTTAATCATGAAATCAATGATCTTTGCGGGGTCATAACTCGGATCTCGTGCTAGGTAGTATCAGTCTGTTAGGTGCTACGAGACCATGTTGCTGGGGCCTACAAAAGCCTATCTTGGTTTTCAAAGATTAAACTTCATTTAAATTTGGCAACACATTCTCGGTCGATGTTAGAACGCAAAAGTGTTCCTCAGTTCAAACGGCCAATGTTGTGTATCTTTCAAACCGTTGGTCGTAGCATTAAACTACCAGTTCCAACAGCTCTGAATGGTTGAGTAAATGCTAGTGGAAATCTCATTCGGCACACACAGTCATTCGAACCCTGCCAACGACTCTAGGCCGAAGTGTCCCTCAAGGTCTCTTAAGCATGAAATTAGTGATCTTTGCAGAGTCATAACTCGGAGCTTGTACAAGGTAGAATCGATCCATTAGGTGCTACAGGACCGTGTTGTCGGGGCCTACAAAAGCCTGTCTCAATTTTCATAGATTCAACTTCATTTAAATTCAACAACACATTATCAGTCGATGTTAGAATTAAAAGTGTTCCTTAGTTCAAATGGCCAACATTACATATCTTTCAAACCATCGGTCGTAGTATCGAACTGTCAGTTCCAACATCTCTGAATGGTTGGGTAAACGCTAGGGGAAACCTCATTTGGAATGCATAGTAGATCTAACCCCGCCGATGACTCTGAGCTGAAGTGTCCATCAAGGTCTCTTAAGCATGAAATCAGTGATCTTTGCGGGGTCATGTCTCGGAGCTCGTGTGAGGTAGAATCGATCTGTCAGGTGCTACAAGACTATGTTGTCGAGGCCTACAAAAGCTTGTCTCAATTTTTAGAGATTCAATTTCATTTATATTTGGAAACACATTCTCGGTCGATGTTAGAACTCAAAGTGTTCCTCAGTTCAAACGGTCAACGTTGCATATCTTTCAAACCGTCGGTCATAGCATCAAACCGTCAGTCCCAACAACTCTGAATGGTCAGGTAAACGCTAGTGACAACCTTTTTTGGTACACACAGTCGTTCAAACCCCGCAGACAACTCTCAGCCAAAGTGTCCCTCAAGGTCTCTTAAGCATGAAATCAGTTATCTTTGCGAGGTCATATCTCAGAGCTTGTGCGAGGTAGAATCAATTCGTCAAGTGCTATGGGACCATGAAAAGCCTCTCTTGGTTTTTAGCGATTCAAGTTTGTTAATATTTGGAAACACATTCTCGGTCGATGTCAGAACTCATAATGTTCCTCAATTCAAACTACCAAAATTGCATATCTTTCCAACCATCTATTCCAACAACTCTGAATGACCAAGTAAATTCTAGGGGCAACCTCATTCAGCATGCATAATAGTTTGAACCCCACCGATGACTCTGAGCTAAAGTGTCCCTCAAGGTCTCTTAAGCATGAAATTAGCAATCTTTGTGGGGTTGTATCTCAAAGTTCATGTGAGGTAGCATGGATCTGTCAGGTGCTACGAGACTGTGTTGCCAAGGCCTACAAAAACCTGTCTCAGTTTTCATAGATTCAAGTTCATTTATATTTGGAAACACATTCTCAGTCGATGTTAGAACTCACAATGTTCCTCAGTTCAAATGGCCAACATTGTGTATCTTTCCAACCGTCGGTCGTGGCATCAAATTTATTTTTTCCAACAAATTTGAATGGTCAGATAAATGCTACTGACAACCTTTTTTGGCACACACAGTCATTCAAACAACACCGACGACTCCGGGGTGAGCAGTAAGATGAGTGCAAATATGTATTCTAGTGTTTGTCATTAACAATCAGTCAATTAGCGGACAATTAGAAGTTAGTTTGTAAAAGCATAAGGTTGCACATCCACATGTGCCATAGTAATCTTATTAATAAAAGAACTCTTGCCAACATTAGGGTACCCCAAGAATCCTTATATTATATTTATACATTTATGCATTCATTTCATTACTTTTGTTATTATTACAGTCAAGGAATTGACTATTATTGAGGACAGTGACTGGCATTTGTAGCACAATCAGCAAGTTAAACATACAAGCATAACTATAAGGCATGGGAAATTTACAAAGCAAAGACATCCACATAAACATAAATTAGTATACATCAATACACCAAACACATGAATTGCATACCTAAAACATAAAAAATATATATTCATAGGGCATGAAGTCCAATAAAAAATATATATTCATATGTCCAATAATGTCATACATTGAATATATTCAATACAGTAAAACTGGCTTCCTCAAAGCCAATTGGATGTACAACATATCACTGGTACAATATACAAATCATATGTCCACTAATGCCATATAGGCATACAATCCATATCCCTAATCTAGTCCTTTCTCGCTACGGGAAGAAAACAAATCCCAGGCTATCTTTGATCGTCACATCAATGGAGATGCAGTGGATGTCGTAGTCTTCCGAGTGTGCTCACTCGTCCTCCTGTCTAGACTCTTCTGTAGCTCGACCTAATAAAAAAAAAATAAGATAGAGATAACTAATATACATCAAAATTGAATTATACAATGACATAAAATTGAATATTGGCTTACCGCTAGCAAATAGTCACTATGTTCATCCACCAAAGGTGCATGCTAGCAATCTGGAGTCATAAGTCCCTACAACAATGATCAAAATAATATTTAAAATACATACATGGATATCATTATAAAATTCAATATAAACTATTAAAATAACAATTAAAGTTAAGTGATCTCTTTCATACCTTAGTCAGTGCTTCAGAACTAGTTATTATTGTAGCTACTCCATGATCCAAAGTATCACAGACAGAAGGAGGAGTTTCTAATGTCAAAAGCTGAAAATGAAACAAAAAAAGTAAATTATGCAGTTATCAAGATTACATATATTTTTTAAAACCCTACTAATGAGTAAATGATACCTCTGTGAAGGTTCCACCGCGTCCTCTGGTGTGTGGTGTCGAAGTTGAAGCTCCAACATTCAACTAGTGCACATGTACATGGAAAATTATAAGATAACCATTCATATAAGAATGTACTACTGACATGTTAATTATAATGCATTATTACATGTATACCTGTGGACTCAATGGTGACCTCACAAACCCAGGTGAAAGAATGTAATCATCGTGCCTCTGGATTTTGATCATAATTTGTTTAGTAATTTAGTCATTCATTAATTAATTAAATATGATCAAGTAAATCAAATTAATATGCAAATAAAGGTACCTCAAGAAAAGTTGCACGATGCCCTTCATTGTTTGTTGTGAACGTCAATGGTCCACCAGTGCACATCTAATGCACATGCACCATAAGTTAGGATACAATTATTCATATAATTACATAATAATCAAATATGTTAATTAAAATGTTTTATTCGATACATACTTGTGGAATTGACGATGATGTGTAAAAGGGGACATTAGGATCATTGCCACTTCCACTACCACCGCCACTGCCACTACCACTGACACTCTTGCCCTAAATTTTCATCATAAACAATAGATACTAAATTAAATAGTTATTCTTTTATAAATGAAATATGATCAAATAAATTTAATGAACTTGGAAATATTTACCCGTGTATCAATGCCAAATGTCGTATTTAGAAAGCTATCAGTCATCATTCCAGAAACCTCTTCCTCTCTCTCGCCAGTACCAAATGTGCACAAGCATCCACATGACCAAAAAATATGCCCCCTTGAGGATTGACCATAGTCACCCTCAACTAAAGGAGTGACACACTGAATGAGAGTCTATGACAGAGCACTAATCGTGCCTAATGTATCTGCCTCTACATGTTCCTTCACAATGGAAGGAATACTAACATGATCCACCTATAGCTTTCCAATAGCAGCCCTAGGTGCATTAGGGTCACAATGTGCCCCTACTCGATCAAATGATGACCCCCCTCCTCTACCTTGAGAATCCAGAATGTCAAAATAATTTGGCACCTTCTTGAGTACAAACTCGCAATAGAGTTTCCTCAAGAAATATATAGGAACCTCATGATTGTTACAAGGAGGTGAATCAAAGACCATCCACCATCTCTCCCAAAAATTGTTTTTAACGTCTTTATTTATGCACCAATGATTTGGGAACCTCCTTGTTGTAGTTCTAAGAGTATTTGTGTGCCCTAGTTTTTTAAATAGCTAGCAAATGTCATCTTTTGTGATTTTTTTCTTTTTTATGCCCGCATAAGATAATTTATTTGCATAATATTGTTTTTGCTCTTCTCTTTTATCCTGCCATAAATTAATTTGTCCACTAACCACACTTACGTGGGTCAAGATTGCTTCCAATGATTTTGCAAGTCTTTCCCTTCCAGGATTTGTACCACTAGAATCTTTTAACCTATTAATTAAATATTCTAATTCTTTTTTCCTTTTTTCAATTTAGTTCATCAATTTTTTTTGGGTTCCAGGAGGAGGTTTCTCAATTGGTGGAGGCAATTGAGGTTCATTTTCTTCATGTGTTTCTTCATTCGGTTCTTCATGAGGAGACAGAGGGTTTGGTGGAGAGTTTGGTTGAGGGAGATTATTTCTTCCTGGCAATTAAAAAAACTACATTTTAAAATCTTCATTGAAAAACAAATTTTAACAAAATAAATTGCAACAAAACTAAAATTTTAAAATAAATAAGAGACATGGGCTGTAAAAACACTTACCTCTTCTTCTGGATTGAACTTGATGACATCATGGAGCCATTTGATGGATGGATGAACAAAAACAATTGGTTCACAAGAAAATATAATAGGGCGTATGCACTTTAGAATCCCTTCTTAGCTAAAAATGCAAGTTTGAGAAAGCAAAATGAGCTTTCAAACCCATGCAGCAAGCTTTATAAGGGATTTTTAAAAGGGTGTGCACCCTATAGGGTGTATGCCCTTTGAAAAACACTAAGTGTTTTCCAAAGCACATGCATCCTATAGGGTGCACACGCTTTGATTTGGTTTGCCTAAGCCTAAGGCTTGGGCAACCCAAGCCATAGGTCATGCACCCTATAGGGTGCACGCCCTTTAGTGTGTGCACACTATGCACGATGGGGGGCCAAAAAGAAGAGTGGCATCTTTTTGGTCCCCATCTTTGTGCACTTACCCATATCTTCGATATAGAATAGAGGATTCCAATCAATTTCATCAGGGATAATAAAATTATGGAGGTAAAGTTCAAAAAGTAGATTTTGTTGCTAGGAGGGAAGGGTTTGGTGCAGACCATAGAATTATTTACCTTCTGACTCTTTATCTTTAATGGTCATCATTAACTGAAATAGAAGAAATTGTTCTTTCAAACATATAGTATAAACCCTGGGAGGAGGCCTACAAGAAATAATCTGATCAACCAACGTTAAAGCATGGTTCATTTTTTTCTTTTGCCTTTGCAATTGCTCTTTTAAATCCTCTATTTGCTCCTTGTGTTCATCAATTTCTTGTTGCATTTTCTTTCTTTATTCTTTCCAAAGAGTTCTTTTAAACACAAACTGGTTATACAAACTGAAAAGAATAGACTAAAGAGTAGGTGGGCCAAATTCTATGAGTTGAGGCTTCTTCTTCTCACTACAGGTCTTCTCTAGATAATTAGTTAACTAGGTTCTTTTGAAGGGCACAATAGAAATCCTGGGAAAAGAGTGAGCTGAAGCTTGAGCCATTTTAGGTTCTTGCATATTTTCCAAGACTTTTTTATGCATTTCCTTAGGGTCATTCTACCGTTGAAGTGGCTCCTGGTGATTACTTTCAGGCTGATTACCGAGTGATTCATTCAAATTTTGGGAACTATCTAGAACAATTGTTTGTGCTGGAGAACTATTAGAAATATGATCCATATGTGGTTTAGGGGAAGATTGATCTGATGAGATAGACAAGTCATCTGGAGGAATATTTGCCACTTTCCCTCTCATTCAAGAGATTCTCCTCAATGGAGTCTTTGTAACCTCTATTATTTTCTTTCTAATAGTTTTCTTCAGTCTCTTTGTTGTAGGAGTGGTTGCTGCAGGAATTGGCTTCTTTTTCTTATTTCTGGAAATTGTAGGGATTTCAATTTGGTCTTCAACCCCAAGAACTAAAGTTTCTTTATCAATTTTTCTTTTTCCTTTTCTTTGGGCAGAGGTAGATACATTTTCCACTGTAGTAGAGTGAGGTTCAATTTCCCTAATATTTTTAGGATCTGCTCGTTGGCTAGCTTTCTCGGCTGTTGGTTGAGAAAGAATATCAGTCACATGGATAGGTTGTTCAACAAGGTCATTCTGGGGATGCAAAGTCTTGATTTGGAAAAAATCATCCCAGGTTAAGGGAGATACATCCCTAAGTGACCTATCAACAAGTAATTTAATCAAAGCATGGAGAGTGACAGAGTTGGTTTTTCTATTTTGGGTTTCTTATGCACCAATACCCAACATATTGTAGAGAAAATTTGGGACATTGACTCAAGAATTATGCCTAACATAACTAAGAAACTTGAAATGATGTGCATGTAAATGAGAGAACCTTCCTTCCCAGGTGAGGTACCTTATAATGTGTGCTTCTAATTCATCAAATGGGGAAGGAAGGGACACACGCTTATAGCCTTTCTTGTTCACCTCAAATGGATAGTTTGAAGATAGGGTAAATTGGGCCCGAGCTGACATGGGATCATGCTCATTTGGATAATGCTCACCAACCGTAGGAAACCCTGTCACTTCTACTATTCATTCCAAAACTATCAGACCCCATACATTTTCTTCTCCTTCTTTAAATGTATTCATGAATTGCGTAGCTACTTCCTCATCAAATTCAATCAATTTTAGAAAATATTTGAGCCACCCACAAACATTAAATCGCCTGATGAATTCCACATCTATAAGAAAGATAGTATTAACCACTGGTTCATGGCGCATTAACTTCCCACTCATTTCTCCAAACTCTTTCTTAATTCACTCTGCAATTTTCCAATTATAATTTTCTTTGTTCCTTCTGAAATTCCCTAATTCCTCTAATCACCTTTGTAATACCTTTAAATTCAGCTCCTAACTGCACCTTTAACTATGAATTCCCTTGTAATCTCTATGTTACATTTTTAAAATGATAATAATGGCGCTTAAGGCAAGGGAATTATAGTTTTGAATGCAATTAATTTTTGTACAACTTGATTATGTCATTTTAGGGTTACATCAAGTTAGAGATCAGAGATAATTCAAAAATTGGAGTACGACACTTATGTGAAACGTAAAGGACTTAATAAAATAGAATATAAGTATAGATTTGAAAAGATAGGGAAATCTCTTAAGAAATTATGAGTATGAAAATAGTGACCACAAAAATTAATACACTTCCTTGCCCCCTATGTAATTAAGATAAGTGTGCACACTTGTCATACTAAGCATGAGGTAGGAAATAGGTGTAATGCCATATTATAAATAAATACAGTATTAAATATAATAGTCTAAATGTACAAACTAAAAGTGGAAGAGATCAAATTGTTATACCTTCTATTATGATTTGTCATGCGCGAGAAGTTGATGGAAATTGAAAACTTCATCAAAAGAACTAGTGTTGAAGATGATCGGATCGGCTGGCATGGCAATTATTGAAAGAAAATAAAATACAAATGTTATGATGTGGATAATGGGTGGATGGAAGGTAGAGAAATTGAGTTGAATGGAAAGAAGAATGTAGAAAATGAATGGAGAAAGAAAATTTATTGAAAATTAAGTGTTTATTATGATCATACCCAACAAAATTTAGGGTAAAGCTATAGGAAGAAGGTTGGTACCTTTTGCTATAGGAAATACCACCTGTGGTGATTTTGAAGTATTATCACATAATTCCAGCAGGAAATGATCTTTTTTCTGTGGCTAATGGTATAGACAAAGTCTATGACCATTTACCAGAAGCTCGAAACGAAAAAGATCAATGGTGGATAATTGGACTAATCCATTATTGATGACATGATCAATTTCATAGGGTCCTAGCCACTGTGTTTGTAACTTGCCAGGTATTTCTTTGAAACATGAATCAAATAATAATGCCCAATCACCTGTTGAGAAGCGTTTGTTCTTGATGTGGGATTCATGCCACTTCTTTCTCTTTTTCCGAAGTATCTTTGTTCTCTACAAGGTGGATTTCCTCATTTCATCTAAATAGTTGAGGTGAAGAAGGTGGTCACATTGTGTTGTAGGAAGATCAATGTTGAGCTTTAGGGAAGTTTGCAATATTTTATGTTCAAATTCAATGGGAAACATTGCAGTTTTCCATAGGGTATTTCAAAAGGAGTGAATCTTGATGATGTCTTCCATGTTGTTATGTAATCCTAGACTACTTCTGGGAGGTGGCTGCTCCAATCTTGGTAATGTAGTTGAACTATTTTGGTAAGAATAGCTTCGATTTCTCTATTTTGGTTGATGTGAATTATGCCCCTTGATCTGTTACTAGCTATCTGGGCACACCATAGTGGGAAAATGTTTCTTCATATAGGAATTCAACCACTTTTTTTTGTGTGCACGCTTCATTTGTTTGACTTCGAATCATTTGGTGACATAGTGATGTATGGTAACTCCAAGGCTTGCTTCCACATCCACCAAGAGACTTCACTTGTCTCCACAAGAATCCTATTCTTCTTTACGATCTTCCTAGTAGGCTTAGGTCATTAACTAAGGCCTACACAAACTCTACTATAATATTCAATCAATTGATGCTTCACCTTGGAGGACTAACACCATGTAGTTACTTATCTTTCTACTCTACACTTAGATGGCTCTAAGTGCCAAATCCTCAAATTCTTCATATTTCCTTGCAGGGGTGTTCTCCATATGGAAAAATTTCATATCTTGATGAATTTGATCCATTTTAGTGGGATCTTGGATCATATCCTTATCAGAAGCAAGATTTCATCATAAGTGACCTTAAAAGTAGGCCTATTCCTTGTAGTCATTACCAGTCATGTTTCCCTCTTTTTTAGAAAAACTTTCCCAAAAAACTTGACAATCTAAAACTAGATTTAGATACCCTTTTGGAATTTTTAAAATATTCACAAGGGTTTTGGGTCTGACAGAGGTTGTACAATGGGTTCCTACAAACTAGGACAATAGGCCTAATAGGCCTAATTTCTAGGACTTAACAGTGAACTTGTTTGAAACTTGCTCAAACCTTAGACTAGATGATTGGTATGGATCCAATCCTAATAACATGTTATGGTATGATGAAACCCTTCCCCATACTATACTTGTACCATACTGTACCTTCATATCCTACAAGAAAACTTCAAACTTTCAACCCTTAGACCTCTAACCGGCCTCCAAATTCTTACCTAGGGCCTAGTCATAATAATAGCTCCTCATTCTTTCAAGACTCCTATTCCTAAACATATTTACACTAGTGACTCCCCTACCATTTCCATCCATTGTGAGTTGTTTCCCATGGCTAGATTTCATTGGGGGAGCCATGACTTCTTAGACTGGTCAAAACAAAACCAGTCTAGACACCCTAGCTAAAACACTAAAAATCAGAATATAAATGACCTCAAAACAACTAGCTCTTCAAATAAAAAACTCTTGGAATAGTATATAGAACACTAATTAACCATTAGATTTGGTCTTTCAATCCATAAGATATGACTATCAACACAAAGTCTCAGGAATTTCACTGTAACACACTTGCAGAGCTCTATTCACACACTTCAAAACTATTACAATGCAACATATAGCATGAGATTCAAGTCTTGGATTACATTAGATTCCATCTCCTTCATTTTAGGGCCTATTGGCTAATTCCCCACCTCCTAAAGTTTAGGGGATCTAAAGCTATTCGAGTTGCATGCAACATTTGCAATAATTGCAAATGTTGTCATGACAACTTCTTTGCAACAATTGGCATCTTTCATTTATGCCATGATCCTAATTCTTAGGACTCTTAACCTCCTATGTTTCAAGGATCCAAGGCCATTAATGACCTGATGGAATCTTTACAACTCCCTTGTGTGTTTAGAACACAATAAAGACTCTATCTCAACTACTAACACTAAGAATTTAATAACAACTAACAAAGGCTAAGTGTGTGACCTCAGTCCTAATGACTAACTCACCTAGCCAACATATAAAATGACCTTCTAAGGTCTTCAACCAAACTAATCTACTCTTCTTGACTTGGATAGAGTCAAGTACAAGCCAAAACTACTAAACATGGAGGTAGCCTAGGTGTGCTCCTACACCATCCTCCCCAAAATAAAAAGATCAATCCACCCTTGGATTGAGGATGCTTGGATAAATCCCCATCTTCTTGAACTCCAACTCCTTTATCCATACTGCATCAGCATCAATCTTCCCATGCTTCTTTATGAGATGTTCTTTATACTCTTTAGTTGTCTTTTTATAGACTCTTGTGTCCAAAATATTGTTAGCCCCTATGACTGTAGCAGTAGGTAATTACAACTCTTCCACATCTCTAATTACTTCATGAAGATTCTGATCCATATCATGTTGTGGTCATCTATAATGGACTAAGTTTGTAATGTTAAAAATTGGTGACAGTCCACTGTCTTCCGGCAGTTCAACTTTGAATGTGTTATCACCATACTTAGCCAATATAGGATAGGGTCCTATCCTCCTCATCTGCAACTTGTGAGGGACTCTTGTTTGAAATATTGAGTTGTTAAGGTGCACCATGACTAAGTCACCAACATTAAACTCAACTGTCCTTCTACTTTCGTCTACCTTAGCTTTGTGTTTCATGGTGTCCTCTGTCAAGGTCTTCCTCACTGTTTCATGTATCTCTTGAATAACATATGCAAATTCATTAGCATAGCCACTTCCCTTCACTCCATCTTTCAAATGTCTCAACTCATAAACACCTCTAGGATGTAGTCCATATAATTTTTCAAATGGACTCTTCCCTATTGATCTATTGATAGTGTCATTATAGGCATATTTAGCTTGCCCAATCAACTAATCCCATTGTTGACCATACTCCTTAGTCAAGCATCTTAGAAGATTTCCAAGGCTTCTATTAACAACCTCAGTTTGACCATCAGTTTGGGGATGGTAGGCTGATCCAAAGGACAAGTTAGTGCCTAACCTTTTCCAAAGGGTCTTCCAAAAATGACTCATAAATTTAGTGTCTCTGTCTGACACAATGCTAATAGGTAACCCATGGATTCTCACTATTTCTTTGAAGAAAAGAGAGGCTATTTGACTAGCATCATTAGTGGTCTTACATGGCACAAAGTGAGCCATCTTGATGAACCTATCCACAACCACATAAACATTGTCCATACCTTGTCTTGTCTTGGGTAACTCAACTACAAAATTCATACTCAAGCATTCCCATGGCCTAGTAGGAATATGCAGTGGTTGATAAAGACCTGCATTTGAAGAAGTACCCTTGGTTTTTTGACATACAACACAACTCTCCACATACCTCCTAACATCTAGATTCATCCTTGGTTAATAGTAAAACCTTGAAACAAGGTCTTGAGTCTTAGTGATCCCAAAGTGACCACTCAAGGCACCCTTATGCTTTTCTTGCATCAAAAACTTTTCTAATAGAACCTTTAGGAACACATAATTGATTCCCTTTAAACAAGAGATCACTTTGCAAAGTATACTTAGCATACCTACTATGAAAATGATTCTTGTACTCAGCACATACCTTGTATATGTCAGCAAAATCTTCAGCATCTGCATATAGATCCTTGAAGTGATCTATTCCCATGCTCTTTAACTGAATTTCTTGGATTGTGAGTGCCCTTGTAGACAATGCATCTACCACCTTATTGAGGACACCTTTCTTGTGCTTGATATTGAAGGTATATGCTTGTAGGTACTCAACCCACTTCATGTTCTTGTGACTCAACTTCTCTTGTGAATTCAGGAAACTAAGTGCTTGATTGTCTGAATACACAATGAATTCCTTTGGAAGAAAATTGTGCCTCCATTTCCTTAGAGCTTAGACCAATGCATACATCTCAAGGTCATAAGAAGAGTACTTCCTCTTAGCCTCACTCAACTTTTCAGAATGGAAAGCAACCGGTCTTCCTTCTTGGCTTAGAACAACCCTAATTGCTACATTGCTAGCATCACACTCAATGGTGAAAAGCTTCTCAAAGCTTGGTAGCACTAAAATAGGTTGGGTATCTATCTTCTCCTTCAATAACTTAAAGCTTTTACTAGCATTCTCATTCCAAACAAACTTGATTTTCATTCCTCCCTTGATAGTATCCAACATGGGAGCACAAATTGCACTAAATTGCTTTATGAATTTCCTATAATATTGTGCAAGGCCATGAAAAATCCTTACCTCTATTGTTGCTATTGGAGTAGGCCAATTAATGATAGCCTCCACTTTGCTTTTGTCCATTTTTAGATTTCCATGTGATAAGACAAACCCAAGGTACACTAGCTCTTTTTTGATGAACTCACACTTCTCCAAGTTGATCATCAATTTCTCCTCATGTAGCTTCCTAAAAACAATGTCAAGATGCTCTAGATGCTCACTCCTTGTCTTGCTAAAAATCAGTATATCATCTAGATATACAACTACAAACTTGCCTATGTAGTCTTTGAGGACTTCATTCATGAGCCTCATGAATGTGGAGGGGGCATTTGACAATCCAAATGGCATGACAAGCCATTCATACAGCCCTCCATTGGTCTTGAAGGTTGTCTTCCACTCATCTCCTTCATGTATTCTTATTTGGTGATAGCCACTCTTCAAGTCTATCTTACTATAGTACTTGGCTTCACCTAAACAATCCATTAGGTCTTCAATCCTAGGAATAGGAAACCTATACCTTATAGTTATCCTATTGATAGCCCTTGAATCTATGCAAAGCCTCCAAGTTCCTCCTTTCTTTGGTGCAAGTACAATGGGTATGGCACATGGACTAATACTCTTTCTAATTAGGCCTTGGTCTAGGAGTTCTTATATTTGTCTTGCTATTTCCTCATTTTTTTGAGGGGTCATCTTATAGGCCGCTTTTTTAGGTAGGGTATCTCCTAGAATAAGGTCTATCCTATGGCTTATGGCTCTCTTAGGGGGTAAAGTTGATGGTTGTCCATCACTTACAATACCTTGGTAAGTCTACAAAATACCTTGAATCTCCTTTGGTAACTCTGTCTTCTTAGTCACCTTCCCATCATCTACCTCCTTTGGCCTTAGCACCAATGCAAAGCCTACATCTTCACTCTCTTCCATGGCTTGTAAGAACTCTTTTTCAACCACCATAAGTACATTCAGACCTATTGTCTTTACTTCAGAACTCTTTTTCAACCACCATAAGAACTCTTTTTCAACCACCATAAGTACATTCAGACCTGTTGTCTTTACTTCAGCATCCTCCAATAATGACTATATTTTGAAGGTCACATTGTCCTTCTTGAAGGAATAAGAATTCTTTCCTCCATCATGTATGGCTTGGAGGTCAAATTGCCATGGTCTACCTAAGAGAAAATGACATGCATCCATAGGCAACACATCACACAAAACTTTGTCTTTGTACCTTCCAATGGAAAACTCCACCCATGCTTGCCCATTCACTAACACATGTTGGCCTTTATTGAGCCAAGTAACCTTGTAAGGATTGGTGTGGGGTATCCTTGTCAACTTCAACTTTCTGACTACTTCCTCTGACACAATATTGTTAGCAAAACTTGAATCAATAATGACCCTACATACTTTCCCCATCATCTTGCACTTAATCCTAAACAAAGACCTCCTCTGGCTTGGCTCCTCCTTCACCAGCTCCTTGATTAGAGTTTCCCTCATCATAATATTTTCTCCTTCATCTGAATTCAATGGTACTTCAACATGCTTCTCTACTGCATTAGACTCATCTTTCACAGGGTTAGCTCTCTTGTCACCTCCTTGTGATGAGCCACCTTTCTATGGACATCTATAGGTAGGGTTCCCCATTTGATTGCAATGGTATCACTTCATATTGTCAAAGTAATTTCCTCTTCCTCCTTGTCCACCACTTCTTCCTCTAAACCTAGAGTTAGAACTCCTTCCTCTACCACCTCTACTTGAGCTTCCTTCTTGCTACTCACTCAATTTTACATCTCCTTGACTTCTTGATTTAGAACTTCTTCAACCATAGCCACCTCTTTGTCTTCTACTATCTTTGCTTTTAGCTTTACCTTTAGAGGTTTCTTGTTTCCTTCTACTTTTCTCTTCTATCTTCAAGGCCATTGGATAGCATTTGCAAATGGATTTGAAGTTCACTAGACTCATTTCTTCTTGTATAGACCATTTGAGGCCATTCAAGTACCTTGCAAATTTGATACTTTCATCTTCAACTACCTTGGATCTCAAACATAATTTTTGAAACTCCTTGGTATATGCTTGGACATCTAAATCTTTTTGCCTAAGATTGTGTCTCCTCCTATGAAGAAGGACTTCATAATCATCAGGAAGGTAATTCTACTTCACTTTGGATACCATGCCCTTACATGTCACAATAGGACCTTTTCCATCCTTTTCCCTCTCGATTTCCACAAACTTCCACTAAGTAAGAGTTGAACCTCTTAGTCTAGACTTGGCCACCATAACTTTTTATGCCTTTGAGATACCATCACATTCAAAATGGTTTTCAATGTTGTCTATCCAATCCATGACTGAATCTGGATCCATTTGTCCACTGAATAGTGGTACACCTTCCAAAGCTTTCCCACTCAATGCCTTCAATGCTTTTAAGAATGGCTCTTCAGGATGAACACGGTCAGGTGTTGGAGCTTCCTCCTCCAAATCTAATTCCTTCTCCCTTGCTTCTTTTTCTTCCTTTTGGTCAATTTTCTCTTTGAACTTATTTTCTTTGTCTTGGACTTCACCCAAGAGCTACTCCATTTGAGCTAGTCTTTCTGTTAGCAACTTGTTATCTTCTTCTTGTTCCTCAACCTTCTTGGCTAACTTAGCCTTAGTCACCATGGTTTTGTCTTCTCTTGATCCAATTGGTGTATTCTCCCCCACTGATTCAGTAGGCTGCAACATCCAACACAAGCTTGATCAATTCAAGCTCTTATACCAATATGATGTATGGTAACTCCAAGGCTTGCTTGCACATCCACCAAGAGACTTCACTTGTCTCCACAAGAATCCTATTCTTCTTTAGGATCTTCCCAATAGGCTTAGGTCATTAACTAAGGCCTACACAAACTCTACTATAAGATTCAATCAATTGATGCTTCACCTTGGAGGACTAACACCATGTAGTTACTTCTCTTTCTACTCTACACTTAGATGGCTCTAAGTGCCAAATCCTCAAATTCTTCATATTTCCATGCAGGGGTTTTCTCCATATGGAAAACTTTCATATATTGATGAATTTGATCCATTTTAGTGGGATCTTGTATCATATCCTTATCAGAAGCAAGATTTCATCATAAGTGACCTTAAAAGTAGGCCTATTCCTTGTAGCCTTTGCCAGTCATGTTTCCCTCTTTTCAGCAAAACTTTCCCAAACAACTTGAAAATCTAAAACTAGATTTTGATACCCTTTTGGATGTTTTAAAACATTCAAAAAGGTTTTGGGTCTTACAAAGGCTGTACAATGGGTTCTTACAAACTAGGACAATAGGCCTAATAGGCCTAATTTCTAGGACTTAACAGTGAACTTGTTTGAAACTTGCTCAAACCCTAGACTAGATGATTGGTATGGATCCAATCTTGATAACATGTTATGGTATGATGAAACCCTTCCCCATACTATACCTTCATAGCCTACAAGAAAACTTCAAACTTTCAACCCTTAGACCTCTAAACAAACCCCAAATGCTTGCCTAGGGCCTAGTCATAATAATAGCTCCTCATTATTTCAAGACTCCTACTCCTAAAAATATTTACACTAGTGACTCCCCTACCATTTCCATCCATCATGAGTTGTTTCCCATGGCTAGATTTCATGGGGGAGGCATGACTTCTTAGACTGGTCAAAACAAAACCAATCTAGACACCCTAGCTAAAACACTAAAAATTAGAAGATAAATGACCTCAAAAAAACTAGCTCTTCAAATGAAAAAGTCTTGGAATAGTATATAGAGCACTAATTAACTATTATATTTGGTCTTTCAATCCATAAGATATGATTGTCAATAGAATTTCACTATAACACACTTGCAAATCTCTATTCACACACTTCAAAACTATTACAATGCAACATACAGCATGAGATTCAAGACTTGGCTTACATTAGATGCCATCTCCTTCATTTTAGGGCATGTTTTCTAATTCCCCACCTCCTAAAGTTTAGGGGATCCAAAGCTATCCGAGTTGCATGCAACATTTGCAATAATTGCAAATGTTGTCATGACAACTTCTTTGCAACAATTGGCATCTTTCATTTATGCCATGATCCTAATTCTTAGGACTCCTAACCTCCTATGTTTTGAGTCCATGTCCATTAACGATCTTATAGAATCTTTACAACTCCTTCATGTGTTTAGAGCACAATAAAGACTCTATCTCAACAACTAACAATAAGAATTTAATAACTAACAAAGAATAATTGTGTGACCTTAGTCCTAATGACTAACTCACCTAGCCAACATAGAAAATGACCTTCTAAGGTCTTCAACCAAACTAATCCACTCTTCTTGACTTGGCTAGAGTCAAGTACAAGCCAAAACTACTAAACATGGAGGTAGCCTAGGTGTTCTCCTACAACACATAGTCGGTGAAAACTAGAATGTAAGATTTTTCATTAGATAGAGGGTCGATAGGACCAATAGAATCCATGCCCCATTTATCAAATGGTGTGACCAGTATAGTTGGTTTCATCTATTGATATTTATCACATTTCCTAGTATAGCTGGTTGCATCCTTATGAAGTGTAGGCCAGTAATAACTAGTTGTCAATATTTTCATAGTTGTCCTTTTAATTGCAAAGTGTCTACCACAGGGCTCATCATGACAAGCATGAATGATTTCATAAGTCTCATCCTCATGTACACATCTTTGTATGACTTGGTCTAGACCAGTATAAAATTTTGGTCTTGGGGGGCCCCAAAATCAATGTCGGGCTTTCAGATCTGAATGCGAAAGGGTTTTAATTTGAAATTCATTTAATTATTTTCCCTCCTTAGTTGGTTATTGTGGTTGGACCATAATTTGAGGTTAAATTTGAATTATGGGTCCTCACATTACTCTAGGAGCCTCACCTTGGAACCTTTATATAAAGACTCTCATTTGCCTTCATTTTAACAACTACACCAAGCAAGACCAAGCAATTTCATGAGCAAGAATCCATCAAGGAGACATAATTGATTGAAGCAAGCAAGAAATGGTGAAGTGAAGATGCAATATTACAAGAGGATGATATAGAAGATCTTGAACCATTGTTGATATCAAACATTTTTGTGAGCACACCATTGTGAACATCTATTTGGAGCAAGAGAGATCCTTTCTTCCTTGATCCACCATTATCAATATTCAAGCATTCAAAGATACAATCATGGGGTAGAAATTATAGATTATGAGTTTGGTAGCAGTACTTTAGCCTTGGGGGCTTGGTATGCTTTCTTATCTTATTCAAATCTATGCAGTACTTTCTCATACATCTTCATGCTAGGGTTTCAATCTAGAGGATTAGATCTTGGCATTACACATTCAATATACACACATATTCTATTACATCTGGCTATTTGTAGAGGTGGAGATTGTGCCCCATGGTAAGATTGTGCTTTGTTATCTAGGTCAAAGTTGACCTGATTCCAAAGAGACAAAAGTTTTCTGGGTTTTCTTTGTTATGGATCGGGACCAAAAAACTGCAACAGACAAAACCCATAAAACTTTTCTCTCTGGAATTAGGTTGACTTTGACCTAGATAGTGGGGCACAATCTTACCCCTCACTAAAGTTCATCCTTGACCTAAAATATCTCAGACAAAAATTTTATTTGCAGATCCTGAAAGTTTGACAAAAAGGGTACTCATATATGCACTTCAATTCTTGAAACAACAACTGTAGATATCTGAAAATGGTGTTTTGGTGTGGCTATATAGGGTTTTTCCTTAGTCAAACCCCCATTTTGGTGATCTCCACCTCCACGAATAGCCGGATGTAATAGAATATGTGTGTGTATTGAATGTATAATGCCAAGATATAATCCTCTAGATTGAAACCCTAGCATGAATATGTATGAGAAAGCAATGCATAGATTTGAATAAGATAAGAAAGCATACCAAGCCCCCAAGGCTAAAGTACTCCTACCAAACTCATAATCCGTAATTGCTACCCCATGATTGTATCTTTGAATGCTTGAATTTTGATAATGGTGGATCAAGGAAGAAAGGATCCCTCTTTCTCCAAATAGATGTTCATAATGGTGTGCTCACAAAAATGCTTGATATCAACAATGGCTTGATCTTCTATATCATCCTCTTGCAATCTTGCATCTTCACTTCACCATTTCTTGCTTGCTTCAATCAATTATGTCTCCTTGATGGATTCTTGCTCATGAAATTGTTTGGTCTTGCTTGGTGTAGTTGTCTAAAATGAAGGAAAATGAGACTCTTTATATAGAGGTTCCAAGGTGAGGCTCCTAGAGTAATGTGAGGACCCATAATTCAAATTTCACCTTGAATTATGGTCCAATCACAATAACCAACTAAGGAGGGAAAAACATTAAATGAATTTCAAATTAAAACCTTTCCGCATTCGGATCCGAAAGCCCGACATTGATTTTGGGGCCCTCCGGTACCAAAATTTGAAAAGAGGGATCAAATCCTGAAGGAGGTCAAAGAAGACCTCAACTCTGACCTAGGTCAGAGATGACCTCGACTCTAACCTACGTCAGGGTTGACCTCGACCTTGACCTAGGGGTCGAGATCTAGCCAGAATAGAAAACAGAAGGTTCTAGGGGTGCCCAAAGACCTAGAAATGATGACAAAACATGGTAGATTACCAGAGAGAGGCACAGAGTCCTATGATGAACATGATTAAGACAAGGATGACCTATGCCTAGGTCCTACCTAGAAAATAGTTCCACAAAGAAGGGAAATTAAGGATAATTCTCGAGATCCTAACCTTAATTTCACCTGAAATGAAGGAATCAAGTGCAAAATGCATCCTAAATACAAGTCTATCATGATAAATGCACTAAAAGAGGGTTCTAAACCTATCAAGATTGAAGTGCTTCCATTTTAAGACAATACAAATATATTATCAATCCAAGAAAATTGAAAACTTTTATCAACAAGGAATTTTCTTTCCTTGGGAGAAAAATGTTGCCTTTTCTTGAATATGTTCCCAAAGGACATGTAAATGTTGTCTTTTCTTGATCCTCTAGAGCAATGTTGATCTGGTTATATCCACTGTATCCATCAAGAAAGGAAAAGTACTTTTTATCAGCTAAGGAACCTAGAACTTGATTAATGAATTGCAAGGGAAAATGATCCTTCTTTGTACAATTGTTCAGTTCTATGTAGTCCACACATATTATCCATTTACCTCCCTTTTAGGGATAATTACCAAAGGAGAAACCCATTTGTTGTTTGAGATTGGATAAATAAAACCAACATTCAATAGTTTCTGCAACTCGGTCTTTACAATTTCTCTCAAGACTAGGTCAATACGTCTCTGATGTTGGTAGAGTGGTAAACTACCTTCATTGATATGGATTCTATGTGTGTAGAAATTTGGTCTCAATCATTTCATATCTCCATAATCCCATGCAAAATATTTCTTATGATTAC
Organism: Chamaecyparis obtusa; assembly: GCA_027943335.1. Classification (NCBI taxonomy): domain Eukaryota; kingdom Viridiplantae; phylum Streptophyta; class Pinopsida; order Cupressales; family Cupressaceae; genus Chamaecyparis; species Chamaecyparis obtusa. The sequence continues at coordinate 28,250 of BSBK01013081.1, forward strand.
AAAGGAGTTGAGTCAATAGGGATAATTATGATGATGATAGTTTACTGTTGACATGTAGGTTGTGACCAAGTGAGAGCTCCACCTAAGTTGTTAATTCAAGCATTAATACTTTAGGTATAGGAGGTGTGGATATCTCACAAGATAGTAATTCATGGATAAAATCGGGTTCAACAGGAAGAACATAGTCCTCATAGGTTGATAACTTCAAAACAAAAATTTCAAAGATATCTTTTTCTGTAACACGGTCATTGGTAAGAATTATTTGAATCACATCATCACATTCTTGAAGTTGCAGGAAAGATTTTTTGTACATAACAACGTAAGTTGAGAAACAAAGTTAAGATCTTCCACCTCATCTCCTAAATCAGGCCAAATAGGAGTACTTAAGTTTGGTTGAGGTTGGGCTAGAGGATATAAAGATAACTTCTTAATTGTTTAGCCATCTAAAATGGTCATGTTACCTGAAGACCAACTTATATTGGCATCAGCTATGGCTAACCAAGTGATGCAAGAGAATCTTGAATTCTTGGCAATCTCATATCACCAAAAAAAAGTTAGAGTTGTTAGATATGCTTAGTAGTTTCTTTTGGGCTCTCGGTGATGTATTCATGTTTCCACAAACGGGGCTTGGTTGCTACTCAGTTCCTTCATTTACCAAGTTGGCTCGATTGGGTAACTGAGTTAATTTCTTGTCCATTGGTAATCTTTCTCATTGAGTGGTTTATTTTGGATTTTTGTTGAGGCCCACTTGTGCATTTAATTTTTCTCATAGAGTTAATGGTTGCATCGATCATTGGGAAGCATGTGGACCTGGATCTAGTCGTTTCTTTCTCCAATGATTAGATCTAAAGGTTAACTTGTTTTAGTAGCCTCTTGTATAAATAAAGTAGTATGTTATAGTTTTAGGTATCAATTTTGAGAGATAGGATCTAAAAGTTGAATCCTTTCATATATGAGGATCGTTGTAATTAAATTCTGATTGTATTTGGCTATAACAGGGAAGGCCTCACAGCCTAACATGTATGAAGTTATTGATGAATAATATATCAAGTTTCTGCATTCTCTCACTCCCTTCTTATGTTGTTGCTTCTATGTGATGTTTCTACAAGGAGACTGGTCATTTGGGAGTGTATTTGGCCCTTTTCCCAGTCTCTTTGTGTCAAATGATATTAGAGAGAGGTTAGATCAGGGAAAACTTTAAGAAACCCCCTCCCTAGAAAAAGTGTAAAATCCTGGCGAATCCTACATTATTTTGGCTGGAAAAAAATAATATTATTAGCAAATTGTTTTAATTTGAAAGGAAAAATATTAATTTAAGTGGCAAATTTTTTTTAATTATATGAAAATTCTATAAAATCCTAGTGAGTCTTTCATTGTTGAAGAAAATCATGGATAGAAGTACACATACCTAGAAACCATCATTTAATCATTATTGTTATATGGATCCTAATTAATTGTCATACTTGAAAGTTAAATTTAGTACTTTTAAATTACCTCTGAAACCTCAAATGACTTTTAATATTTTAGTAAGGCGTCCAAAGTTAGTTTTATATCATCTAACATATAGTAAACCTATTTTTTATAACCGTTGGATGATCCTAAATCAATGGCATAAATCCAAGTTCCAAAGAAAGTATCTGAAATAAAGACATGTGTCCACAATGAAATTTATTTCGGGCCAAAGTTTGAAAGGATAAAAAGTTCCATGAAAAGTCTCCAGAATAGAGACACGTGTCAAATCTATGTACTTAACCGTACTCTAACTTAAATTTTGACCAGATATTGGTGAATATGACCATCGATTAACAGAAGCTTTGGAAATTGTAGGCAAAAATATTTAATTTATTGTGTGGAAAAATTAGATTCTATTGGCGAATTCATCACTGAAATACAAATAATTCCATATCACTACTGGCGATTACCCTATGCATGGGACCCAATTTTTATAAAGTGTAGGCGACATGGCCACCCCAAAAGTCCAATTTTTTTCACCAAATTTTGGGTCCTTGACGAGTGAAATTCACCAATTGGCGAATATTCAGCACTAAAGTTGTCCCTAGGTTAGATCTTGATCTAGATTTGCAAATTTAGGTCTTTGGTCGAGGGTTCCTTCTTGTAAGCCTTAGTTGGTATTTTTTGTGGGGTGACAGTTTGTGATCTGACCTACAACTGAAGAGGGTTTCTAGATGGTTCTTGGGAGGTGGGATGTAGATTCAGGATTGGTATATATTCTAAGAAAAAAAATTTCTACATTAGAAGTTGTTGAGACAGTCCAACACTGAGGAAGACATCTTGAGAATGTTAGTGATGAAGAAGCTGAAGATGAACAAGGTGAAGCAAAACCTACACATGTGATGGATCAGGGTGAAGAAACACTTTTGAAGGCATTGACAGACTTGAAGTCAACATTGCACTTCAATCCTCTTGAATATAGTGGTAGGATGGATTCAAATGAGTTGATGGATTGGATAACCAAGATAGAGAAGTATTTTGAATATGAAAATGTTCTTGAGGAAAAGAAGGTGAAAATTGCAAGTACAAAGTTGAAAAGTCACGCATCCTTATGGTGGGAGCATCTACAATTAGATAAAAAAAGGAAAGATAAAGACTAAATCAAGGTATGGAATAAGATGGTGAATAAGTTGAAAGGAAAGTTTTTACCTTGTGATTATCAGATTAACCTAGTTAGGAGAATGTAAAGTTTGAGGCAGAAAGATAGCTCAGTAAAAGACTATACTGAGGAAAAGACTATACTGAGGAATTCTATAGGCTAGACATCAATCTGGACATATTGAGGATGAGGTGGAAATAATTGATAGATACCTGAATGGGTTAAGAATTTCTATTCAAGAGGAAATCAGTTTGGTAAAGTTGGAAAATATTAAAGAAGATTATCAGTATGTCCTGAAAGCTGAGGAGAAATTGAACAAAAGACATGAGCAAAGACAAAGAGGAAAATGTGGTAGATTCCCTAGAGAAAGAGGTAGATCTTATGGTGAAAATAATATATTTGATCAAGACAAAACAAATTAGGATAAAGGCAAGAGCAAAGACAAAGAGGAAAATGTGGTAGATTCCCTAGAGAAAGAGGTAGATCTTATGGTGAAAATAATATATTTGATCAAGACAAAACAAATTAGGATAAAGGCAAGACTAAGTGGAAAGGTCAAAGTTCTTCTAGAGGAAGAGGCAATAACTACCGAGGTGGCTATAATTGAGATGGATTCTAAGGAACTTGTTAAAATTGTGGAGAAGGACATAGAACATTTGAGTGTACACATGCAAGCAAAAAGGTCGTTAATAGTAGAAATGCTTTGATACAAGAAGACTCACCAAATGAACCAGAGAAGGAAAAGAACTTAATGGTCAAAAGAGCACTATGGAGTGAAAGTAATAAGGAAGATCCAATAAGGAAAAGTTTATTCGGGACTAGATGAAAAGTTTCCGATAAACTATGGAAGGTAATCATTGACAGTGGAAGCTCAGAGAACCTGGTATCTGAGGAAATGGTTTCAAATTTGTAGTTAGAAATACTGAAACACCCGAAGCCTTATCAAATTTCATGGATCAAGGATGAGCATACACTATTGGTAAGTGAACAATGTTATATGAATTTGAAAATTGGAAAGTGCTATGATAAGGCGTTATGTGATATCATTCCTATGTACTATTGTCATATTTGGTTGGGTAGACCTTGGAAATATGATAGACATGCTATATATGATGGAAGATTGCATAAATATACTATTTGGGCTGATGGGAGAAGACAAATCTTGTTTCCTTTGATTGAAGAATCTGTTGGTAATGTTTGCACATCTGTGAAAGTTTGTTTGATGGAAGGAAGAAAGTCTATTAAGGATTTGAAGAAGACTGTTGTATGTTTTGTTGTGATTCCTAATAAATCGAGTGAGAAAATAGTGGACACTGAGAGGAGATAAAAGAGAATTCAAGTGACACATGGAGCCAATAAAAGTTTTGAGACTTTGAAGAAGAAGTTTTTTGAACTGACTATGTTAGTTTTACTTGATTTGATTAAGGTATTTCAAGTTGAATGTGATGCGAATGGTAGTACAATAAGAGTTATTTTTGTTAGGAATGAATGTTGAAAACATGAAATTTCTCTGTGGTCCGCCTAGAAATCATTTAAAACTAATTGAAAATCAAATTTTCTTTTTTTTCTGTGTTGCAAAATTCAATGAACGAGCGAAAATTTATGCCCAAAATACTACATGTTGGTTTTTTAGAAAAAAGGACATACACAAAAAAGAATTAGAAATGAAAAACTTAACATGAAAGATTTTTTACCATTTTAAACCATTGCAAATGAATAATCTAAATAATCTAAATCTGAAAAAAATATGGTGGCATTGCCCTCCATATTTAAATTTAAATCTAAATATTAAAACTAAATATCAAATGAAATAATGATCAGAATTTAAATATAAGAGAAATATAAATCCAAATCTAACTTGAAAACTAAATCTAAATCTTAAAGTATTAAAACCAAATCTTAAAATTTTTCTAATTTTAATTAAGGTAGAAAAAATATTTTTCACCATTTTATTTTATTTTATTGTACAAATTAAATATTAAATATAAAAAGTATATAAAATAAAGTATTAAAACTCAATAATGAAGAAGAAAGATTTTTCACCACTTTAAACCATTGCAAATGAATAATCTAAATAATCTAAATCTAAAGCAATATGACAACATTGCCCTCCATATTTAAATTTAAATCTAAATATTTAAACTAAATATTAAATAAAATATTGATCAAAATCTAAATCTAAGAGAAATATATTTATATAAATCTAACTCTATATCTTAAAGTATTAAAACTAAATCTTAAAGATTTTCTAATTTTAATTAAGGAATAAGAAATATTTTTTACCATTTTAAACCATTCTAAATGAATAACCTAAATAATCTAAATCTAAATATTAAATGAAATAATGATCAAAATCTAAATCTAAGAGAAATCTAAATCTAAATCTAACTCAAGGAAACACTCTTTTATAATATGAGAGTGTCTCTTCATATTCCTCAAAGGGTGCCTTTTTTAATTCCTTTGCTTCTCCAAATTAAAAAAAAACTCCAAATTTTTTAATTTTTTTTAACTTATTATTCATCCATATGACTTCCCTATCTTTTTAGGTCCTATTATTTTGGGCCCCATTATTTCGGCCTTCCCATTTAGCTTCCTATTATTTTGTCCAACCATTATTTTTTGCATTCGCTTTGAAATTTATGATTTATTTAAATTTATAGTGTTGTAACTTTTTTATTTAATTTAATAGTTTTTACTATAGAAATTAAATGTTAAATCTAAAAACTATATAAAATGAAGTATTAAAATTAAATCTTCAAGATTTTCCAATTTTAAATAAGGAAGAAGAAATATTTTTCACCACTTTAAACCATTGCAAATGAACAATCTAAATAATCTAAATCTAATGCATTATGACAACATTCCCTCCATATTTAAATTTAAATTTAAATTTAAATCTAAACATTAAATAAAATAATGATCAAAAACTAAATCTAACAGAAATAAATCCAAATCTAACTCTAAAACTAAATTTAAATCTTAAACTATTAAAACTATTAAATATTTTCTAGTTTTAAATAAAGGACCATTTTAAATGAATAATCTAAATAATCTAAATCTAAACCAATATGACGACATTATCCTCCATATTTAAATTTAAATCTAAATATTAAACAAAATAATGATCAAAATCTAAATCTAATTTGCTCTTGAAATTGACTTCCTACAAATGAAAAATCCAATTTTATTTTTAAAATTTAACTTTTTATTTTTTCGGGCCCCATTATTTCGGCTTTACCATTTGGCTTCTATTATTTCGGTCACCTATGATTTCGGCTTAGCTATTAATAATTTTGTAACTTATTTATTTAATCTAATAGATTTTATTAACAATAAATATTTTTTGATATTCTCATGTTGATATTCCCATTTGTAAACATTTACACATATTTACAAATATTTATACCTATTTTTATATTATTGTACACAGTTACCTAATTATAAATATCTACAAATTTATACAGATTTATACACATTTACACACATTTATACATATTTATAAATAGTTATAAAAATCTATACATATTGATACATATACATATTTATACACATTTATAAATATTCATACACATTTATACATATCTATAAAAATTTATAAAAATTTATGCATATTTATACACATTTAGAAATATTTATACACATTTATACATATCTATACACATTTATACATATTTATAAATATTTATACACATTTATACATATTTATATATATTAATACATATTTATAAACATTTATAAATATGCATACAGATTTATACATATTTATAAATATTTATACATATTTGTACACATTTATACATATTTACACATATTTAGACACATTTATAAATATTTCTACACATTTATAAATATTAATACATTTTTATAAACTATGTTTATTCATATTTATAAATATTTATACACATTTATAAATATTAATACATTTTCATAAACTATGTTTATTCATTTTTATAAATATTTATACACATTTATAGATATTTATAAATATTTATACACATTTATACACATTTATAAATATTTATGCACATTTATAAAGACTTATAAACATTTATATATATTTATAAATATTTATGCACATTTATATATATTTATAAACATTTGCAAAATATCAATATACATTTACACATATTTATCCCCATTTTTTATATATTGATAAATACTTTTATATACTTATACACATTTTTATAAATATTGATATACATTTATACATATTTATACACATCTATACATATTTATGTATGCACATTTATAAACACACATACACATTTAGGCATTTATATATAGTTATATACATTTATAAATATTTATACATATTTGTATTCATTTACACATAGAATCTTAATTTTTTTTTTAAACAAAAATGTATGTACATGACAACACATAATAATTGAAATGAAAAAAATTATTTGAACACATACTATGAATAATAAATTTCAAAAATAAAAAGTATGTCCATTAACACATGTACACATTGAACATAAAGTATTTTCAAATTAAAAAACACACACTCCCCATAAATTTAAACACCCACACTATAAATTGAAATGAAAAATGTTTGAACTCAAAAACTGAATAGTAAATTCATTTCAAGGTTGCAACATATTTCACAGAAAAATATGAACTCATGCCATAGGTTAACCACATATGAAATAAATATGCAAATTTATTCAAACATATAGGGAGTTTATCCAAACATATCAAATATAAACATGTTTCACAAAAAATAGTTATAACACACACCTGTATAGATTCTAAGTTCAATAATGTCAAACTACAAATACACATAAAGTGAATCCCAAAGTTCAAACACACTTCACACTATAATTGAAACATACATCATAAGTTATTGTCAAAGTTACTATACTCTTCACACAAAGTGAAGTGAAAGTTCAAATATAAAGGCGGATAGGGAACCGTGGGTAAATGGCCAGCCCCAGACCCGGCGGCCCTTTTTTCTATAATTGCCCACCTTTTTAGACCCCTTTTTGATAGAATTGGCTAGAGCCGCTGGTCCGGCAGCAGGCAGCATCATGCTCCACCGCTGGACACATCTCCCCTACTATCTATAGGGCGCAGTATAGATAGTAGGGCCGCAGCCCCTACAATTCTATGGGGAAGCTGACCGCCCTTCCTTGGTCATTCAATCCCCAGTAGCGAAGGAACTACTCTCTCTATGAGCGAGTCAAAAGTATCGAATTCCAGATCTCCAAAGAAAGCGGTTCGGGGAGCATAAGAACCGGGGAACGTATTTATGGTGAGTCCGCTCTATCTATAATCGGAACCGGAGTCCTTGTCTTCGCACAGTTCTGCCCTACAATTCTATGGGGCCCCCCCGCATATAATAGTAGGGGCGCCCGGAAGGCCGGATGGACATGGAAGGCCGGGTTTATTCTGTGCCGTCTCTCGATGCAGCATTTTTCTCCCTATATTAGAAAGGGGCCGGGGATCCGAAGAGACGGAGGCCTTTATATCATCGGCTGGAATGAATATATTGAAAGGTTGCCTATAGATAGTAAAGTGAAAGTTCAAATATATGCACATGTCAAAGTAAAAATGCACTAAAATGATTGTGAGAGCTAAAACATATTTCATGTGATGTTTATTCATTTTACACATATATAAAGTAAATGCTAAAGGCTAAATATACAAAAATACTGAAAAATGAAAGCCTACTTAATTTGAAAAGTAAAATACTTAAATTTACACACGCATTTCCCATACGATTTATAAAAGAAAATAAAATGATTATCAAAGTTAAAACACATCTCACATATGATTTACAAAAGAAAACAAGTGCCACATAGTGGCCAAGTACTTGCCTTTAGTTTTATAAATAAATTTTATTTTAATTTTGATTTATATGTAAAGTGAATTTTTAATTAAAATAATTTATAACTAAGTTTAATTTTAATTTTAATTTATATGTAAAGTAATTATTTAATTATAAAAAATTATAAAATTACTATAATTATAGTTCTAATAATATTTTTTAATTTTATAAATAATTATAAAATATCATTTATAATTAATTTAAATTGTAAAATAGTTCTACTTATAATTAATTTTAATATTAATTATTTAGTCCAAATAACTCTTTTTCAACAATATTATAATGTTATTCTATTAAATCTAAATTTATATAATATATATTTAAATAAATCCAAAAAATATTCAATATTATTTGAATGCACAATTTTCATGTAAAATAAATAACAAAGTTAAAACACATTTCACATATAGTTAGTATGTTTCACACTTAATTTGTTTAAATGCACTTTTTAAACATATACAAAATAAATGTTAAAATTTAAATATTAATATAAGTGAATGTAAAAATTCAAAGACATTTCACACAAATTAAATTGATTCCAAAAGTATTCATAAATATACTGATAGAAAATGTCAATGGTATCAAATAAATTGGCAGATTTCAACAAATAAGTCACTAGAAACAGGATGAAGGTATTTATGAATATTGCATATTTGATTTATAACTTAAAAATAGTAAAAACTTGTTTCACTACAACTACAAATCATCATTCTTAACGTGAGTGTATTTGATTAATGGAAAAGCTAAGAGAGTTATGGCACAAACACACTATAGAAATTGCAGCTGAGTATATTTCAGATTGAAGACGGTGAAAAGTTGGCAATTGCATTTGAAAATGTCAATAGAAAATGTTAGGATGAGTGAAGATGGTATGCAGGGTCATAAGAATGTAATGCTAGAAATTCAAAGTAATATATCTAAAAATCATTTGAAAGAGAAGGAAATGTTGAAAACAGAGGATGGGTGATAGGGATGATCAGAATAATCATCATGAATCTTTCACATTGACTGACAAAAGAAAAAATGTTGTTTTGGTTGTAGAAGATCATGAAGCAAAGCACCCAATGTTTTTGTGTTTATTCAAAATTTTCATGAAATGCGATTACTGTTCTCCTGGATTCAAAATTTATTCAAAATTTTCATGAAATGTGATTACTTCTCTCTTGGATTCCCCTCATTACAGAGCAAAGCAACCAACGTTTTTGTGTTTTCCGCTCTTTCTAGTTAAATTAAAATAAGAGAAAAAAGTGATCAAAATCTCATGGATCCGTTTTGCGTTCCCACAATCAAATAACCAGGCTCAAATAAGAGAAACCAGGCTCTAATAAGAGAAACTAGGCTCAAATAACTAGACTCAAATAACCACGCTCAAAATGGTTTTATAAGTAGAGAAAGTTTGAATTATGATAAATTGATAGCCAAATTTGACTTTTATGCTCGTTAAATGCATTAATTGTTTTGGTACAAATATGAGTTTCCATGCCAAGTTCTGAATTTGAGTTAAAATTTTGGGCTACCGAATTGATTGAGCACCGTTCAAAAATATTTGTGTTTGTTTTGTTGTGGTTTCTGGCATAACATCTCTCCATCTGATTTCAACAATCACTTCTGTCTTTACAATGCATAACATAATTTTATAAAATAAAAAAATGTACAGTTGTATGCTGGTTTAAAAAAACCTGCCCGTTGTACAACATAATGTGTATTTTCAACGACCACAAAACTAAATTTATGATTCATAACTTATGATTAGGACATGATTTGTGTTTATTTTTCTTAAGAAAGTCAATGTTTCTATAAGCGTGTCTTATTTTTCTTGAAGTCAATGATCTCTCATATTTGTTATCTCATCACAATCAACGTGAAATACCCCTCCGTCATCTTTAAAACTTCTTCATATGAAGAGGAGATCAATATATGATTGAGTGAACAATACATTTAGGGAAATATTTTCTCTGAAAGAGAAGAAATTTGAGCTGAACTGTATGGAATTGGAATCATGGTGTTTGCTACAAGTTTCTCTGCTCTGGTTATTCCCAGATATGTCGTTGCCTTAGTACTTACGTTGGCTTATATAAGAAATTTAATGCAATGGCTTTTCTCTTGCCTTCGGTGTGCTCAGCAAAATTATCCAGAAATAGCCTCTGCCATTTCTGTTTCTTCTGTTTAATTGCCGCCATGTTTTCACAGGAACTGTTTGGACAAGTGGATTGAAAACTACCAGAATACGTGCCCTCTCTCCAGATCTTCTCTTCTGCGAAAAGAAAAAGATTACTGTCTATTGAAAGAATGGTGATTCCGCAGTGCAGAAATTGAAATTCCATACTGTAGACATGTATGCCAAATATGGGAAGCGTATTGAAGGCTGGTGAACTGTTTGACAAAATGCCTCAACGAAATGAGGTCTCATAGAAATCCATAACTACGGGCTCTGTACAAAATGCATTTATTAAAATGCTTTTCAAACTTGCAAACTAAAGAAATCGGTAATGCCATGTTTGATACGTTTGCAAATGTGGAAGTGTAGACAGGCACGTAACTGTTTGATAGAATGCCTGAAAGAAACGTTGCCACGAAATGTTGCAGGCAATAGATTTGTAGAGAAGGGTTTAGAGATCTCCAAACAAGTGCATCTGCGCCACTTTGGAGCGGTTCTCTCTTGGAACCATTAGGCATTGAGGGTTCGATGAATGGCAGCGATAAGGAAGAGCCAATGGTCAAGAAATGGAGTTAATTCTTCAGGGGACTCCATAGTTATGAGATTAGGCGGTCCAATTGAAGTGACATATGTAGAGCTATGAGACTATATAGAGGGAGATTATGCAGAGGGAGAGAGGCCAATGGTATGTTAATTTGTGTTTGCAAATTCAATGAATATGTAATTTGGTTTCTTTGTTGCAATCTAAGTTGTTTAAAGAATGCAGACAGTCTCTGCGATTGTTTGTGTCTGAGTTTTGTGTTTGCATCATACACAGAGATGATTGCAATTTTAGATGGAGTGAAGTGAGTCCATCCTTAACTCTCATCCATGTGAAATTCTCAAGCATTAACCCTGTATGTGTTCAACTGCTTTTCTCGTATAAATATGTAACATCCTTGTTTATTTAATCATGGAACTGACCACCATCCATGAAAGAATCCAGGAAGTAAGAAAATATATCTGAATTGTAGTCCTTCATCTTGAGTGGTAAGATAACATTGTTGCATCTTAGATTGCTCAAAATTCACAGGAAAAGCTTCGGATGAGTAATTTTGATTGAGTACATTACCAGATAAGCAAGGAATGCTTTGCAGGATTGAATCTATCATAGCTATTTGTGGACTCCCTTCTCAAATATTGGGAAGCATCACTATCATGTACGCCTATTTCCAGAATAGTATTAGAACAATGAACCGATATTGGATTTATGTGAACAGCATTGATAGAGTATTGAGTATCATGAAAGAAAGGTGTGGGTATATGGTTTGAAGTACCAGAACAAGTATCATTGAAAGTATAATATAAATGAAACTTGGTGTTGGGAAAGTTGAAAGGCAGCTTCAATGTTTTCAGCTAAGAGAGAAGCTGCTGAGTTTAGTTTGGTTTTGGAATCTACTTTATTAGCCGATTGGCATATTTGTCTCACACTCCTAAACATCTCCTTACAGGGTGCCCTTACACTTAGATGCCATCAGCAGAGAGAATTTGTTTTTGCATTTAGCCATGACTGATCCGTAATTAATTAGGAAACTTCACTACATAATTGGTCAACACAAAGCTAATTCATATAAAGTATGATTTGATTGAAATAATTTGTGTTCCTAATAAAAATGAGATTAAACAATTCCTATGTCTGCAAAATTATATTTTCAGGTACACTTTGACACAATGGAAGAAAGAGAACACAAAAAAATACCACTCGGATGAAAGTAAGAGAACACAAAAAATAAAGTGCAAACATAGCTTCGATCCAGAGAAACCTATATAGGGAGAAAATTTGTAATGTCCCCTTTCTTTTGATCTGCGACTCTGCAGCACTAGGTGACTGTTCTATCAGCGACAAGCGATTGAATGCAGAGAGAAGACCGCTGGCATTGAAAACTCAGAGGACTGTGGTAGTGATCTACTTGGGCTAATGATGACTCCCAACAAGAAACAGGAAGGAGGAAATGAATTGATCATGAATATAGATGCAATAATTTCAGAATGGAATTTGAAGTCATCATTGTGTTGGATAATGAAAATGGAGAAATTGTTTTTGGTGGTCATACAACTGCTAGTGGTGGAACAGGGATTAAAGTGAGACACCAAGTGTTACCATATGGGATCCTTGTAATATCCATTACAAATTACCCAATAGTATCCTTTTATATATATGGTAATCATAAATATATTAAGGGAACATTCCATATTCCACTGGGGATTGGCTTTATTGATAAAATGAATTACTAAATTATCAAAGCCTTTGGTTCGCTTTATTAGTTATTACACCTCAAGATCTGTTGAATGAATTTAATAGTTCCATTTTACCATTGGTTTCTGTAGCTCTGGTAAATTTTTAGTTCTCTGTATTCTTTCCTCTTAATGTTGTTTCCTTTGCTTACTCTTAGACACAGAGATTGAGACTTTCAATTTATAAGCAGGACAGTCATGCATTTCTCGCTCTCAGAAATGCTGGAAAGGTGAAAATGAGCAAGAAATGAACACTGAGAAACTCAACGTCGAGTTGAGCAAGAACCAAAGTTCTATGGCAGAGTTGGAATGGTATAAAATGCTTTGTAAGGATAAAAACATCGTCTATTATGATGCTTTCAAACAGCAGGATGACAAACAAGGCATTCATGTAGATATGGATAGAATAAAGTTGAAAAATTTCTGGGATGACATTGTTGGCAAGGAAGAGAATCACGAATTGCCTAGTGACTTCCAAACCCGAAATAAAGGGAAACAAAAGCTATCTTTCAGTTATGAGGCTTTATTGACGAAATGAATTACTAAATGGTTATGCACGGAGTAGAAAAATAAAATGAAAGTCGAGAACTAGCTACTGTGCAATCATGCTCTATGGTGGAAGGGTTTACAATATGTTTGAATAATGATCTACTTAAATGTCCTATCAAGAAGCTTAATGGAAATTCTACAGACAAACAGGGTATTGTAGTGAAACTTTTTTTATAAACCCATCTTCCTAATCGAATAAATATTGGATTTAACAGTGGATGCATAAGTATTTGATAAATACCTGCTAATATGATTGAAGCTCCCAGCCCTTGTCTATTTTGCATTTCTCCCATTGATCCCCTCAAATACTCATCCAATCTCCCTAAAATATCAATCCATTCTTCCTTTTCCATAGACCAGCTAGGCATCAATCGGGCCCTGTGGAACTAACATACAACTGAAGCACGAGCATTAAAAAAACAATTGAAACCCATTAACCATGAAACAGAGCACTTCTTCAGGGCTCACAACAATTCTACCATCGCACATTAAAATGACACCCACTCAACATGCATTTCCAATTAACCAGAATGTTAAAACTTTCAGCAAACGCAATCCAAATGATTACAAAATCGCTCACCTCTTGATCCACCTTTAAAACTCATTTTTGAAGCTCAATCAATGCAACGGTCAACCACACTAAAACAGAGCAATTGCACCACTACCCATGACCAACAACTCCTCCAAGAATTAACCAAAACACCCAACCACACTAAAACAGAGCAATGCCACCACCACCCATGACCAGCAACTCCTCCAAGATTTACCAAAAACACTCAATATGCAATTCCAATCAACTAAAACATCAAAACTTTCATCAAATTCAATCCAAATGGATACTGGATCCACCGTTAAATCTCATTTGAAGCTCAAATAATGCATCCCGGCAGACATTTGAGTGTAATGATGATCCAAAAGATTAAACCTCATTTGAAGTTCAAATAATGCACCCCGGCAGACATTTGAAATTCAAATCCATTGCAGATGCTCACTGATAGATTTTCTTGCAGACAGCTGATACTATTTCAGTCAGCCCAAATCAATCACCTATTACAGTTAACGTTCTTGAAGAATCAATGCAGCCATGAGATTTCCAGCGTCCAATCTCAAATTAAACATCCTTTTCCCCTTCCTCCTTTTCAATCTCCTCCCTCGCCACCGGCATTGACAGTTAACAATTAACATTGAAAGTCTGCACAAACCACAAATTTAACAGTCCACCCTCGCCATTGACAGTTAACATTTAAAACAGTTTGCCATCAACGGCAATATTTGTTGAAAAACGGAGCATCTCCAACGGTAACATGTTTTTTAAATTCAACGGTACAATATTTGTTTTCTGTTGATTGGTAACATGATCTTTTTTAAAATTCAGAATGCTTTTTTTTCTCAAAACTAATATGGAATGCTTTTTCGAACACTAAGTATAAATGGAATACTTTTTCGAACACTAAATATAAATTAACAAACTCTAAAATTTTATTTTTAAGTTATTCATTTAGTTAAAATTAAATTGGAAAATAGACTAAAATCAATTAAATTAATTAATTACAAGATGATATAGAAATAAAAGTTAATTTTAAAAGAAAATTAATTGAGAAAGAAAGGTTGTCAGGGTTAAAGTTTCAATAAAAAATTTATTAGTTGCCAATTATTGAATCTAAATTATTCACAAATTTTAAATTTAGGTGAAAAATTCAGTCTAAATTTCAATAAAATTATAATTGAGTTGACAAAATAAAATAAAATAATATAAACAAAAATATTTTAAATTTATTTCAATTTGTATGTTAAATGGTTGATTATTAAAACTAAAAATATTTGTGCATGTCTTACATAGCATACATATAAAACTTCCTATAAAAGATAGTATTCCACATGGATTTGATTTAATTTAGATGCAATTTGATCAAAAACATAGGTTTTTTCATCAATGCTATTTTAATTTAATTTAGTTGTGGAAAGGCACTCCCCATCATCATTAATTTTTTTATTTAATTCAACACATCAAATGTATATCATCACAAGTATTTAACATATGCACAAATATCATGTTTGACATCTACTATTTGATTATTGTTTGTTAAACTAAATTAAAATCTAGTCAAGATGATGGAGGTAATACTTTTACTTGAAGTATCACATGGATATCATTTACCATAGTCTTAAGAAATAATATGATATGTATGCACAATGAGGAAGCAAAAAGGGAAAGCAGAGAAGGTGATAGCAACAATTGTAGATGCGACTATGATTTTACCCTACTACTTTGCCTACAAGTACAACTAGCACGTCTAAGCCAATAGGGTCAAATATAGTCGTGGAAGAAGATTGTGAGGCTGAAGAAGATTAAGATGCAAGAGTTGTGGTAAACAAAGCGGGAGATGGGATGCTCAATACCCAAGTGTTTTGGCACTTTTTGCTGGTGCTATGGCTACTACAGAGTTTAATGAATCCCTTATTGATGTCGATTCTTGCTATTAGTTGGAAATGGAAGGAGATTATCCTTTGTCTCTATCTATTAGAATTTTCTCTCCTTTCAATAAAAATTGATTTGTGGATGCAATGGATTATCTATGTGATGATGATGATGAAATCCTCCTCAATATCCTTTTTGAAGTGGTTCAAAGTAGGAAATGTTTGTTGGAGACATTGAGGCAAAAAACACTTGATAGGTTGAGGCCAAGGGTGTTGGTGTTCCTTTTCTAGGTCTAGCAGTAGGGTTTTTTTCCATCCATATAGAAATAGAAAACTATGGTGCGTTAATTTACTCTGATGGATCAGGGGTTGTACATTACTAGTTTGAAGGATGATGTTTTATCTCCTTTTATAGTAGACCATATGGTTCCAAAGGTAGTCTTCATTCTTCTTGGGAAATTGTGAGGGTTTTGGAAGTGGTTGATGCTTCTCATATAAATATTTTGTAGTTATCTCACAAGTATGGTGATGTTTTTTTATCTTAATGATGTCCTTAGGCATTCGAAGTTTCTGTGAAAGTTAGAGGATTATGGTGTGGATATTGTTTCTTCTTTGGATTGTGCTGAGAAGGATGGGCATCTTGTTATGCCTATTTTTGTTCCTTTTATTTTTGTGATTTATTACATGGGTGGTTAGTACTTTGAGCAAGTGTATATCTAAATAGATTTTAATGATTCTCTTTTGGGTGAGTCCAGTGCTTGGTTGAGGTGCTCGATTACTAGGAAAATGATTGTTGTAGAATCCTTCTTGGTGGCCCCTAGTATGGGTTTGAATGGTCTTATTCTTCAAATTTAATCTCGTGGTTTTCATTTGTGGAAGAAAATATTCTAGTTTTCTAGTTGTGTTTATTTTCCTAAGTTTCCCTTAAATTTTGGAATGTAAAGATTTTTAGGAGTTTTCCCAATTCTCTTGGGCAATATACTAGTATTGATAAGATAACTTTATTTATGAAGTGCTTTTTTTTTTATAGATTTTGTGTGGTTGTGGTTCTCACCTTCTCCTCTAAATTTGGGAAGTGGGTGCAACAAGTTGAATTTGAAGACTTCATTATTTTTATAGTACTAGATCATGCACATAATTTCTTCTTGAAAAATAAGAACTAACACATTATTTAGAAAAGGAGGATCAAATGCTAGTTTAAGGGGAGCCAATTCCTACCTTTTGTGAGGTTCAAAAACTTGAGTGCTCGAGGATGGATAATGCTTTGGCATCACCAGAAGGAAGTGTCATTGACTTTATGTAAGAACCCTTCTAAGGCTCTATCTATTGAACTAGAATTTCTTGTTTTGGTTTTTATTGTTTTCAAGTTTTTGTATTTTTTATAAGGGTTTTGCATAAAAAGAAAGACATAGACAGAAAAGAAACTTTTGATATTGAAGCTAATTTATATTTCAATGGTAGGTGGGTAAGTGCACAAAGATGGGGGACCAAAAAGATGTCACTTTTCTTTTTGACCCCCCATCACGCATAGTGCACACGCACTAAAGGGTGTGCGCCCTATAGGGCGCATGCCCTATGGCTTGGGTTGCCCAAGCCTTAGGCTTGGGCAATCCAAACCAAAGCACCTGCGCCCTATAGGGCGCATGCACTTTGGAAAACAACTTTTAGTGTTTTTCAAAGGGCATACGCCCTATAGGGCACACACTCTTTGAAAAAACCCTTTTAAAGCTTGTTGCGCGAGTTTGAAAGCTCATTTTGCTTTCTCAAACCCACGTTTTCAAGTAAGAAGGGATTCTAAAGTGCGCATGCACTGTTATTTTGGCTTGTGAATCAATTTTTTTTGTTCATCCATCCATCAAATCACTCCAAGGCATCGTCAAGTTTGATTCAGAAGAAGAGGTAAGTGCTTTTACAACCCATGCCTCTTATTTGTTTTAAAATTTCAGTTTTGTTGCAATTTGTTTTGTTAAAATTTGTTTTTGTTTAAATTTATTTTGTTAAAAAAATTTTTTGTTTAAATTTGTTTTTGTTTAAATTTGTTGTGTAATGAAGATTTTAAAATGTATGTTTTTTAATTGCCAGGAAGAAATTATCTCCCTCAACCAAACTCTCCACCAAACCCTCCACCAAACCCTCTGCCTCCTCATGAAGAACCGAACGAAGAACCGAATGAAGAAACAAATGAAGAAAATGAACCTCAATTGCCTCCACCAATCGAGAAACCTCTTCCTGAAACACAACGAAATTTGATGAACCAAATTGAAAGAGGGCAAAAAGAATTAGAATCTTTAATCAATAGGTTAAAAGATTCTAGTGATACAAATCCCAGAAGGGAAAGACTTGTAAAATCATTGGAAGCAATCTTGACCCACATAAGCGCGGTTAGTGGGCAAATTAATTTATGGCGGGATAAAAGAGAAGAACAAAAATAATATTATGCAAATAAATTATCTTATGCGGACATAAAAAAGAAAAAAATCAAAAAAGATGAGATTTGCTAGCTATTTAAAAAACCAAGGGACACAAATACTCTTAGAACTACAACAAGGAGGTTCCCAATTCATTGGTGCGTAAATGAAGACATTAAAAACAATTTTTGGGAGAGATGGTGGATGGTCTTTGATTCGCCTCCTTGTAACAATCATGAGGTTCCTATATATTTCTTGAGGAAACTCTATTGCGAGTTTGTACTAAAGGAGGTGCCAAATTATTTTGACATTCTGGATTCTCAGGGTAGAGGAGAGGGGTCATCATTTGACCAAGAGGGGGCACATTGTGACCCTAACGCACCTAGGGCTGCTATTGGCAAGCCACAAGTGGATCATGTTAGTATTCCTTCTCTTGTGAAGGAACATGTAGAGGCGGATACACTAGGCACAATTAGTGCTCTAACACAGACTCTCATTCAGTGTGTTACTCCTTTAGTTGAGGGTGACTATGGTCAATCCTCGAGGGGGCATGTTTTTCAGTCATGTGGGTGCTTGTGCACATTTGGTACTGGCGAGAGAGAGGAAGAGGATTCTGGAATGATGACTGATAGCTTTCTAAATATGACATTTGTCATTGACACACAGGTAAATATTTCCAAGTTTATTAAATTTCTTTGATCATATTTCATTTATAAAAGAATAACTATTTAATTTAGTATCTATTGTTTATGATGAAAATTCAGGGCAAGAGTGTCAGTGGCAGTGGCAGTGGAAGTGGCAATGATCCTAATGTCCCCTTTTACACATCATCATCAATTCCACATGTATCGAATAAAACATTTTAATTAACATATTTGATTATTATGTAATTATATGAATAATTGTATCATAACTTATTGTACATGTGCATTAGATGTGCACTAGTGGACCATCGACATTCACAACAGACAACAAAGGGCATCGTGCAACTTTCCTTGAGACTTGATTATATTTAATTAATGAATGAATGACTAAATTACTAGACAAATTATGATCAAAATCCAGAGGCACAATGATTAGATTATTTCACCTGGGTTTGTGAGGTCACCATTGACTCCACATGTATATATGTAATAATGCATTATAATTAACATGTCAGTAGTACGTTCTTATATGAATGGTTATCTTATAATTTTCCATGTACATGTGCACTAGTTGAATGTTGGAGCTTCTACTTCGACACCACACACCGGAGGACACGGTGGAACCTTCACGAAGGTATCATTTACTCATTAGTAGGGTTGTAAAAAATATATGTAATCTTGATAATTGCATAATACTTTTTTTGTTTCATTTTCAGCTTTTGACATCAGAGACTCCTCCTTATGTCCGTGATACTTTGGATCATGGAGTAGCTGCAGCAATAGCTAGTTCTAAAGCACTGACTGAGGTATGAAAGAGATCACTTAACTTTAATTGTTATTTTAATAGTTTGTATTGAATTTTATAATGATATTCATGTATGTATTTTAATTATTATTTTGATCATTGTTGTAGGGACTTATTACTCTAGATCACCAGCATGCGCCTTCGGTGGATGAACATAGTGACTATTTGCTAGCAGTAAGTGAATATTCAATTTTATGTCATTGTATAATTCAATTTTGATGTATAGTAGTTATCTCTATCTAAATTTACTTTTTATCAGGTCGAGCTACAGAAGAGTCTAGACAGGAGGACGAGTGAGTGCACTTGAAAGACTACAACATCGACTGCATCTCCATCGATGTGATGATCGAAGACAGCTCGGGATTTGTTTTCTTCCCCTAGTGGGAAAGGAGTAGATTAGGGATATGGATTGTATGCCTATATGGCATTAGTGGATATATTTTTTGTACATAGTATAAGTGATACATTGTACATCCATTTGGCTTTGAGGAAGCCAGTTTTACTGTATTGAATATATTCAATGTATGACATTATTGGACATATATATTTGGCTTCATGCCCTACGAATATTTTTTTTTTATGTTTTAGGTATGCAATTCATGTGTTTTGTGTATTGATGTATACTAATTTATGTTTATGTGGATGTCTTATGCTTTGTAGGGTATGTGCAAGAAGATGAGGGGCCAAAAAGTGGCGATGTGAAAAATATTCACTTTTCACTCGTCCAAAAGCGCATGAAAGCGCTTGTTGACTTTTTAGTAGGCCTGGGTGTCAGTACACCTGGGCAAGCCTGCCACCAAAGCACATTCCTAATCGGGTACCCAATATTTTCAGGTACCCGATAACTGTGGCATATATCCCACACTCGCGAGCCCTATTCTTCATTTCCTAGCGCGATTTTATCATTTTCTAGCCACGATTTTCTGATACCTGATATATTTTCGGATACCTGATATTCGAAATGTCAAATTCGACTTCAAGCATATTTGGTAAGTAGTTAATTGTATATTTTTATTAATTTATTTCATTTTCATTGTAAATGTAGTGTTTTTTTTTAAAATAGGGTTTTGTATTTATATTTGTAATAATATTTGAAACTTAGATTTGTTTTTTATTTAATCAGGCATGGCTGACAACAATGAAGAAAATAACCCTCCAAATAACAATCCTGAAAACAAACCCCCATATCTAAACCCTAAATCTTTACAAGATTTGATAGAAGAAAATTTGAACACAATACGAGGTTTCCAAAACATGTATCAAAATATACCTACATTAGCTCCCATGCTTACCACACTAAATATAATTGTTGGAAATATTGACACACTCACGCAGCAACATAATGCTGCTCTTCATTGGAGTGATGATATGCACGAACAATTTGATGACGGGCTTGACCATGATGGGATTGCAGCCCTTAATATAACTAAGGAAGATATAGCTGCCCTTTTTGTCAATCCTAAAATCGGAATACCAGTTGACCTCAAAAAGCCCAAATTATCAATAAAATGGTGCACAAATGAAGCAATGCACACAAACTTTTGGGACCGCTGGTGGATGGTTTTTGATAAACCACCACATAGCAATTTGGAGGTCCCATTTTATTTCCTTAAAAAATTGTATGCTGAGTTTGTGCTTGGTCAACATGTTGATTATTGGAGTATGAGGCCCAACATGGGCGTAGGCAGAGGAGCTCCTCAAACTAGGCCATCTTCCCAGCACCGAAAGGTCACTACCTTTGTCCCCCCCACTGATGTTGCACCCCCTCCTTCAGTGCAGCATCCTGATATCATTAGAGAGGCTGTTGAAAAGACTATTAGGGCAATTCATTTACTGAGTGATCAGTTGATCACACAGACTAGGTCAGTGTTGCCTCCTATGGATGCTGCTGGTGCATCGACATCTCGTCGGAGTTCACATGTATGCGAGCCCCATATGTGCATTATGTGCAGGCATATGTGCCTCAGACCGCTTACTAATTCTGATATATATCAGTTTCATGATATTGATGAGGGAGATACAGGAGAGGCTACTGCAAAGGCTGCAACACCTCATGGAGCATCTACATCTCATGAGAGTGCTCAGGAGGTGCACGTAGAGCCATTGACTCCTGTTGATACGGTAAGAGTAAACATTATAAATAAATTTGTCACATGACTTATTTAATTTAAAAATAATTTATTTATTTAGATTAGTTTTAATGATTGCATGCACTTATGTATATATATTTTTTCCATTTATGTTTAGTCGATGACGCAAGAGGAGGTGAGACAGGTGGATGAGTCCACACTTTTGGCCATTTCATTTGGCCTTGATGACTATACAGTATATTATAAATTATGAACCCATTAGTTTTTTTTAATATCATTTGGTGTACATGCTTAAATCTCTATCAATTAGAGCAATAAAATTCATACATTTACTAATATATATTGTCATCTTATTGTGTTCTTGCAGGCTACAGCCAACATCAGTGGGGGGCATGAGGGGGTTCCTTCATCAGGTGTCGACAAAGGAAAGGTAGTTAATTGTTTAAGATTAATTATGCATGCATATGTATGCCACTTGTGTGTAGTAATAAATATTTTACTTGCACTTTATTGTATAGGGTGTGGCTATTGATGATGTCCCGACACCGGTTCGGCGGCGTAGGGTTACAGGCGTCTCAATTCGGAGTGATAGCCTGATTGTACATAGACTTTTACATATTGTTATTTGTATTTTGTAACTAGGGTTGCTATGATGAAGTACATTGATATATAATTGATAATCTTTTTACTCTCATAGGTTACTCCGACTGTGAGGGAGGTCCCACGAGAATCTTTCGTTTCTTTGTTGACCCAGCCCACTATCCCAAAGGAGGGATCACTAGATGTAAGTTTTAATTTTAGTTCAATCAATTTGTAATTTTATTATGCTATCATCCTATTTTGTAGATTTATTACTCTATGTTGCACCAGTCTACTAATCTCATTATTGCAAATATATATTTATAGGTCAGAGTTGGTATTGTTGGCATGGTCCCTTCGCTACCCAGGACTTATGTTAGGACACCTGATCGTGGTAGGTGATCGAGAGACCAGGTACAGATTTATTTGTATTCAGTTATAATTTTAATTAAATTAGTGTTTGAAAATTATGAATTATATATATATATATATGTGTGTGTGTGTGTGTGTGTGTGTGTGTGTGTGTGTGTACAAATCATATAAAGTAAGCAATCTAACTTTGGTTTGAACTCATTTTTTATGCAGGATCAATCAGAGCCCAACACTTCTTCAAAGAGGCTACATTTTGATGATCCCCCCACAGCATAGGATGCAGTTTTAGTTTTGTGGTCATTTAGAGATGACACTTGGCACATTTTGAGATGGCATATATGCCACATTGTACACCTTAAAACATTGATTTTGTAGACATTTTGAAATGGCATGTGCCATATTTGTATATGGACATACTTTTTATACATATATAGAACATATTCATTTATATGTTATATTTGCATCATCTTTTGTATATACATATTTATTATTCATGTTTGTGGAATTGAATGGTGAAGTTATATCTTGACTATGATTATCATTATGATTTAAATTATATCTTGTTGAAGTTACATTTGTTTTTCTTTACTCTGGAATACCCTGTTCATGGAGCTTATTATGTTTGAGGTTTAACTTCTTGTTGGTGAATAGATTTGTCTTCGAAAGAAACGCTTACAAAATGACCTTTAAAGTCCAAACAAAAAGACTCAATCAACACCAACAGCTGGGTCACTTCACTATTGAGAAGCGTAAGCGCCCTTTGAATTATCCGAGTAAAACTCCCCGTGCAGGATTTACAATGAATCAACTAAACTATAAATGATAATGCTTTTAACCTGAAAGCAATAAAGGCTTACAAACATCTATTCATAAACACGAGTTAGATGTGAAGGGACTAATTTACTGAATAGTGCCATCTGGATCTTATTGCAACACAAGTGTTAATGCGTCTGTGTTTTGATTGGACGCTTGGTGCTATAACTAGAGCATGTCATTTATGGCTCTCCACAAACATATCGCTTCATGCAAGTGACACCAATAAATATTTTGTCGAAGCCATCATACATATGTATTTTGGGATTTAATTGCGAGCACGTCCTCCTCAATTTTCCCACCTTGTGAACCTGAAGCCAACATCTTTGAATCATGACTGATGTCAACACAAAGAAATGCATTATCATACGTCATGAAGGCATCATCAGCTTGGTATTGAAAATCACTCTTGAGTTTCCCACTGATATAGTCCCAGTCCTCTATGAATCCAACAACCAAAAAGATCACTGCCCAGTCATGCTTAGTGCACCTTGGGGTCACTTGGGTCGAGCATGGTCGCGAGTGTTTCCGTGACTCTGTGGGTAGAATGGGGTTGTCACTAGTGTTTACCCAGCCAACCAGAGCTGATGGAGTAGATGGTTCGATGCCAGGTCAGACAGTTTGAAAGATACGATGCTGAGCCACTTTCAACTGACCCTCACTACAAGTTTTGGCATCGACTGAGATCGCCTTGCCAAATGCAAACGAAGTCGAATCATGCAAAAATTGAGAGAGGTTATTGTAGACCTCAAAAACATGATCTTGTAGCACCTAACAGTTTGTCGATAGCTCTCACGAGGTCTGAGATACAAGCCCCAGAAGATTGTTGCCCAATCATGCTTAGTGCACCTTGGGGTCACTTGGGTCGAGCATGGTCGCGAGCATTTTCATGACTCTGTGGGTAGAATGGGGTTTTCACTGGCCTTTACCCAGCCAACCGGAGCTAATGGAGCAGACGGTTCGATGCTAGGTCAGACGGTTTGAAAGATACGCTGCTGAGCCACTTTCAACTGACCCTCACTGCAAGTTTTGGCATCGACTGAGATCGCCTTGCCAAATGCAAATGAAGTCTAATCACCAAAAATTGAGAGAGGTTATTGTAGACCTCAAAAATATGATATTGTAGCACCTAACAGTTTGTTGATAGCTCTCACGAGGTCTGAGATACGAGCCCCAGAAGATCGCTGCCCAATCGTGCTTAGTGCACCTTGGGGTCACTTGGGTCGAGCATGGTCGCAAGCATTTTCATGACTCTGTGGGTAGAATGGGGTTGTCACTAGCATTTACCTGGCCAACCAGAGCCGATGGAGCAAACGGTTTGATGCCAGGTCAGACGGTTTGAAAGATACGCTGCTGAGCCACTTTTAACTAACCCTCACTACAAGTTTTGGCATCGACTGAGATCGCCTTGCCAAATGCAAATGAAGTCGAATCATCCAAAATTGAGAGAGGTTATTGTAGACTTTGAAAACATGATCCCGTAGCACCTAACAATTTTTTGATAGCTCTCACGAGGTCCAAGATACAAGCCCCAGAAGATTGCTGCCCAATCGTGCTTAGTGCACCTTGGGGTCACTTGGGTCGAGCGTGGTCGCGAGCATTTCCATGACTCTATGGGTAGAATGGGGTTGTCACTGGTGTTTACCCAACCAACCGGAGCTGATGGAGTAGATGGTTCGATGCCAGGTTAGACGGTTTGAAAGATACGCTACTGAGCCACTTTCAACTGACCCTCACTGCAAGTTTTGGCATCGACTGAGATCACCTTGCCAAATGCAATCGAAGTCGAATCACCAAAAATTGAGAGAGGTTATTGTAGACCTTGAAAACATGATCTTGTAGCACCTAATAGTTTGTTGATAGCTCTTACGAGGTCCGAGATACGACCCCCAGAAGATCGCTGGCCAATCATGCTTAGTGCACCTTGGGGTCACTTGGGTCGAGCGTGGTCGCAAGCGTTTTCATGACTCTGTGGGTAGAATGGGGTTGTCACTGGTGTTTACCCGGCCAAACGGAGCTGATGGAGTAGACGGTTTGATGCTAGGTTGGACGGTTTGAAAGATACGCTGCTGAGCCACTTTCAACTGACCCTCACTACAAGTTTTGGCATCAACTGAGATCGCCTTGCCAAATGCAAATGAAGTTGAATCACCCAAAACTGAGAGAGGTTATTGTAGACCTTGAAAACACAATCCCATAACACCTGACAATTTATCGATAGCTCTCACGAGGTCTGAGATACGAGCCCCAAAAGATCACTACCCAATCGTGCTTAGTGCACCTTGGGGTCACTTGGGTCGAGCATGGTTGCGAGCATTTTCATGACTCTGTGGGTAGAATGGGGTTGTCACTAGTGCTTACCTGGCCAACCGAAGCTGATGGAGTAGACAGTTCGATGCCAAATCAGACGGTTTGAAAGATACGCTACTGAGCCACTTTCAACTGACCCTCACTACAAGTTTTGGCATCGATTGAGATCGCCTTACCAAATGCAAATGAAGTTGAATTGCCTAAAACTGAGAGAGGTTATTGTAGACCTCAAAAGCATGATCCCATAGCACCTAATAGTTTGTCAATAGCTCTCACGAGGTCCAAGATACGAGCCCCAGAAGATCACTGCCTAATCGTGCTTAGTGCACCTTGGGGTCACTTGGGTCGAGCATGCTCGCGAGCATTTTCGTGACTCTATGGGTAGAATGGGGTTGTCACTGGCATTTACTCAGCCAACCAAAGCTGATGGAGTAGACGGTTCAATGCCAGGTCAGACGGTTTGAAAGATACACTGCTGAGCCACTTTCAACTGACCCTCACTGCAAGTTTTGGCATCGACTGAGATCACCTTGCCAAATGCAAACGAAGTCGAATCGCCCAAAACTGAGAGAGGTTATTGTAGACCTCAAAAACATGATCTCGTAGCACTTGATAGTTTGTCGATATCTCACACGAGGTCTGAGATATGAGCCCTAGAAGATCACTGCCCAATTGTGCTTAGTGCACCTTGGGGTCACTTGGGTCGAGCGTGGTCGCGAGCATTTTCGTGACTCTGTGGGTAGAATGGGGTGGTCACTGGTGTTTACCTGGCCAACCAAAGCCAATGGATAGATGGTTCGATGCCAGGTCAGACGGTTTGAAAGATACGTTGTTGAGCCACTTTCAACTGACCCTCACTGCAAGTTTTGGCATCGACTGAGATCGCCTTGCCAAATGCAAATGAAGTTGAATCGCCCAAAACTGAGAGAGGTTATTGTAGACCTCAAAAACATGATCCCGTAGCACCTAATAGTTTGTCGATAGCTCTCACGAGGTCTGAGATACGAGCCCCAAAAGATCACTGCCCAATCGTGCTTAGTGCACCTTGGGGTCACTTGGGTCGAGCGTGGTCGCAAGCATTTTCGTGACTCTATGGGTAGAATGGGGTTGTCACTAGTGTTTACCCAGCCAACCGGAGCCGATGGAGCAGACGGTTCGATGCCAGGTCAGACGGTTTGAAAGATACGCTGCTGAGCCACTTTCAACTGACCCTCACTACAAGTTTTGGCATCGACTGAGATCGCCTTGCCAAATGCAAATGAAGTCAAATCGCCCAAAACCGAGAGAAGTTATTGTATACCACAAAAACATGATCCCGTAGCACCTAAAAGTTTGTTGATAGCTCTCACGAGGTCCAAGATATGAGCCCCAAAAGATCGCTGCCCAATCGTGCTTAGTGCACCTTGGGGTCACTTGGGTCGAGCGTGGTCGCGAGCATTTTTGTGACTCTGTGGGTAGAATGGGGTTGTCACTAGCATTTACCCAGCCAACCGGAGCCGATGGAGAAGATGGTTTGATACCAGGTCGGATGGTTTGAAAGATACGCTGCTGAGCCACTTTCAACTGACCCTCACTGCAAGTTTTGGCATCGACTGAGATCGCCTTGCCAAATGCAAACGAAGTCAAATCGCCCAAAACTGAGAGAGGTTATTGTAGACCTCAAAAACATGATCCTGTAGCACCTAATAGTTTGTTGATAGCTCTCACGAGGTTCAAGATACGAGCCCTAGAAGATCGCTGCCCAATCATGCTTAGTGCACCCTAGGGTCACTTGGGTCGGGCGTGGTTGCGAGCGTTTTCGTCACTCTGTGGGTAGATGGGGTTGTCACTGGCATTTACCCGGCCAATCGGAGCCGATGGAGTAGATGGTTCGATGCCAGTTTGGATGGTTTGAAAGATACGCTGCTGAGCCAATTTCAACTGACCCTCACTGCAAGTTTTGGCATCGACTGAGATCGCCTTGCCAAATGCAAACGAAGTCAAATCGCCCAAAATAGAGAGAGGTTATTGTAGACCTTGAAAACATGATCTTGTAGCACCTAACAATTTGTCGATAGCTCTCACGAGGTCCAAGATATGAGCCCCAGAAGATCGCTGCCCAATCGTGCTTAGTGCACCTTGGGGTCACTTGGGTCGAGCATGGTCGCAAGCATTTTCGTGACTCTATGGGTAGAATGGGGTTGTCACTAGCGTTTACCCGGCCAATCAGAGCCGATGGAGTAGATGGTTCGATGCCAGGATAGATGGTTTGAAAGATACGCTGCTGAGCCACTTTCAACTGACCCTCACTGCAAGTTTTGGCATCGACTGAGATCGCCTTGCCAAATGCAAACGAAGTTGAATCACCCAAAACTGAGAGAGGTTATTGTAGACCTCAAAAACACAATCCCATAGCACCTGACATTTTATTGATAGCTCTCACAAGGTCCAAGATACGAGCCCCAGAAGATCGCTGCCCAATCGTGCTTAGTGCACCTTGGGGTCACTTGGGTCGAGCATGGTCGCGAGCATTTTTGTGACTCTGTGGGTAGAATGGGGCTGTCACTGGCATTTACCCGGCCAACCGGATTCGATGGAGTAGACGGTTCAATGCCAGGTTGGACGGTTTGAAAGATACGCTGCTAAGCCACTTTCAACTGACCCTCGCTGCAAGTTTTGGCATCAACTGAGATCGCCTTGCCAAATACAAACGAAGTCGAATTGCCCAAAACTGAGAGAGGTTATTTTAGATCTTGAAAACATGATCCCGTAGCACCTAACAGTTTGTCAATACCTCTCATGAGGTCTGAGATACGAGCCACTTTCAACTGACTGTTAGTGGTATGTTTGAAATTTGAACTGTGAAATTAATCATGATTAAGCTTGTTAAATTTGATAAAAAATAATATCCTTAAAGCATTACAAACAACAATCAAACATGTAAGAATTCAAACCATGCAAATGACATAAGTATATCACATGTAAGATCTCTTCTTGGCACTATTGGCCACCCATACATGATTTTGGTCATAAGTCCTTGTGAAGAGTTTTAGGACATTTAACTTTTAAATCAAATTGATTGTTACAAATTGCCATTATAGGCTTCAAAAGATCTTAATTAACCATTAAGGATCCTTTTGTCCTTCTATCTCTAATTGGATCCATGGTGACCATAGGCATCTTCATAGGTGCTCCTACACAAGTTACATTCCACATACAAAACCAAGTTTATTGACTCAAAATACAATCTA
>BSBK01013082.1:0-45063 GCA_027943335.1 Chamaecyparis obtusa
GCCCTAGACAACACTATGGGCCTTCTTTATATAGGCAATTTCCACTGCTCGAGAAGGTTCCAGAAATTTAGCCCTAAGGGCTGACCAAACTTAGAATTATTTATTTTTCAATTTATTAAATCAAAGTCAGCTCAAAATAACTTTTGAAATCCGAACAGAAATTTTGAAGGAAAATTATTTTCTACCATTTGAGGTGGCCCGACTTCCGAAGACCATAAGTCATCACCAGTTGACTCGATTGACTATTATAACCCCATTTCAGAAATGCCACAAAGTGCTCTACAAGCTTGACTTGCGCAAAGCGCCCGCCGTCCAATTTTTTGACCTCATCCTTGGCCTCTAAAGCCTTCAAAACTAAGTTCAAAGTTTCTGTAACCTGCTACCAATATCAAAAATCTTCAATATCTTCAAAACTAGACCTGATCTAGCCATGAAACTTTGCTGGCAGGCTGATATGACTGAGATGAACCTCCACATGTAAAATTAGAACATTCCAAGATCATAAGACCAACTTACTAAAAATAGAAAGTTTCCATAAATAGCGGCTCTACACAAGATAGCCCTTATTGAATAAAAAAATAGAAATATTTTTGGGTGATGCAAGATTTCTCTTACACCCAGGATGCTCCTGCATCAGACACCTAGGGTAATTTGAGAAGTGACCCTATCACGACTTAGGTGTGCAGAGGAAAACCAAGATAGTTAACATCCTCCTTTGTTAACCATGATGAATCTTCAATAGGTCATCCTTTCCATTTGACCAAATACTCTTCATATGTCTTGTTCCTTGTGCTTCTGCCAACACGACTGTCCAGTATGTCTTCAATCTCCTTGATATCTAAACTGGTTGCTAGAATACTCCATTGTGCTGCTGCAACCTCATCTTCAACACCTCCTTCATGATACTCTGTCAAATCTAAAATGTTAAACACTGGTGAAATATTCAGCTCAGTAGGCAATTCCACCTCATATGCATTTCCTGAATCATGCTTCTTCAGTATCTTACATGGCCCAAACTTCTTCATTTTCAACTTGTTATACGTACCAACTAGAAATTGCTCCTTCCGCAAATGAACCATGACTTCATCTCCAACTTGAAATTCTTTATGCCTCCTTTTCTCATCTACCTTAGCCTTATACTACGCATTCATCTTGGTAATATGCTTCCTCACCTCCTCATGGATGTTCTTCAAGTGTTCTGCAAAATCCTCAGCTTCAACACTACTTATTTTTCCTTTATCTATCTTTCTCAATTTAGATGCATTTCTTGGACTACTTCCATATACAATTTGGAATGGTGATTTACCGGTGCTCCTGTTGACAGATTTATTGTATGCAAATTTTGCCTATGGTAAAATAAAATCCCATCCTGTTGGCTTATCTCCAACCAAAAATCTTAGCAAATTTCCCAAACTTTTATTCACCACCTCTGTCTGCCCATTAGTCTATGGATGATGTGATGAACTGAACTTCAAATCTATCTTCAACTTCTTCCATAATGTACACCAAAAATATCCAACAAACTTAGTGTCTCTATCTGAAACTATGGTCTTTGGCAAACCATGTAGTCTCACCACTTCTCTGAAAAACCATTCTGCTACATGAACAACATCATTAGTCTTCTTGTAGGGAATGAAATGTGCCATCTTCAAAAATCTATCAACTACTACAAAAATTGAATCATGTCCCCGCTGTGTCCTTGGTAAACCAAGAACAAAGTCTATACTGATATCCTCCCAAAGCTTCTCTGGTACAGGTAATGGCTGATACAACCCTATATTCTAGTTCACTCCTTTCACCATCTGACATACTCTACAATTCTGTACAAACTTCTTCACATCTTTCTGCAATTGTGGCCAATAATAATTCTCACCAACCAAAGCAAGGGTTTTATCATGACCAAAATGTCCAGCCAATCCTCCACTATGCATCTCTTTGATGAGATTCTCCCTCATAGAACTCCTTGGAATGCACAACTAACTCCCTCTGAATAGCATATCATCTTGGATGATAAAATCTAGCCATTTCGTCCTATCTAGAATAACAAGTTATGTACAAGCTTTCCAAGCTCCACCAAAATCAAGATCCTCTAGATACAAATTCTTGAGTTCCTTGAACCCAACCACCTCAATCTGCATCTCCGTCAACAATAGTTGCCTTCTACTAAGAGCATCTACAACCCTATTAGACTTTCCACTGCTGTGTTTCAAAACAAATGTATAACTCTGTAAAAACTCAACCCATTTCAAATGCCTCTGATTCAACTTTCCTTGACTATTCAAATATTGCAAAGCTTGATGATTAGTATACAAGACAAACTCTTTAGGAAGCAGATAATGTCTCCACTTCTTTAATGCCTGAACTATAGCATAAAATTCATGATCATAAACATAATACTTCCTCTTGGCATCATTTAACTTCTCACTGAAATAAGCAATAGGTTTACCTTCTTGGCTCATAACAGCTCCTATTGCAGTACCACTAGCATCACAATCTACTTGAAACACCTTATTAAAATCTAGAAGTGCTAAAACAGGTTGTTCTATAACTTTTTGTTTCAAGAATTGAAAAATCTTTTCTACCCCATTAGTCCACTTAAACTCTTTTCTATCCCCTCTCATTGTTTCAGTCAAGGGTCCACAAATACTGCTAAAATTTCTAATAAACTTTCTGTAAAAGCTAGCCAGACCATGAAAAGATCTTACCTCAGTAGCACTCCTTGGAGTAGGCCATTCAAGAATAGCTTGTACCTTCTCTGGATCCATTTTTAGACCTTCTGCTAAAACTACAAATCCCAAATACACTAACTCTTTCTTCACAAAACTGCACTTCTTCAAATTAATCAACAATTTATCATCTTTTAGCTTCTCAAACACCATATGAATATGCATCATATGTTCCTCCAATGTCTTGCTAAAGATCAAAATATCATCTAAGTAAAAAATGACAAACTTCCCAGAAATTCTTTCAGAACCTTGTTCATGAGCCACATGAAAGTGCTCGGTGCATTGGTTAGCCCAAAAGGTATGACTAACCACTCATACAGTCCTTCCTTTATCTTGAAGGTAGTCTTCCATTCATCTCCTTCTCTGATCCAAATCTGGTGATATCCACTCTTTAGATCTATCTTTGAGAAATACACAGCTCCACTTAAATAGTCCATAATATCATCCATTCATGGAAATGGAAACCTATACTTGATTGTAATCTTGTTTATTGCTCTAGAATCTATACACATCCTCCATTCTCCATTCTTCTTTGGTGCTAATACTATTGGTACAGCACATGGATTCAGGCTCTCCTGAATCAATCCCTTCTGTAACAACTCATGTACTTGTTTGTTCAACTCTTCACTTTCTTCTAGTGTCATTCTGTGTGCTGCCTTGTTTGGAAAACTAGCTCTTGGAATCAAATCCATCTGATGAATGATCTTCCTTACAAGTGGTAATCCATCAGGTACATTATCAGATACAATATCCTAAAACTTATTCAACAAATCTGCAACCTCTACAGGTACATCCTCTGCTTCTTCTTTACTAGCTTTTGGAATTAAAGAAAAACACACATGCTCATGCCTCATACCATCTAAGAATTTTCTTCCATCAACAAAAGTTATTCTTGCATTACCGCATACTTTTTCTTCGGTCTCCTTCAATGGCTTTAGCTTATGTCACACTCCATCCTTTGTTAGGGAATAGGTATTCGCATGACCATCATGTACAACACATATGTCAAACTACCACGGTCTACCCAACAACATATGACATGCATCTATAGAGATAATATCACATAGTACCTCATCTTGGTACCCGCTGATCTTGAACTTTACCAGGCACTGTTCACTGACCATGACCTTGTGGTCATCCTGCACCCAGGCAATTTGATATGGATGTGGGTGTTTTTGTCTCTTGAGCTTCAACTTTGTCACCATCTCTTCTGACACCAAATTGTTAGTGCTTCCACTATCAATAATCACATCACAATATTTACCGTCACACTTGCATCTAGTGCGAAACAGGCTCCTCCTTTGTTCAGGTTCATTCTCACCATTCAGTAGGACTTTTCTATTAATTAGCATTTCTCCTCTTTCAGCATCTTCAAAATTTGATGATCTGGCATCTTCATCTACATGTGCAACTCTAGCTTGGCCTTCATTCCTCTTATCTGTCCTTCCTTGGTGTTGAGGACATTCAAATGCCCTATGACCTTCTTCTCCATAGTGAAAACATGTTCCACGGAAGCCTCCTCTTCCTGAACCTTGTCCTCTTCCTCTTCCTCTCTAATCTCTATTATTCTAATCTTGGAAATAATTGGAAGTGTTTCCTCTCTGATTATGGCTGCTACTAGCCTTATCCTTCTTTTTCGGATCTTCATTTTGGCCACCATATGACCATCCACCAGATCTTCCACCATGAGCTCTTCCATTTTGTTTTCTCTCAAACTTCTTGTTCAAATTTTCCTCTACTTTTAGGGCAAAATGGTATGCCTCCTCAATACTGTTCATTCGAACCAAAATCAACTCCTCCTGAATGCTTGGCCTTAACCCATTAAGGTATCAGGCAACTTTCTCCTTATCAGCTTCTGCATGGCCTGTTCTGATGAGGAGTCGATAGAACTCCTCTGTATACTCCTGAACAAATCTTCCTGCTTGCTTCAAACTTTGCATTTTCGTTAGTAGGTCAAGCTCATAATCAACAAGAATGAACTGTTGCTTCAATTTATCCACTATCCGATCCCATCTTGTGATTTTATCTTTCCCTCTTCTATTTCACTCTAATTGAATTTCTTGCCACCAAATCTTCACATGACCTTTCAGTCTTGCCTTCACAAATTTGACCCTATTAGGATCCTCAACATCTTCATACTCAAAATATTCCTCACATTCATTGATCCAGTCGATCAATTCCTCTAGGTTAAGATTTTTAGAAAATGTAAGAACCTTAATCTTAGGTCTTTTCCCAAACTTGGAAATCACCCGAAAAAGTCTTTCTTCCTCCTGGTTCACAATTTCAGCTTCTCCTTCTTGATATTCTTCTTCGGCTTCATCCTCACTTTTGTCTCTGACATTAAGATTCATTCCTCTACGAATCTCTTCTTGCAATGCTCACACTTGTGTCTGCAGCTCTCTAACCTCAGGTGTCACAACACCAGCTCTTCCACCATGTTCTCTTTGTGGAGGCATTTTCACGATGCGCACTGAAACTCTACCTATGGTCCTAGTGCAAACTACCTCACAGTCGGTGATCTGTTTAAACACTCAAGAACTCCTACTCTGATACCACTTGATGAAGGGTGCTCCCCTTAATACCACAAACACATAATAGAAATACAGAAACAACAACAATAATATGCAAGAACAGAAAATTAACTTCTTATTATCTCCACAATTGTGGAATTACAAACTTTCAAAATTACAATATGCAAAGCCACATGGGCATTCCCTTACAATATTCTATAGGACAAAGCCTCGAATCAATACCTAGATCTACTACCCAGAACTACCCTAGACAACACTACGGGCATTCTTTATATAGGCAATTTCCACCGCCCAAGAAGGTTCTAGAAATTTAGCCCTAAGGGCCGACCAAACTTAAAATTATTTTATTTTTTAATTTATTACATCAAAGTTGGCTCAAAATAACTTTTGAAACTTGAACAAAAATTTTGGAGCAAAATTATTTTTCACCATTTCAGGTGGCTCGACTTCCGGAGACCATAAGTCATCACCAGTTGACCTGATTGACTATTATAACCCCATTTTCAAAATGCCACGAAGCACTCGACAAGCTTGACCCACACAAAGTGCCCATCACGTAGTTTTTTGATCTCATCCAGGGCCTCTAAAGCCTTCAAAACTGAGTTCAAAGTTTTTGTACCCTGCTGCCAATACCAAAAATCTTCAATATCTTCAAAACTAGACTTGATCTAGCCATGAAACTTTGCTGGCAGGCTGATATGACTAAGATGAACCTCCACATGTAAAATTAGAATATCTCAAGATCATAAGACCAACTTACTAAAAATAGAAAGTTTCCATAAATAGCGGCTCTGCACAAGATAGCCCTTATTGAATACAAAAATAGAAATATTTTTGGGTGATGCAAGATTGCTCTTACACCCAGGATGCTCTTGCATCACATGATCAAGTCTACCTATTGCTCCATCTCTTTGACCAAGTGAGGTCCCACAACTACTCTATCATCAGTCCTATCTCAATTCAAAGGTCTCCTAAAACATCTTCCATACAAGGCCTAATAAGGTGGCATACCCAAAGATGAATGATGCTCATTATTATAGGCAAACTCCACCAAGTGTAAGTACTCCTCCCATATAGTTTGGAGATCCATCACCTATATGCAAAGCATATCCTCTAAAACATGATTGACCCTCTCAATCTAACCATCTATCTCAGGGTGATAAGCTATGCTAAAATTGATCCCGGTGCCCAATACTGATTGTAACTCTCTCCAAAAGGATGATGTGAAAAGTTAATCTCTATCAGATATAATCTTACAAAGAACACCATGGAGTTTGATGATATCTCACAAGAATACCTGTGCCACTCCAAGTGCTATGAAGATAGTTCAAATGGTTGAGAAGTGGGCTACCTTAGTGAATCTATTAAATGTCACAATAATAGCATTGTGGTGATGAGAAGACATAGGAAAACCAGCAACAAAGTCCATGGATATAATATCCCACTTCCACTCGAGTACCTCATATGGCTAAAGAATCCCACTCTATGACATTCTAGGTATCGACCCACAATCTAAGTAATGCGTAATCTCATAATCAGCTAATGGAAGAGCTGCCTCAAATATGCATGTAACTTCTTGACTCCGGGGTGCATTGCATAAGGAGCTCTATGAACCTCAAGGAAAAAGAAGTCACACAACCCACTAGAAGGTCCATAAATATGTACTCTATGACAAAGAAGACCATTAGACCCTAGGGTATAATCCAAGAACTTCCCCTCAAGGGGTCTCTATGACTGAACCATTTGGAAAACCTCGGGGTAGAATCCATCCTTTGGCAAGTGCTACAAAATACATCCTCTCAAATATATGCTAGAAGACATAGATGAAAGTTCATGACATCTCCTACTCAAGGCATCTGTAACCACATTCTCCTTACCCTTGATGAAATGGACATCAAAGTCATACTGACAAAGTAAATCCATCCAGCTCCTCTTCCTAGCATGAAGATTCAACTAAGCAAATATGTACTACAAACTCTATTGTTATGAGTGAAGCTTGAATCTATGACCCAAAAGAAAATGTCACCATATCACCAAAGAATGTACCACTACTGTAAGCTCAAGGTCATGGGTAGGGTAGTTAAGCTCGTGAGTCTTGCATTTCCTAGACTCATAAGCAATAGCTCAACCACCCTACATAAGGACTACTCCAATACCATCCAAAGGTGCATCTCTACAAACCACAAACTCTATTGAAGGATCTGACACTGCAACGATAGGTGTGGTAGTGAGTTCTCTCTTGAGCTCTTAAAAATTTCTCTCATGCTTCTTTGTCCACTCAAAATTTTTCCCATTTCTCTAAAGGGAAGTGATAGGATGAGCCACTCTAGAGAAGCCCTCAACAAAACATCTATAATATCCCTCAAGACACATGAAACTCCTAACCTCGGTCATACTAGTAGGTTGTTGTCAATCCATAATCTCTCTAATCTTAGATGTATCAACATCAATCGCATCTCTTGATATCACATGACCATGATAATAAACCTCCGATCTAAAGAAGAAACACTTCAAAAATCTTCTGAACAACTGATTATCCCTCAAGCACTGCAAAACCTATCTCAAAATGTCCTCATGCTCATGCTCATCTTGAGAGTAGATCAAAATAACATGCAACAATACTACCACATATTTATCTAAGAAAGAGAAGAATACTGCATTCATGAGACTCATGAACACAACTAGAGCATTGGCGTGTCCAGAAAGAACCACAGTGAACTCATAATGGCCATAGAATATATAGAATGCAGTCTTGTGGATGTCACTCCCAACAATCCACAACTAATGGTACCCTGACTTCAAATTAATCTTAGAGAATACACAGGCACCCTGAAGCTAATTGAACAAGTCATCTATCCTAGGAAGTGGATACTGATTCTTAATGGTGACCTTATTCAATTGTCAATAATCCATGCACAACCTAAGAGATCCATTCTTCTTCCTAATAAAGATGAAAGGTTCACCCCATGGTGATACACAAGGATGAATGTGCCCTTTCTCCAAGAGCTCCTCCAAGTGAATCTTGACCTCATTAAGCTCATGGGTAGTCATCATGTATGGTGCTCGAGATACAAGATCTACTCTTGGCACAAGGTCAATATGGAAATCCACTTCTCTAGGTGGTGGCATACCAGGTATCTCTAAAGGAAAAAAATCTACACACTCCTGCAATATAGGATGGTCATCAAGGGAAGCCTCCTTCGCAACCTACTCCTCTTAATTACTAATGGTGATGGGAAACAATTAACAACCCTTTTGCATGCATCACTTTATCTACATAGGGGAAATCACATGAAGAGATATAGGTGTCTAAACTCCTGAGATTACTGAAGACATGCTAAAATTTTCCACACACTTAACCCTTTTCTATCTACAATACATCTTGGCACTATCAGCATAAAGTCAATCCATGCCCAGATAGACATCGTAGGATAGAAGTGGTGTGATATGTAGGGTAGCTATGGTGGTCATGTCCCCAATCTACATCTCACATTCTCTCACCAAGGAACTAACTGACACCCTAGCACCTAAGGCTAACTCAGCCTCCCAACTCACATCATGTTGGAAATATTCAAGACAAGCCAAGTTACTGAGAAGGGAGGGGTGAATCAGTAACTTCAAAAATTTTATATCAATTTTAGATCTTAACCATATTCTAAATAACATTTAACTCATTGATCTAATTGCATGCATGAGAAACTAAAAACATTAAACATTCATAACACTTGAACATAATGATTTGCTGACCCAAAAACCTTCCAAATAGAAAGTAAAACTAGGGTGGGCATGATACCCACAAAACTTCAATACTACACTATAAAGTTTTCTGGTTAAGGCTTACAATGATCACTTCCGATGATCTACCCTATTAGGAGCAATAAGGACTGCTAGGTCCACCTTGTTAGAGGATTTACAAACATACAATGAAGTATGCACTCGGTTAAGAGATTTTACAAAAGACTGTTAAGTCTACCCTATTAAAGGATTTGGGGGCTTAATCACCTGTTAGGATGAAATAGTAGATCTCTTACTTGCAACTGTACTTGCTAATTGAGATTCCTTGATGTACTAATCACCTTTCATGATAAATATATCTCTGCTACTCCTTATACTACTGTAGCCCTTTGTAATTCGCTTATCTCTACCTTTCTTGCATCTTCGCATATGCACATATTCTTTCCATTACACACTTCTCGATTTTTCACTTTCACACCTTGGATATGATACAAAACATTATTTATATATCAATCCAAAATAATTACAAAATAATTACAAAGTTGGCTCTTAAACAAGCTAACACAAATATTACTGAGTCAGCCCAAATATAGTTACTTGGTTACTGCAAACTAACTCGGTGACTTTCTGATACTCAGCATGCATTGCATTACTCGGCATTGTCATGCTCTTGGTATAAGTGGAGGCTTGGTCCATACTAACCACTCGGTTGTAGTTTTGAACTCAGTATATACTGGAGACTCGGTAGATATAGTGTCACTTGGTAGAAATTGAATTCCCTATTTACCGTGCTAGCACTCAGTAAACTCTACTCATCTCATTACTCAGTTAACATTGCGAAGCTCGGTCTGCTCAGTAAACACTATTCTACTAGATGAGCTTGGTAAGCACACAGAGTCTGAATGAGTGTTGTCACTAATGACAAACATAACTAATGCCAACAATCTCCCCCTTTGGCATTAGTGACAAAAACACTTATTGCCCAAAACTTATATGCACAATCATGCTGATACTGGTTTTTGATTTTTCAAAATTTATCTTTGACAATCTATAGAATATACATTTCATGACTCCCCCATATAGTATACATATATATACAAATATCTTATTTCACCTCATACTCATATTTCCTATTTCTCTCATATACTTTCTCCCCCTTTCATATCTCTCATATCTTTCCATATATCTCCCCCTATCTTATATACTTTCTCCCCCTTTTTGACAATAATGCCAAAGGTGTATATACAAATATTTTACATAGAGATATCAAAATGTGAGAGAAAATTAGAATGTACCTTACTTATTAATGCTAGAGTTTTGTCTCAATTCTCTTGTAGAATCTTGCATGTATGGAGTGCAACTTGGACTTCTGTAGAGAGTTCAATCATAAGATCTACAATTGAAAACTGATTGTCATGGATCAATGTTTTTGAGTGAGCAATGTGATTCTACATTGTATCCATGATGGGAAGGATCATATTCTGAATATCTAACAATGTTGTCCTGATCCTTGCATCCTCTTTCAATAACTTTGACTGCTTATCAGATAGGAATCTAATTTTCATATGATGTGCAGAGGTTGAACTAGATTCAAGTTTCAACTTTTGTGCACTGACCTTTAGATCTTCATCAATCTTATTTATTTTGTCCTTAATCTCCTTTGAGAACTTGGCAACATTACATACTTTGACAAAAAATGATTTTACCTTGGAATAGGAGGACTCAATGTTAGTCAAAACTAAAGATAACCCTGCCTGATTGATAGCTATTTGCTGAGCAATACACTCAAGCACTTTATTATCAAACTTCTTCTCAACCTTCTCAAGCAACTTGCCTGATCCAAAAGAATCCTCATTGAACTTGTTTACTACCTCTGCCAACTGCAACAAAATGTGTTGAGAGGAATCAACCTCAACACCTATTTCTTCTGTCAAAATATTCTTGGCATCCTCAATGATCTTATATTCCTTATCTCTTTCCTCTTTTAGTTTCTTCTACTTAGCTTTCTTCTAGAGGAGTTCACCAACTATTTTCATTTGGTCTATTGAAAGATTTGCAAAATCTAATTGTGGAATCTCTATCTCCTCATCTAAATCTATATCCTCTTCTACACTCTTACTCAAGAATATTGTACTTGATTGAGCCTTAGGTTCAACTATCATTGTACTTAATGCCTTTGTAGTAGAAATTATTGTAGACACAGTAGGATTTGTAGTGGAAAGTGATAAATTTCCAACTGATGGAATGCTAACTGGAATACTTGATAAACCCAAAACTAAAGTATTTACAATTGTAGAATTTGAAGTACTTACTAAGGTATCCAAAACTGAAGTACTTGCTGCTAAAAAAACTCAAAACTAAAGAAGGCATTGGTTGTGGATTATTCCCTTTGATCTTCAACTTGCAGATTTACACATTGATGGATAATGTAAATAAAATCTTGACTCTATCACCACTCTGAAGTCCACAAGGAAGAGGGCTAACTAACAAGGATCAAAGGATCCTTCTACTCTTTGAGCTTCAATGCTTAGGTGGGTGTACCCTTGACTCACTTCTTCAAAGGAGTTTCAAAATGATGTATACAATGCTCAACACAGATCTATAAAAGGTTTATCAAATGAATATTTATGTTTGTGTGGTTGTTAACCATGACTTCAAGAGAAAGGACCAGTGCCTTATCCCAGGGCTAAGAGTCACCCAATCGTATACTTCAACTGAACACCTCAAATCAAACACAATGGAAACCAGAGTAAGTGCTTTGCCTATTACCCCTTTCCCTCAAGCACATGGACATCAAATTCTATACCTGGCTATAAACAAACTGAATTCACCTAAAATTATTTAATCCTAACTTTGTTAGAAACTCAGAGATGAATTCAAAATACTCTTTGTTTACCATACATTAACACACTTTGTGATATTAACATATATGAGCTCATAGACAAGCAAGAAGACATACACAAGATACAAGATTGGGATTCAAGAATGTTTTCATTAACAAATCTAGAATCAACATACAATTAGCACGACACAAAGCTAAGAAAAAGACACCAAATCAAACCTCTATCAGCGTATTACAGTCAAAAATTAGGGACCAAAAGCAAAAAGATTTTGGATCCCTTGCAAAATCCAAAATTCTATAACTTATACTACTAGCTGCCTTGGAATTCTCAGAGAGAATGCAAGAAGCTACAGATAGCTAGGGCTAGGGTCTCAACCATCTGACATGCCAAAATTTACATCAGAATTTATTACAAGGGCAGGAAACCAAGCAATCCAGAGAAAGAAAATCTCAAACAGATCTGCAATCATGAAAATATGTGAGCTAGGATAGAGAACTAGGAGCTGCCATGAAAATCAGTCAAATCAGCCACCTGTAAACAACTCCTCAAGCACAAAACCATACTCCACCAAGTACAAAATCTACCTCTGCAAATGACTACAGGAGCCCTGGACCACATTGCAACAACCTATCGCTATCAAACTAGCGAGAAACCCACCCAAAAAGCATTAAAACTAGGTACCTTTGGTCCCTGCAAACCCCTCTACAAATTTGAATTCAAAATCCCAACGGTCACTTTCATGGTGCCAGAAACACATCGGCGGTCCTTGTTTAAACCGAGATCAACTTTATATCCCAGTCATCTGATCAATCCCCCTTTGCGAGCTTTATGATTTAAAACCATCCAGACACCTTAACATTCATCTTCAATGGCACAGTCACACAGTTACCAACCTCATTGCCACAAGGAACTGGGCTTCATGTTATGTCTGGTTGCCTGATCACAAGGCACCAAATTAACCCTTACGATCATGCGACGATAACTTCTTAACCATGCAAAGTGATCAGAAACCCCATGCAAAGTCCTTGGCCACCAGACAACACCCAACCAAAAACTAACACGCCAGCCCCACGGACCCACCTTTAACTCTGCAATAGTGCAACTCAACAGTTGTCGCATGATTGCATAACTAGGAAATGGGTTATGTGAACATGCGACAACCCGTAGACCTTAACTTTGCTACAACCACCATCACTGCCAATACAAAGTGTCAGTCGCATGATCGCATAGCTGAGAGAAAATCTATGTGAACATGTGACTAACCATTGCTAGCCATGGGTTGACCCTGCCAATAGCCACTAGGCCTTAGACTTGGGCCCACCTACCATGTGTCACACCACCATTCACTCGGCAACCAATCAAAACTCAGCATGTCACCACCGTGGTCACCACATTACCACCTCTTACTAGGCCCCAGGGACAGACATCAACCGGTCACATGATCGCATAGCCAAAAGACTAGGCTATGCGATCATGTGACAACCAACCCTAGGCTACCACATCACCACCTCAGAGCATGAAACTGCAACACCAATTGTGAAGAGCTGGGACCCACGCGGATAGATG
The DNA here is from genome assembly GCA_027943335.1 of Chamaecyparis obtusa. Taxonomy (NCBI): domain Eukaryota; kingdom Viridiplantae; phylum Streptophyta; class Pinopsida; order Cupressales; family Cupressaceae; genus Chamaecyparis; species Chamaecyparis obtusa. Next base: position 13,402 of record BSBK01013082.1, read on the forward strand.
GCAAGTGGTTGCATGATCGCATGTCAAAAAAGTTTGACATGTGGCCATGTGATAGCTAATAAGAACATGACATCTACCACCCCTCTGACACCGGGCCCACATCACACTCACATAAAAAAATTTGACAGCCGTCGCAAAAGTGCTAAGGATAAACACCATGCAACTTTACCAGTGAACAAGCGACATCCACTGATCTTGTTTGAGCTTTAACTCAGTTGGAAGCATGAGAAAAGATAAACTACCAAGCCGTGACTGTGGAAAACTTAACCACTAGCCAAGTCACCATATACTAGGGACTTAACCATCAGGATTCAGTGACAAGGAGAAAGTCGCAAGTCCCTAGGTCACCAGAAGAAGACTAACCGCTAGGGAGCCGAACACAATGAAGAGCTGGGACCACATAGACAGGTGGCAGGTGGTTGCATGATTGCATGTCAGAAAAGTCTAACATCCGACCATGCAACAGCCAATCAGGAAGAGCTTTTCCAAGCCCACCTATCATTGCACTTGTGCACTTAAGGAAAGCTAGTAGATAGGGAACTAGTGCGAGGTCAAAAACACACAATGTTTTCGATGAAAGAGGATCGAAAATACACAAAATTTTTGACACGTCAACAGATAAGTGCACAAAGCTAGAAGACAAAGGGTCAAAAACAACATAGGTTATCAGTCAAAGATTGAAAACATCATGGATTTTTGAAAACACTGTGGCTTTTCCACACTGTGGAAAATTTTAAAGATGCTTCCTGTAGACCTCAAAATTTTAACAACTTTCTAAGCCTTATGATTTAGGAGATGTAGTCTAGATTGAAGCAAGGTGACAACACAAGGAACATAGGGCAGGGAACAAACCAAGAAACATTTGGAGGGAGGAGGCCACTTTCAAAAGATTTTGCCATGATAGAAAAATGGCCTAACAGTGGCTCTGTCTGGGGATGTATGCCTCCTATAGGCATAGCAAGGACTTAGAATCACTGGTAAAAGTAGACCATCCCATAGGACAAAATTACAAAGAGCAAGGAGCAAGCAGGGCAAGACCAAGCAACAGGACCAAAAACTGATAGACCAGGGCAAAACAAGGCAGAGGAAAGCAACTTATATATAGAGATTTATAAGATGTACAACCCTAACTACTATTCATGGGAAACAAAGTACTTCAAATGAAGTACTACTTCAAGAATTATCCATGAACTGGCAACTCCTGAATACCACCATTAGAATCTTTGATGATGTAAGAATCTTGGCCCCATTTCTCATGAATCAGATATGGCCCTAACCAGATGGGATCAAATTTACCATGTTTCCCCTTATCCTCCAATATGGCATTCCAAACTAACACCAAATCACCAAGCTCAAACTTTCTATCAACAGTCTTTTTATCATATAGATTCTTAATCTATAATTACAATTTAGCAGTCCTTGCAACTGATTCTCTTCTAGTTTCATCCAACCTAATGAGGTCCTCAATTCTCAACTACATCTCATCATCAATGTCATCATCATACAACTACACAAACTTGTACATCTCCAACAAATTATTCTGAGGCATCCTAGCATGAATTCCATACACTAGGTCAAATGGTACACAACCAATTGCTCTCTTCACAGTTACCCTATCAGCCCATAGAGCTAATGGCAGCATTGAATTTCATGCCCTCTTATTCTTCTCTAGAATTCTCTTCAAGATTTTAATCAAGCCCTTATTAGTAGATTCTACCTGACCATTTCCTTGCAGATGATAAGGTGAGGAATTAGAAATCTGAATTCCCAAACCTTTGCAAAAGCCCTTATATTCAGCAGACCTGAAGCACATAGCATTATCACTCACTATCCTCTCAGGGCACCCAAACCTTGTAATAATATTATTCATCAGGAAGTCAATTACGACCTTGCTAGTTGCATTCCTTGTAAGTATAGCTTCTACCCATTTTGTAAAGTAATCAGTGGCAACTAAGATCCATGAATGTCCTCCACTTGAATTGTTTGGTATCTCCCCTATGAAATCAATTCTCCACTACTAGAAAGGAGCCTAAACTTCTACTGGTTTTAATGGTACATTACCTAAAAATTTAAGCTTACCAGAGAACCTTTGACAAGCATCACATCTCCTTACCAATTGTTCTGCATCCCTAAAGATTGTGGGCCACCAAAATCCTGCTCTCAAGATCTTATGAGCAATTGTTTTACCCATATAATGTCCACCACAAACTCCCTCATGCATCTCCTTCAACAATAGATTAGCTTGATTCTTATCTACACATTTCAACAGTATGCAATCCATATTTTTTCTATACAACTTACATTTCACAACCACATACTTGATGGCATGTAACTTCAATGTCCTCTTTTGATTATCATTCATACTATCTGGACACCTCATGTTTCTCAAATAGTAAATAATATCTTGATACCAAATAAAATCATCCATATCACATGTATAATCAATTTCAGAATTATTTACCTGGTTTGCATCTAGATTGGATTGGGCCATCAACTTTTCCAATCCCTATCCTCTAACTAATTTAGTGATCTAGATCTCAACATTGAATTCCTAGATCCTATTGATCCATCAGCATCTTCTTCCAGACACCTCCTACTATGAGAAAATATCCTTCATAGCTGCACTTGGCACAAAAGAAATCACAACTTCTCCCATCAAGTAACATCTAAAAGCCTTGATTGCCTTCATAAGTGCATAAGCTTGCTTCTCATTTATGTCGTACTTTAATTCTATAGCCAGCAAAGATTTACTGAAAAATGCAATAGGCTACTCAAAACCATCCTTATTCTTTTGTAACAAAACTACAACAATAGTAGGCAAAGATGCAAAAGAAAAGATATGCATTGGGACACTATAATCAGGTGCCTTTAGCACTGGTGCATCTTTGATAGCTTGCTTAATATTCTTGAAAGCCTCATCAGGCTCACCCTCCCAATTGATTACAAATCCCTTCTTCAACATCTTGGAAATAGGTCTAGTAACCTTTGCAAAGTTTGTCACAAACCTTCTTAGAAAATTGACTTGACCAAAGAAGGACTGAATCTCTTTAAAATTCTTTGGCCTCTGAATTTTATCAATTGTTGCTACCCTCTCAGGGTCAATTCTCACTCCTTGCTTCCTAACTAAGTGGCCAAGCAACTTCCCTTCTATGACACCAAAAGCACATTTCCTTGGGTTTAATGAAATGTCAAATTCCAAGACCCTCATAAATATTTTCTCTAAATGAGAACAATGGTCCTTTTCCTTCTTGGAATAGGTAGTTAAATTATCTTGGTACACAACAAGGAAATCATTAATGAAATCTGAAAAGGAAACATCCATTAGCCTCTGAAAAGTAGCACTAGCATTTGTGAGACCAAAAGACATTCTCACATAAACATATGTTCCCCAAAGTGTTGTAAAGGCTATCTTGAATTGTTCTAATTCCTTAACAATGACCTAATTGTATCTAGAGAAACCATCCATTATTGACATCAATTCTAATCTGGTTACTCTCTGCAACATAGCCTCTATATTGGGCAAACAATAGTTATCTTTTAATGAGCTAATGTTCAAATTTTTGAAGTCCACACAAAGCCTGATGTCACCATTCTTTTTTCTTACAGGAACAAGATTTGACACCCAACAAGAATGCCTTATGGGCTTGATAATGCTAGCATCTCTTAGCTTCATTAATTCTTCTTGCATCTTGGGTGCCAAAGTAGGATTAATAGGCCTTTGCTTTTGTTGGAAAGGTTTAGCATCTTCTCTTAATGGGATAACATGCTGAAATAAATCCTCTTTATAAACCTTTAGGTCATCATACAACCATGCAAAAACATACCCAAATTTCCTCAATAATTCAACCAAAGGTCTCCTCACCTTTTGAGATATATCTCTACCAATGTATACTTTCTTAGGTGCCTCATGTGATCCAAGATTTATCTCCTCAAGATCAGCATGATCTTCTCCTTTGATATTCTTTTGAACTCTATCTTGGTTGTCAAAGATAGTCTCCAAAAAAATAAGCCCCTTGGGCACCTTGTTAGTTTTAAGTTGAATGACCTCATTGCCTAAGACAAACTCCCTTCTATTGACTCAACCAAGCCTAAACAATCAAGTTCCTGACCATGATACTGATCCTTGCAATCCATAAACTTCAAAATATCATTATCATCATAAAAAACTTGCCAATTCTCAATATTGTCTGGTATACTAGGCCTAGCTTGAATTTCAACTTTAGAAATACCAGAGAATGTAACATCATTAGGATTGATTGCAATATTGGCCAACAAGTCAGCCATCTTGTTGTTACTCCTATCCCTCCACTCAATATTGAAGGCATCAAAATGCTCAATCAAATCTCACACTGCATTCCTATATTGTTTCAACCTTCTATTCTTGGAAGCATACACTGACCTGACTTGAGACACCACCAACTTAGAATCACCAATAAAACTTATGCATTTTATACCATGCCTTTGTGCCAACCTCAGTCCTAACAACAAGGCCTCATATTCTGCTATATTGTTGGTACAAAAGAAATTCAATGTGAAAGAGAACTTGTAGGTGTTTCCATTAGGAGAAATAAGTAAAATACCTACTCCTGCACCATCTTTGCAATTTGCACCATCAAAGTACATGACCCACAAATCACCCTTCACAGAGTCAGCACCTACCTCAATAGAAATAGGTGACAAAACAAGCTCATTTTCAAATATAGGGATCTCTGACCTAAAAGCATTTACATCAGTATCTACAAAACATGTAGTTTCATTATCTATGTTTCTCTCAATCATGTGGCATACTCTTGGCTCTCGTTCAATCTTGACAAAATGATCATCAATCTTGAAAGTTGCATAGGACAAATCACACTGTAAACTTCCACCCATGGTAGCACTCCATCTTTCGTATAGCAACATCCCATAATAAGGGGGAATATCCACCACCAAAACACTCATTGTTAGCTCTTTCTCTAGATATGCTACCAACCTATATGGCATTGCATTGATAGTCCCAATGATTGGTACCTCCCTTTGATCCATTGCACAACACCTGCCCTACACTGTATCAACTTTAAGGCCCAACCTCTCCATGATTTTGAAAGGCATGACAGTATTAGAGGCACCACTATCAATCATACAATTTGTTAACTTCATCCCATTCACAAGAATACTTAAGAAGAATGGGTCAATATTTTCAAGGCTGGCATTGATAGAACTATCCAAATATATTAGAGGAATTTGAGACACAATTCCCTGAGTAGCAACATCCTTCAAAGCTTCATCCTAAGATCCATTGCATGAAGTATCATTTTTGTGAGTATTACCAACCCATGCAATAGCCTTATCTTTTTGTTCAGGGATCCTCAACAATTCTGACAATGGAACCTTAACTGTAATTTGTGACAATATAGACAACATGTCAACAGGGGTAGAAGAAAGAATCTCAATCTATATTTCCTTAACATCCTTTTTCTTGTCTGACATATTAGGTGTATTGACCACCTTCATTTTTTCAACCTTAACCATTGTGTTAATTGGCTTCTCAATCTCACTAGAGATCTTTTCAATTCCAACTCCCTTAGGCTCATAATGTTTACTTTTTACATTCTTTAATTTCACCATGTGATCAATCTTTGATTTGTTCTCATTAGGTTCTCCAGAGTTGGTACTCTTTATAAATATTCTTGCAGCTTTCTCATTTGTATTCCTTGCCACCATGCCTCTAGTTTGCACCTGGGCAATCATTTTTACAGTAATCCTCTCCATCTCTTCTCTAGAAGGTCTTCTCAAATTTACTAGCTAGGGAGAAGAATTCATGTTACATGTTTTCTGATCAATGCACTCACCATCAGAAAAAACCTCTTGATGAAAAAGGGCCTGATTATGTCTCTTCACATTCACATCTACCTCATCACCAAAATTAGAATCATCTTCATATCCTAGACATGAAAAAGCCATGTTACATCCAACATCATCTTGTTCTTCTTCTTGTTCTATCTCCTCATCATTACAATCTTGATTTGCAGCCATAGATTGTGAAACCACATAATGCTTTGCAGAATGAGGGGACCGACATGCAACACACCATGGTACATTCTCCATGACATTTATTGAAGCTTTATGTAGAGGATCAGGGACACCTCTGTCATTGTTTCCTCTTGCAGCAGGGACAATAGGCTTGCCATCCTTCCATTAGATGTTGTAGGGGTGATTCTACAATCTATTCTGCTTACTGAAATTGTTGTTGAACCGAGGCCTCTCATTGGTAGGAGCACTAATGTTCCTACTTGTAGATGCCTTAAAATCATTCAATGCATTAAGCACCTTATCCAACTTATCTTCTTCTTGCCTCCTAGATCCAACATTCTTATCATTTTCTTTTTTGTATTTTCTGTCCCCAAACAACTTTGGGTCATCTCTCTTTCCACCCAATTTTCCTGATATTTTCATGTTGTTCTCAATATTGATAGCAATCCTAAAAGCATCCCTAAGAGTTCTTGGTTCTTTATCCCTCAATAAATATCCCATCTTCCCATCAAATGCATTGAATTATGTAGTCAGACAGACATTGTCATCCAACCGCATGACTTGGAACAACTTGTGCATACCTTTCTGAAATCTCATGTTGAACTCAGCTGTAGACTCATTCTGATTTTTCCTTACAGTATTGAATTCATTCGACATGAAGCTAGCATTAGGCCTATCACCATACTACTCCTTGAAACATTTTTCAAAAGAGTCCCAAGTATCAATACACTTATCAGGAAGCCTCTTAAACCAATCTCTAGCATCCTCCATTAGAAATTGAACAAACAATTTCATGACAACATCCTCATGCTCTACCTCATAATCATTAAGCATATCAACAAATAACCTAAGATGCTCTTCACAACTAATAGCATTATTACCAGTAAACTTAGGTACCTTATCTCTAATATCATTCGAAAAAGCATTTGGATAGCCAGGAATTCCATCAAAACTTATTTGCCTATAGCGTTCTAATTGCATAGGTCTTCTTTGATAGCTCGAAGTAGTGTTAACCCTAGGATAAACATTAGCATCTACATTTATCTGTGCATTTGACTGATGCCTAGGATCTGCACCTATCCTAGTAGATGAAGAAGGAAAAGAACTAGTAGCATTACTAAGTGCAAAAGCAGTAGTCATAGATGACATACCTAGTTGGGTAGTAGATGGGCCAAGAGAAATAGCTGAAGAAGCCCACAAATATTGGATCTTCCTTTTCTTTTCTGCAATGGCAATGTCAACCTCATCTCTCTCTACTTCTCTTGCAAGGTCCTCATCTTCCTTTCTCCTTCTCTCCATTTCAATGTCCTTATTTGAATCAGGTGGTGGGATCCCTGGTATTATCACTGGTTTTCTTGCTTGGTCACCCACCATCTTCTGCTTTTGTTTCTCATTTATGATAATAGCAGGTCTGGTAATACTATGCCCATCTTTATCTTTAGGCAAAGGGACATAGTTTTGCACTTTTCTAACCACAAGGCCCTCATTTTCAAATTCATGATCCTACAGTAAGCATTCTTGCTCACTCCTCAAGGCATCAAGATCACCAAAAACATCATGCTGAAGCATTTTAAGGGCAGAAGCAAGCATTTTGTTTCTCTCCTTCATTTCATTTATTTTTCTCAGAAGAGACTGTCTCTCTATCAAAGAATTTACCTTTTCAGCCTCTCTCTCTTCTTGTAATCTTTTATGTATGGCATCCTTCTCTGCCAACTACAACCTTAGTGCATTCAAATCATCAGGATCTACCATAATGTCATCAGAACCAGATGACACATCCATATCAGGAAGATTTTGATATGGAAAATGGACCTGCCTATGTCTCATGGGTTCTCTTCTAAATTGATCTTCATCAAGATCCAAATCAACCTCCAAACCCACATCTCTATTTTGTTCATTTTGACTTGCAGGAAAAGGACCTTTGTCCTAAAATGCAGCCTCAGGGGTATCATAAAATCTTTCTTTAGAGTGACAACCATCTGATCTAGAAACTCTATTTTGTGAACCATCCTCACTTGAGGATACATGTGGTCTTCTAGCTCTTGCATTTCTCTATACTCTCATGGGAGCACTGGCAGGCTCACCATTCCTTCTAATCCAACTCTTGTTTCCCTATCTAGGTAATTGCTCCAGAGTGACCTCTGGATTCTTTCTAACATATGACCTAGTATTTCTTCTTTTTTCCATGCTTCTTCAATATGTTCCACTGGTTCAAACCTTTGAGTCACCACCCACCTAGATGGGAAATCTTCAAAACACTCAGGAAAACAAGAACATAATATAACCTTTCTCTTTAGATTCTCCCGAGTAGAATCACTGACTCTTAAAAAATGCATATCTTTATAGTTCTCCCTAGCGGAGTTGCCATTTTGTTGGTTGTGGATTATTCCCTTTGATCTTCAACTTGCAGATTTACACTTTGATGGATAATGTAAATAAAATCCTAACTTTATCACCACTCCAAAGTCCACAAGGAAGAGGGCCAACTAACAAGGATCAAAGGATCCTTCTGCTCTTTGAGCTTCAATGCTCAGGCAGGTGTACCCTTGACTCACTTCTTCAAAGGAGTCTCAAAATGATGTATACAATGCTCAACACAGATCTATAAAAGGTTTATCAAATGAATGTTTATGTTTGTGTGGTTGTTAACCATGACTTCAAGAGAAAGGACCAGTGCCTTATCCCAAGGCTAAGAGTCACCCAACTGTATACTTCAACTGAACACCTCAAATCAAACACAATGGAAACCAGAGTAAGTGCTTTGCCTATTACGCCTTTCCCTCAAGCACAAGGACATCAAATTCTATACCTAGCTATAAACTCACTGAATTCACCTAAAAGGCTTTAATCCTAACTTTGTTAGAAACTCAGAGATGAATTCAAAATACTCTTTGTTTACCATATATTAACACACTTTGTGATATTAACATATATGAGCTCAAAGACCAGCAAGAAGATATACACAAGATACAAGATTGGGATTCAAGAATGTTTTCATTAAAAAATCCAGAATCAGCATACAATTAGCATGACACAAAGCTGAGAAAAAGACACCAAATCAAGCCTCTATCAGTGTATTACAGTCAAAAACTAGGGACCAAAAGAAACAAGATTTTGGAACCCTTGCAAAATCCAAAATTCTGCAACTTATACTACTAGCTGCCTTGGAATTCTTCGAGAGAATGCAAGAAGCTACAGATAGCTAGGGCTAGGGTCTCAACCACCCGACATGCCAAAATTTACATCAGAAATTATTACAAGGGCAAGAAACCAAGCAGTCCAAAAAAAAAAAATCTCAAATAGATCTACAATCATGAAAATCTACAAGCCAGAATAGAGAACTAGGAGCTGCCATGAAAATCAGTCAAATCGACCACCTGTAAACAACTCCTTGAGCACAAAACCATACTCCACCAAGTAAAAAATCTACCTCCGCAAATGACCATAGGAACCCTAGACCACATTGCAACAACCTACCACCATCAAACCAACAAGAAACCTACCCAAAAAGCATTAAAACTAGGTACCTTTGGTCGCTGCAAACGCCTCTGTAAATTTGAATTCAAAATCCCAACTGTCACTTTCATGGTGCAAGAAACACATCAGCGGTCCTCATTTAAACCGAGATCAACTTTATATCATAGCCATCTGATCAATCTCCCTTTGTAGGCTTTATGATTTAAAACCATCCAGACACCTTAACATTCATCTTCAATGGCGTAGTCACATGGTTACCAACCTCACCACCACAAGGAACCAAGCTTCATGTTACGTCTAGTCGCATGATCGCAAGGCACCAAATTAACCCTTACGATCATGTGACAACAACTTCTTAACCACACAAAGTGATCACAAACCCCATGCAAATTCCTCGGGCACCAGACAAAACCCAACCAAAAACTAACACACTAGCACCACGGACCCACCTTTAACTCCACAATAGTGCAACTCAACAGTTGTTGCATGATCGCATAACCAGGAAATGGGTTATGCGAACATGTGACAACCCACAGACCTTAACTTTGCTGCAACCACCACCACTGCCATCACAAAGTGTTAGTCGCATGATTTCATAGCCAAGAGAGAAGCTATGTGAACATGTGACTAACCACTGCTGACCATGCCTTGGCCCTACCAATAGTCGCCAGGCCTTAGACCTGGGCCCACCTACCATGTGTCACACCACCATTCACCTGGCAAACAATCAAAACTCAGCATGTCACCATCGCGGTCGCTACATTACCACCTCTTACCGGGCCCTAGGGACACGTGTTGACCGGTTGCATGATTGCATACCCAAAAGACTGAGCTATGCGATCATGTGATAGCCAACCCCAGGCTGGCACATCACCACCTTGGACCATAGAACTGCAACACTAACTACGAAGAGCTGGGACCCGTGGGGATAGATGGTAAGTGGTCGCATGATCGCATGTCAGAAAAATATGACATGTGGCCATGTGACAGCCAATAAGAACATGCCATCTACCACCCCTTTGACACTGGGCCCACATCACACTCACATAAGAAAATTTGACGACTGTCACAAAAGCGCTAAGGATAAACACCGTGCAACTTCACCAAGTGAACAAGCGACGTCCACGGATCTTGTCTAAGCTTTAACCGGGCTGGAAGCATGAGAAGAGACAAACCGCCAAGCATTCAACACCTACGTGATTATGAAAAACTTAACCGCCAGCCAAATCACTAGATGCTAGGGACTTAACCGTCGGGATTCAGTGACAAAGTGAAAATCGCAATTCATCAGGTCACCAGAAGAAGACTAACTGCCAGGCAGCCAAACACAATGAAGAGCTGGGTCAATGTGGATAGGTGGCAGGTGGTCGCATGATCACATGTCAGAAAATTCTGACATGCGGCCATGTGACAGCCAATCAGGAAGAGCTTTTGAAGGCCCAGGACCACCTTTCATCGCACTTGTGCACTTAAGGAAAGCCGGCAGACAGGGAACTAGTACGAGGTTGAAAACATACAATGTTTTCGATGAAAGAGGATCGAAAACACACAAAATTTTTGACACATCAATAGATAAGCACACAAAGCTAGAAGACAAAGGCTCAAAAACAATGTAGGTTATCGGTCAAAGATCGAAAACATCATGGATTTTTGAAAACACTGTGGGTTTTCGACACTGTGGCAAATTTTAAAGATGCTTCCCGCGGACCTCAAAATTTTAACAACTTTGTGGGCCTTATGATTTAGGAGATGTAGTCTGGATTGAAGCAAGATGAAAACACAAGGAACATAGGGTAGGGCACAAACCAAGAAACATTTGTAGGGAGGAGGCCACTTTCAAAGGATTTTGCCATGATAGAAAAATGGCCTAATAGAGGGTACTGAAGATGATGTTGGAGACTACAACTCAGTTGAAGAAGGAGGCTGAAGCTTGGTGGATGAAGTGGTAGCCACTTCTGTCATTGATACATTGAGTTTTTCTAGTGATGATTGGACATTTGATGCATCTATAGGTGTTGTCACAATCACACTTGAAGCTATCTCCGGGCTAGATGTAGCAACTTTTGCTGGAGAGTGAGGAAGTGAGGTAATTACCTCTATAGCTATCCGAACTAGATCATCTTCCTCATCATTCTGCTTTCCTTCCTTACTAGCTTCTTCTTCAACATTATCTATCTGAACTGCTTCTTCTTCTTCTTCTACTTCAGCACTGTCATCTTCAATATCTTTTATTATCATAGTTTCAACACTCGATTTGTGAAGATGATAGATGTTTTTCCAAGTAGAATTTTCACTCTTCACAACCGACTCTATATCCTTGATCAAAATCAAACAACTGTTGAATCTTAGTGTCATCTTGTGCTCATTTTCTATCAATTCCTTATTTATTTTAGCATTTTTCAAACTTGGCATCAACTGTCTTAAGGTTTGAGCATATATGTCCTTGATAGTTTGCCTTGCATTGGACCATCTCATCTTAACTTTATCCAATAGAACACCTGGAATTTGAGAAGCCATATCATCAAGTGAGTACTTCCATTTTCCCATTTTCCCAGTAACAACATCTTCAATTTCCTGCTGCTCTACCTCTCATCTAATTTCATATTTTAGAGATTTGAAATTTGAAATTCTAGATCCTTCTCTCAAATTCTTAATCTTTTCTTCTAATGAGGGAGGAGGCCTTTTGAGTACTATATCATCACTGACTTTACCTGCCTTACCCTTTGATCTTTTCCTTGAGAATACTGCAGTGGGTTGCTCGAGTGTCTTGGTGATATTCACCTTTCCTTTCTTCTTTATAGGCACTTGTTCTTCTTTACTCTCATCCTTATCCTTTTCATCTACAATATCCTCTCCTTTGCCCTCAATTAACATTAGAGGTGTTCTAGATTGCATCTTGGCCATCCTCTTTCTGCCTTTGTTAACTACTTGTGGGAGCTTTATACTTAGCTCAATTCTTACCTTAGCTTCATCATATGTTCCAAAGTATGGAGCCTTTGGATCAATAGGTTAATTTACTAGGGCTTCAATTATATCCTTTGTCTCATCAATGTTTACCTCATAAGGAAGAGGTTTCACCCATAAAATCCTAGGCCTTACTACCTGAATGTATACTCTATCACAATCAACCATGAAACAAATATCATCTTTATAATCTTCCACCAACTTTTGTGGAATCCAAAATCTGTTATTCATCTTTTCCTTAACAGATTCAAAATAGTTATCCATTATTCTTACAAAATTCTCACCAATTTCTGTAATGTACTCATTTATCTGATAAAGAACAGGCACATCTTTTCTCCATTTTACCATGCCTTTTGATGGGAAAAAATTTTTAGCATAGAAAAATAAACAAACCAACAGCGAGCCAAACTTACATGGATTGTTCTTTGACATTTGGATGCTCTCCATATTCTTGTTGAACTACTTGAACAACAAATTTGCTAGGTCAAATGACATGTTGTTCTTCACAATTTTATAAGCTAGGTCAACTGCTTCACACAGAACACTATTATGTCAACTTGAACTGTATATCTTGTGAGCTATGACATATGTGCCAAATTTTAGTTCTGCATTAGTAATACTATTTATTCTCATACCTCTACCATCCCATTCAGCTAGGGTTTTCTTTTCTAGCTCTACCTGACCTAGGTTTTTTGTAGATTTTGCCTTGGCAAGCATGGGAAGACCAGTGATTCAGTGAATCATCTTCTTGGTTATCTCTACTAGTTGCTCTAGCCAAATTTTACCTTCATGTATTCGGCTTAGGATATATCTAATCCATTTTATCTAGAAACTCTGAGGCAAGTGGGTGATGTGAACTAAACCCTTATCTTCCAAATGTTTATGTTCTAGTTTGAGAATACCATCAACACACAGTTCATCATGAACAACATCTATCTCTAGGGTTCCAAGCTCTTGAATTGTACACTTAAAATGACTATGAATGTCATTTACAAGAAGTATCTTTGGAGGAATCTGTGATTGAGCTCCACTCAGGTCTAGGGCTTCTGCGATCATGGGCATGAGTTTGAAATTTGGAACTTTCCATTCTCCTTGAACTAACATTTCTAAACCTTTCTTCACTTTAGTGTTGGATGATGCCATGGTAGCTTGGTAGAAATTCTTTGAAAATTTTTTGCTGCAAATTTTGCTTCAAATCACATGATTGCACTAGGAAATTTTTCTGCTCAATATGCTAATATTCGCAATGAAGAATGAACTTGATTTCATGCTTTTTGTTAAAATTTTGTCATTAATGCTCTATAGGAATTAGGGCATTGAACTAGACAGACTATCATCCACTATACATTAATTGCTCAGTGAAGATTCTACAACTCAGTGAACATACAAATTCATACTGCTATGAACTTACTCGGTAACCGTATGAAATTAGGTTACTCCTGACCTTGCTCGATGGTAACTGATACCAACCTTCCTATGATCCTATTGTATCTTGCATACTAATTTGGATCTTTCTTTCTTCTCAATTTAGGAACTGTTTGGAATTTTTCTATGAAGATACAGTTCCAATGCTTCCTTGGAAACTTAGTTGGAATTGATAGAGCCACCCTCTTCATGAGTGACTTCATTACTTGGACTAGTTTTCTTGGTAGATTTAGGAATCCATTATTGTCTCATCTGCTTCCTGATGCTATCTGATTTTTCTTTCTTTTCATCTTCAACTTTGCCTATATTCATGCAATTTTTAGCTATATGACCAAGTTTAGTGCATGTATAATATCTTATGGTAGTATCCCTTTTTCTCAAGTGATACCTTACATAATTTATGCCAATGTGTCCATATTCTCCATAGTAATGACACCTACACCAAGTGTTGTAATCCCAACCAAATAATGCTTTCACAAATTGTTCTACTGGATTGGGTGTTTTAGATCTGCATTCTGATGCCTTGTGACCTTGTTTGTTACATTTGTGACATTTGCCTTCAAATCTTGGTTTCTCCTTGCATTCATTTGCTTTATGACCATGCTGATTACAATTGTAGCATTGTCCATTGAATTTTTCTTTTCCATTGCTCCAACTATTACTTAAATTTTCCTATGCATGCAAATTTGGCTAAACCTATTCCAAAGTCTCTGTTTTACTCCTGCCGAGCATCCCTAAAAATTTCATGGCCTCATGTTTTGTTTCTTAGCATTTGCAATTTGTTTGTTCTCTGGTCTGCAGGTCCCAATATTTGAAAAAGTAGCCATTGTGGTGTTTTAACCCTCAAAACCCTAAGGCCCTGTTATGTTTCCTTGTTACTTTATTGGCAACTACAAAATCCTCAATACCCATGTGCACTTTAATCTCATTGGCTGGTCGTGGTTTCTCTAAATTTCTCAATAGTTACTTTTTCCATTCAGTGACTTAGTGAATACAATGATTCTCATAATCGCTAAGTGTTTCCCGGTCACCACATAATATCTTGTGACCTAGCAAACATTAACTTCTCTTCAGTCACATAATCGCTAAATCTTTCAGCGGTCTAAATTTGTGGAGTCCTGGCTAGAAAGATCTGACAGTTGGCATATCTTCGGATAGGCCGTTGTTAGAGCATGAGATCTTTAGACAATCATTGATTCTTCTTGGTGACATAACTCTTCAAATAGGTAGGTCCATTGTAATGTGTACACAAACAATGGCTTTTTATTGGTCCACATGGTAGTGATTTGGCAGTGTGTTAGTCGGACCAGGTTCTCCCTACATTCAGAGGTCTTGACAATTGTCAGAGGATCGACAGTCGACATATGTTTGCAAAGGATGTGTTAGAGCTATGCAAAATCATGACAACCATTACATCTTCCAAGTCTATAGTGATTCAAGGTCAAGTGGGTCCATTGCCATAGTGTCCTACATGGAAGCATCTCATTGGCTAGAGGTAATGACTTGTTTCAGCCTTGTTAGAGCAGGCCCAGCAAACTTCCCAGATTTTAATCTAACGGTCATAATATAATCACAAGGAATATTCCTTTCCCTTGCAATCATGAACCCACCATTGATTTTATTCTATCGTCAGTGGCTTGCAGGTGGGTCCTCATATGGTGATGTGCTCGTTTCTCATTGGTCCACATAGCAATGACTAGGATGCTATAGTGGGGCCATGTCAGATGTTTGTAGGGATGTCAGAAGGATGAAGATCAATGGCTGGTGTATCTTTGTGAAGGGCTTTTTTGACAAATGACATTATGCACCAGCTGTCGATTTTGCCAAGTGTTCAAGATTTGTCAGTGGGTCCAGTGCCAGGTCAAGGTGATTTTCTAACTTCTTATTGGTCAAAATGAAAGGAAAATCTATGGCACCATATTGCTAGGTGTGTTTAGGTGTTTGAACATGATTGGTTGACACATGCTGATAAAGATTCATAGGTGGACTGATGTGTTAGAGGGTCCCAATTAAAAGGAAGATCTACGGTGGTTGCATGATTGCAAAGAATATTCCTTGCCTTTACGATCATGCACCTACCATTAAATTGGAATCTTAGTTCAAGTGGGTCTGTTGTTAGAGAGGCTTGCCGAGGTGTTGCTAACAAAGTGGTTAGAGTGAATAAAAGATTTCCAAGTGGCGGGTCTGGGCCTAGGGTTTAAAAGAGTTCTTCCTGACTTAAAGAAGAGAAAAGTCAAGGTGGGTCCTTGTGCTGATTTGCTCACGTTTCATTGGCTGTTGACTTCCACGGTGGTCTTGAATTATCAGGAGGGGATTTTAAGTAATTTTTTTAGTGCATCTAGGTCGTTCATCTATCGGGAAATGTTATACATCGACAGACACATTTTAAAATGATCGGTTAGCCATTGGTTTTCAAAGATTCAAATGTGTATGAGAGGTTGTTTTTTTTTTCCGCCAAAATCTAATTTGCAGACTACAGGCGGTGAGGTAGCTCAGGAAATTTATGTCTCTAGGACATTTGCAGTTAAGAGAAAATGATGATGAAGCTTGGGCAGCCATCTTGGGTCAATTCTTGTCTCAGGAAAGTACCAACCAGTGCATTCATGGTGGGGCTTTTGTGCAAGAAAGTAGATAAATCTAGGTTTCTTGACACTCAATGATGAATATCTAATCAGTAGAGATATTTGTTGGGGATACATTTATGATCAGAAGCAATAGACTTAGGGTTTGAATGTTTTATGTAAAATCTTGAAACTCTGGTTAGGTCAGTTTTGGACTCCTGCCTGCGGGTAGTGAATGTTGTATATATTGTTTTGTGGAGCCTTAGTGCTCAAGAGGTTCATTTTTTGTAAAGGAGAGAAGTCCACTTTTGCAAGGAAGTAATGTTTTCTTAGAAAGCCATCTATGGTATTTGTTCTACCCTCTATTTCTTCTACTCTTTGTAATCTCCCATTGATGATTCAGGCATTCTTGAGGTACTTGTGATATCTGTTCTATCCCTATCTTCACTATCTTGATTATCTCTTATTGGATTGAATTTTATGAATGTTGTTATTGGAAATTGGGGTTCCTAGTCCCTCTCATTTTCTTTGATTTTGTGTGTTACTATGTCTAATTTGATCTAGATGTTTTGTGGGTATACTACAACCCCTAGCAGTCTTGTCTCATTCATACACCTAGTTAAAGAAAAGGATGTTTGCTTGCAGGTCATAAATTGTGTCTTTTGTTTAGACCCTCCTATGAAACACTTATGTGAGCCTATCTAGTGAGTTGTGACTTATTAGACCTGATTTCTCTATTGATTTCATTCCTACATACTGAGATCCAAACCCTAATTTTGGTGCATCACCTAGTAGGTAGTTTTCTTTCAAGTCATTTCCCTTACAAGCATTCCTTCTATCCCTTTCCCTCAAAAGTTTTACTTTCATATCTAGAAGCAAATTAAGGTGATTATCCAAGAGGAACCAGCCTAGAACCTAGAGGTTTCATCTCAGTTAGCGAAGGTCCCACAACCTGGAGATGATTTCCAAGTTATACTGAGTTATCAAGACCAAGAGAGCTTGAACTAAGGGTGCAAACTTAGTGTATAACAATTCTGGCAAGCCCGGTGGGACTACACAAGAAGTTATTCAAATTCAAAGATATGCTATCTCTAATATGTAGATTGCATAGTGTAGGCTTTTAGAAGTCACCCTATCAAGTATATTTGGTGACTCCACTGTTCGAAGATCAAAGGCTTCCTTGTTCAAAGTTTTATGAGAAAGATTGAGACTAGAAGCTCAAAACCTACCCAATTTTCAGAGTTGCACTCAAGAAGAAGTCATAAAGGTAGGTCAACTCAAAGAACATCCCTTGCAAGGAAAGTTCAATCTACCTGTTTTATAAGTTTTTAGTAGCCTCTTTAAAAGGTAAGGCTCTAGAATGGTTTAGAACTCTAACTGTTGGTTCTATTACTTCTTGGGATGAGTTAGGGGATGCATTAAGTAAACATTTTGAAGATAAATTAGATAACTTGTCTCTAATTGAGTAGTTAACAACTATTAAGAGAGACCCTCAAGAACAAATGACAAATTACAATAGTAGATTCATTAAAACATGGAATAGAATCCCAGTCTCAGTAAGACCATCAGTAGACCATGCTTTCCTTTATTATTTACAAAGTTTGAATGGTTAGCTTTCTATCATGATCCAGTCTATGTGTGGTACTTCTTTACCCCAAGCTTTTGACATAGTTGTCAAGGCTGAAAATTGTTTGATCCAAGCAGACATGATTGCTAGAAGGCCTCCAATGCCCATTTTTCCTATCCTTCAACCCATTGCACCTGCACAAGTACCCCCATTTACCCCTATTCCCACCATATTGGCACCCCAAGCTAGTACTAGTGGTCAAGAGTTAACAACAAGTTTCTCCCAAGAGTTGTAAGAGATAAAGAATAGCCAATAGAGTAGTTAGCAAGAAATGACTATCTTGTTGCAGCCCTTGACTAAAGAGGTCACAAATCTAAAGAAGCAAGGTCAAGGAATTAGACCACCATTTCAGTCACAAGGCCAAAGTCCTAATCAACAATATCAAAATCAAGGATAGCTTTATCAACAAAATAGGCCACCGTACCAAGGAGGCTATCAAGGACAAGGACAAAGTTTTAATCAGAGACCATTTCAACCATATAACCCTGCACCTCTAAATTTTGCAAATCCCATGAGGGATGTGGTTCCTAGCCAAAACAATTTGGCAATGGATAATGAATGGTGTTTTCCTTGTAATCAACCTCATAATCAGGCTACATGTTCAAATGGATGGATGAACCAAGCTCTAATGGTTCAAAATGCCTCACAAGCTCAATCAAATGTTTCATCCAGTGGTTCAGTGCCTCAACAAAAATCACAAGAGAAAGAGACTGCTCTTTTCAACTGGGAGAAATTAGACTTTAATGGAGTCAACGATGAAGCCAATTTTGTTTCCTACACAAGAGCAAAAAGAAGAGCTCGGGACATGGAGAGAGAAGATTCTAATGCCAAGGTTACTGCATCTATAGAGCCACTACAACAAGCTAGTCCCATCACACCCAAGGAGACTCCTATCATTGGAAGCAAAGAAGGCCAATTCCAAAGAGGTGGAGCCCATCATGCCAAAGACACAACAAAGAGTACACACTGTGACACCATTTAATATTGTAGACAACATGAAGAAGGTGAATGTCATGATGTCCATGTGGGACTCTTTGGTGCTTCCAGGACAACTTGAAATTTTGAAGAAGGCCATGACAGAGGTAGCAACTCCTCAACCTACAAAAGAAGTTGCAAAGCTAGTGTTGGTTAACACCGATCAAGAAAAGGAGGCTCCAAGTAGCAACTCCAAGGGAAATATCTCACAAGGTAGGAACTCAAAGCCACCTCCCTTTTATGTATCCTTAATCATTGGAAAATCTTTAGTACATAACTGTATGGTAGATAGTGGAGCTACTAGCACTGTGATGGCCAAGAAAGTAGCTGACCAATTAGGACTAAGGTATGAACCCTTTCAAAACAAGGTTACCCAACTTAATGGATCCTTAGTCAATACTATAGGTGTGGCTAAGGATACCAGTCTAATCCTTCATGCTAGTCCCAATTTCTCAATCCTCCTTGATATATATATATATATATATATATATATATATATATATATATATATATATATATATATATATATATATATATATATATATATATATATATATATATATATATATATATATATATATATATATATATATATATATATATATATATATATATATATATATATATATATATATATATATATCATAAATCTAACTACATTATTTGCTATATGTCTTTCAAGGGAGTTTATAGCTAAGATAGGAGGTTACCTATCTTCTACTTGGTCTCACATGCTATTTCATACAAGCTATGGGACTAAGGTCACCATCAAGTCGGGACCATTAGCAGCACACCATATAGAACCATATGTATCCAATTCCATCAATGTAAATTTCCCTATATTTGATAACAGTGACTTCCAAACTATTAGTGAAGCAAGCACAAAGATACAAAGTATCCCTGATATTTTTCTAGATGAAAGAGCTTTAGAAGCCCAAGAAAATATTGTTTGGGATTTTGGTTTGGGAAGTTATTTAATACAAGAAAGTAATGCTATAGAGCCAAGCCTTCTCAAAGAGGATACTGATTCAGAAGATCAAAGTAGTCAATTTTGGGAACTATTTTTTGATGGGGCTAGAAGTAGACATGGTTCTAGTGGTGGTGCTATGCTAGTGTCCCCAAAAGGAGAAAGGTATTATACTTCCTTTAGATTTAGTTTCTCTTGCACTAGAAATACTACAGAGTATGAAAGTCTAGTCAATGGACTAAAATGGGCTAGAAAAAGAAGGCTTAAGCCCTTAAAATTTTATGGTGATAGTGAGTTAGTTGTCAGCCAAGTAAGAGGGATAAGTGCAACCAAAAATGACACCATGAAAGCATACAAACATAGATTTTGGGATGCAATTGAATATTTCCATGCTTTCAATATTGTTGTTATCCCTAGAAAGTTAAATCAAAATGTAGATAGGTTAGCTATTGTTGGATCCCAATATGATATTCCAAATAGCATTTCAAGAGAAATAGATCAACAGCATATCAAAGTGATTTTCAGACCATCTATCCTAGATAATGATGTCAATTGGCAAGTGTTTGACAATGATGAACAAATTTTGTAGTTCTTGTTTGAAGAAGATGTTTTTCCAGAACACAATCAAGATAGGCTATCACAAAACTATGGTGATCAAGTGATACAATTGAAGACCAATAAGATGCCTAGAGGTCTTGTTACTTTGGAGACTATCTTCAATAAGGATGATGAAGTTAAGAAAAGAAAAGCTGGCCTGGTAGTCAGCAAGAACATTGTGCTGAACTAGAGTTGGAACTAGGTAAGAGCCTACAATTTGGAAAGGTAAACACTGAATTGGAGAAACAAGGTTATACTTAGTTATTCAAAGAATTCAGTGATGTTTTTGCATGGCAATATGAAGACCTCAAGGGTTTTGATCTTGCCCTTGCTCAGCACACTATTGAGTTAGAACCAAATGCCAAACCAGTAAGGCAAAAGCAAAGGCCTGTTAATACCAAGCTCGAGCCACTTATGCATAAAGAAGTGCTCAAATTGATAGAGAGTGGTATCATCTACCCCATTAAGCATACTAGTTGGGTTTCTAACCTTGTTCCTATCAGGAAGAAGAATGGGGAGATGAGGTTATGTGTTGACTTTAGGGATCTTAACAGGGCCTCATTAAAGGACCACCATCCACTACCCTCTATGGAACAAATTTTACAATGTGTCTCTGGATCTGAGAGATTTTCATTATTGGATGGCTATTCAAGATACAATCAGATCTCAATAAATGAAGAAGATCAATACAAGACTGCATTTACAACCAAGTGGGTAACCATGGCTTATCAAAAGATGCCCTTTGGTTTGTCAAATGTAGGTGCTACATTTCAAAAGGCAATGGATATGGCCTTTAAGAGCCTAATGTACAAGTTTGTGTTGGTCTACTTGGATGACATAACTGTCTATTTAAAGTGTGCAGTAGATCATATCAAACATTTGAGGAAGATTTTTGAAAGGTGTAGAGAATTTGGGATATCTCTTAATCCAAAGAAATGTGTGTTTGTAGTTCATGAAGGAAAATTAATGAGATATGTAGTATATAAAGGAGTTACAGTGGATCTTGAGAGAATTGCAGCTATCCTAGAGCTACCCCTACCACATAACAGGAAAAGTCTCCAATCTTTCATAGGAAAGATTAACTTTGTTAGGAGGTTCTTGCCTAACATTGCAGATTTACTCAAGCCTTTGACAACCATGCTAAAAAAGAGTTCAGCTTTCAGTTGGACCAAAGAAGGGAAAGTCAATTTCTAGGCTATCAAAGAGGCGCTAACAAAAGCTCCTGCCCTGTTGAACCCAAATTTCAGTAAGGATTTTATCCTTTATGCTTATGGGGGTTCAGATGCTATCTCTGCAATGCTGACTCAAGAAAATTCAGAAGGATTAGAGTAGCCTATTGCTTTCTTTAGCAAAGGTTTAGAAGAGTATGAACAAAGATACTCTTTTGTGGAAAAACATGTACTTGCTATGGTGAAGAGCCTTAAAAAGGTTCAAATATCTACTGACCCATATCAAGGTGCATTTAAAATTTACTCATCCAAGTGTCAAAGAGTTTTTGCTTTCCAAGGACCTAAATGAGAAAAGAGCTAGTTGGATCACCAAGGTGATCGAATATGACATTGATATTCAAACTACCAAGCTGGTTAGAGGAAGAGGTCTTTGTGAGAATTTGGAAAAGGATGAAATTTCAAAGAAATCAGAGCAAACAAATGCATCTCTAGTGGTGCATTCTATAGAAGAACAAGATAAGGCAAGAAGTTGGTTGCCTAATATGATCAATTATTTAAAGACATGACAATGTCTTGCAGGCCTAGGTTCAGCAAAAAGAAGGTATTATAGGTTACACTCTATTCCTTTTATGTTGATTGATGATGTTCCTTTTAGGAAAAATCAAAGTGGTGTCCTTTTAAGATGCATAGATTCAGAAAAGGTAGTAGACATCCTATTTGAGTTTCATGATGGACCTTTTGGAGGTCACTTTTCTCCTAGGACTACTACTTTTAAGATCATGAGGGCTGGATACTATTGGCCATCTATCTTTAAGGATAGTCATGAATATGTTAGGAAATGCATCAGGTGTGCCATGTTTGTAGGAAAAGAAAGGCTTGCAACCTTGCCCCTACAGCCAGTCAGAACAGAGCAACCCTTCATGAAGTGGGGCATATATTTCATAGGAATGATCAATCCTCCATCTAGTGCAGGACATAAATGGATAATTAATGCAACTGATTATTTCACCAGATGGACAAAGGAAATTTCTTTAAAAGAGGCCAATGAGAGTGTTGTCCTAAGCTTTTATGATGACTTGATTCATAGGTTTGGCACTCCTAATTCCATCATTTCAGATAATGCCTTGGTATTCATAGACCTCAAAGTCTCAGAGTGGGCAGTCAAGAATGGCATCTATTTCAATACCAGTTCCAATTATTACCCCCAAGGCAATGGCTTGGCAGAATCCACCAATAAGAACTTGATTAGGATAATCAAGAAGACCCTCCAAGACAATCAAAGAGATTGACATACAAAGCTCAAATCTGCCTTATGGTTAGATAGAATTACCCCAAAGAAGATCATTGGTAATTCTCCCTACATGTTGGTGTATGGAAAGGAGGCCAAGTTGTCTATCTCAGTTGAATTTCCTGCTTTGGACTTGGCTACTCAATTTTCCCTATTTGAAGAAAAGGATCCTCTGCAGATCAGATATGCTCAATTGATGGAATTAGAGGAACTCAACAACAAAGCAATGCAAGACATGGAATTCCACTAGGACCAAACAAAGAGAAGCTTTAACAAAAGAGCCAGGGTTAGGAATTTCAAAGTTGGCAACATAGTCCTCAAGTGGGATAAGTTCAGGTCTAGACTTGGTAGGCACACTAAATTTGACTCCTTTTGGGGTGGACCATTTGTGTTCACAAAGTGCAAGTGCCCCAATGCTTTTCAACTCTTAGATCTGGAAGGTGTCCCCTTGCCAATTTCAGTGAGTGGTTTCCACCTAAAACCATGTTTTGAGGTTAACCCCTCCTTGTAAATTCTATAATATAGTTGTTTCCTTGCATTCTAGGTTAGTGTTTCCAATTTTCCAAGAAGTGCTCTGAGCACAGTTCCAGTTCTTTCTCCCTGTGAGAATTTTGAAATTTTGATGACCCCATGCCCAATGGATTTGTCAAGGCCACTGATCAATGTCTAGCAAGCTGACATCCAACAAAAATTGCCAAAATGTTACCCAAATTTTCCTATGCATGCAAATTTGGCTAACCCTATTCCAAAGTCTCTATTTTACTCCTGTTGAGCATCCCTAAATATTTCATGGCCTCATGTTTTGTTTCCTGGCCTCTACAATTTTTTTTTTCTCTAGTCTGTAGGTCCCAATATTTGAAAAATTAGCTGTTGTGGTGTTTTAACCATCAAAACCCTAAGGTCCTATTATGTTTCCTTGTTACTTTATCAGCAACTTAAAATCCTCAATACCCATGTGCACTTTAATCTCATTTGCTGGTCGCAGGTTCTCTAAATTTGTTAGCAGTTACTTTTCCCATTCAGTGACTTAGCGAATATAGAGATTCTCATAATTGCTAAGTTTTTCTTGGTCACCACATAATATCTTGCGACCTAGCGAATGCTAACTTCTCTTCAGTTGCATAATCACTAAATCTTCCAGCGGTCTAAATTTGTGGGGTCCCAGCTAGAAAGATCTGATGGTTGGTGTATCTTTAGATAGGCCGTTGTCAGAGCATGAGATCTTCAGACAACCATTGATTCTCCTTGGTGACATAACTCTTCAAATAGGTGGGTCCAGTACAACGTGTACACAAACAGTGGCTTTTTATTGGTCCACATGGTAGTGATTTGGTAGTGTGTTAGTGGGACCAGGTTCTCCCAACATTCAAAGGCCCTAACAATTGTCAGAGGATTGACATCTAGCATATGTTCACAAAGGATGTGTCAGAGCCATGCGAAATCATGACAACCATTAGATCTTCCAAGTCTGTAGTGCTTCAAGGTCAAGTGGGTCCATTGCCATGGTGTCCTACATGGAAGCATCTCATTGCCCAAAGGTAATGACTTGTTTCAGCCTTGTCAGAGTGGGCCCAACAAACTTCCTAGCTTTTAATCTAACAGTCATCATATAATCACAAGGAATATTCCTTTCCCTTGTGATCATGTGTCTTCCATTGATTTTATTCCATCGTCAGGGGCTTGCAGGTGGGTCCTCATATGGTGATGTGCTCATTTCTCATTGGTCCACATAGAGATGACTTGGATGCTAGAGTGGGGCCGTGTCAGATGTCTGTAGGGATTTTAGAAGGACAAAGATCAATGGCTAGCATATCTTCACAAAGGGTTTTTCTGGCACATGAGATTATGTGCTAGCTGTCAATTTTTCCAAGTGTTCAAGATTTGTCAGTGGGTCCAGTGCTAGGTCAAGGTGATTTTCTAACTTCTTATTGGTCAAAATGAAAGAAAAATTCATGGGACCATATTGCCAGGTGTGTTCAGGTGTTCAAACATGATTGATTGATGCATGCTGATAAAGATTCATAGGTGGATTGATGTGTCATAGGGTCCCAATTAAAAGGAAGATCTACGATGGTCACATGACCGAAAGGAATATTCCTTGCCTTTGCAATCATGTGCCGGTCATTAAATTGGAATCTTAGTTCAAGTGGGTCGGTTGTCAGAGAGGCTTGCCGAGGTGTTGCTAACAAAGCAGTCGGAGTGAATAAAAGATTGCCAAGTGGCGGGTCTGGGCCTAGGGCTTAAAAGAGTTCTTCATGACTTAAAGAAGAGAAAAGTGAAGGTGGGTCCTTGTGCTGATTTGCTCACTTTTCATTGGCTATTGACTTCCATGGTAGTCTTGACTTCTTAGGTGGGGATTTTAAGTGATTTTTTTAGCGCATCTAGGCCATTCATCTTTCAAGAAATGTTAGACATCGACAGACACATTTTAAAATGACCAGTTAGCCATTAGTTTTCAAATATTCAAATGTGTCTGAGAGGTTTTTTTGTTTTTTTGCCAAAATCTAAATTCTAGACCGCAGGCGGTGAGGTAGCTCAAGAAATTTATGTCTCTAGGACATTTGCAGTTAAGAGAAAATGATGATGAAGCCTGGGAGGTTGTCTTGGGTTGATTCTTTTCTTGGGAAAGTACCAACCAATGCATTCATGGTAGGACTTTTGTGTAGGAAAGCAGATAAATCCAGGTTGCTTGTCCGCGAGTTGATACAATACAGGGATGGGCACTCAATGATGAATATCTAATTGGTAGAGATATTTGCTGGAGATAAATTTATGATCAGAAGTGACAGACTTAGGGTTTGAATGTTTTATGTAAAATCTTGTAACTCTAGTTAGGTCATTTTTGGACTCCTGCCTGCAGGTAGTGAATGTTGTATATATTGTTTTGTGGAGCCTCAGTGCTCAAGAGGTTCATTTTTTGTAAAGGAGAGAAGCCCACTTTTGCAAGGAAGTCATCTTTTCTTATAAATCCATCTGTGGTATTTGTTCTACCCTCTGGTTCTTCTACTCTTTGTAATCTCCCATTGATGATTTAGGCATTCTTGAGGTACTTGTGATATCTGTTCTATCCCTGTCTTCACTGTCTCGATTATCTCTTATTGGATTGAAGTTTATGAATGTTGTTAATGGAAATTGGGATTCCTTTTCCCTCTCATTTTTTGTGATTTTGTGTGTTATTGTGTCTGATTTGATCTAGATGTTTTGTTGGTATACTACAACCCCCTAGTAGTCTTGTCTCATTCCTACACCTAGTTGCAGAAAGGATGTTTTCTTGCAGGTCATAAGTTGTGTCTTTTGTTTAGACCCTCCTATGAAACACTTATGCAAGCCTATCTAGTGAGTTGTGACTTATTAGACCTGATTTCTCTATTGATTTCATTCCTACATACTGAGATCCAAATCCTAATTTTGGTGCATCACCTAGTAGGTAGTTTGCTTTCAAGTCATTTCCTTTACAAGCATTCCTTCTATCCATTTTCTTCAAAAGTTTTACTTTCATGTCTAGAAGAAAATTAAGGGGTGATTATCCAAGAGGAACCAACCTAGAACCTAGAGGTTTCATCTCTGTTAGCAAAGGTCGCACAACCTGGAGATGATTCCCAAGTTATACTGAGTTATCAAGACCAAGAGAGCTTGAACTAAGGGTGCAAACTTAGTGTATAACACCAACATTTGTTTGAAGTATGACCAATTTTTCCATAGTGATTACAAGTGGGTTTTTTATTCTTTTGAGTACATTGATTGGAGGATTCATCTTCCTCTTTGTATCCAAGTCCTACTTTTCATTTTTGCTTATGCAACCGATTCATATCTTCTAGAGATTTCATCATTCTCTCATTGATTTGCCTTTCAGTGGTTAGGTCATTCACCAATCTTAGACTGATTTTCTTTTTAGATCTCAGCTCCTCTCTTATCCTTTCATTTTCTAATCTCAGAGTCAAGATTTCTTCATTTTCATTGGAGACTTGATCAATAAGGTTTTCTAGCTAAAGAGTTTGATTCTGGATTTCATTGTTCTTTCCATCTATTTCATCTTTCATTTTGTTTCTTTGTTCCAAGATTTCACAAATTCTTGTTGACTAAATTTCCTGTTATCTTTTAATTTTCTTACTTCTTCTTACAGAGATCCATTCTTTTCTAGAAGTTCTTTGATTGCATTGTTTACTTCATCTGAGCTACTTGAAGGGAAAAAGTATTCAACCTTTTCTTCAACATACTGATGGTCATTCATTTGATTTGCAAGTTCCTTCCTTCTTTTTAGGGATTGGGAAAGATGCTCTTTCCTTCCTTGAGTTGAGCTATGGCCATTTCCAGATCTAGCTTTTCATTTTCAATTACTTTGTTAAGTCTGAATATCTCCATTGTCTTGGATCTTTTCTCAAGCTATCAAACTTTATCCTGAGAACCACAAAGCTCTGATACCAATTGTTGGAAATATTCAGGACTAGCCAAGTTATAGAGAGGCGAGGGGTGAATTGGTAACTTCAAAACTTTTATATCAATTAGAGATCTTGACCATATTCTAAATAACATTTAGCTCATTGATCTAATTGCATGCATGAGAAACTGAAAACATAAAACATTCATAACACTTGAACACAATGATTTGGTGACCCAGAAACCTTCCAAATAGAAAGTAAAACTGGGGTGGGGATGATACCCACAAAACTTCAATACTGCTGTATAAAGTTTGTCATTTAAGGCTTACAATGATCACCTCTAATGATCTACCCTGTTAGGAGCAATAAGGACTGCTAGGTCCACCTTGTTAGAGGATTTACAAACATATAATGAAGTATGCACTCAGTTAAGAGATTTTACAAAATACTTTTAATTCTACCCTGTTAAAGGATTTGGGGGCTGAATCACCTATTAGGATGAAACAATAGATCTCTTACTTGCAACTATACTTTCTGATTGAGATTCCTTGATGTACTGATCACCCTTTGTGATAGATATATCTCTACTGCTCCTTATACTGCTGTAGCCCTTTGTAATTCGCCTTATCTTTTCCTTTCTTGCATCTTCACATATGCACATATTCTTTCCATTACACACTTCTCGCTTTTTCACTTTCACACCTTGGATATGATACAAAACATTATTTATATATCAATCCAAAAAAATTACAAAATAATTACAAACTCAACTCTTAAACAAGCTAACACAAATATTATTGAGTCGGCCCAAATATAGTTAATCGGTTACTGCAAACTAACTCTGTGACTTTTTGATACTTGGCATCCATTGCGTTACTTGCATTGTCATGCTCTCGGTAGAGGTGGACGCTCGGTCCATACTAATCACTTGGTTGTAGTTCAAAATCAGTATATACTGGAGACTCAATAGATATAGTGTCACTCAGTAGAAATTGAATTCCCTATTTACCGTGCTGGCACTCAGATAAACACTGCTCATCTCATTACTCGATTAACACTATGAAGCTTGGTCTTCTCGGTAAACACTGTTCTACTAGATGAGCTCGGTAAGCACACAGAGTCTGAATAAGTGTTGTCACTAATGACAAACATAACTTAATGCCAACACATCCTTCCTAGCTACCACTAGCCCGCGATGCTCCACTACAAAAGGAGTAATGAAAGAATCAGTAGCTCCTAAATAAAAAAGAATAGAAATACTACTACCTGCAATCCTACCTACAACCCTCAATAAACTTGGCTTGTTGCCCAGCCTAGTGGTTATTAACCACTGCAAACACTCGGTGACATCATCCCTTGTCACCCACTGTAGGCTCTGAAGTTGTCACCCTCTAACTACCTACTAGATGACCTGAAGGACAATCTCTAGAAATGTGCCCCATAGCACCACAAGTGTAACATGGGCCTCTAGCCTAAATCTAGATCTACTAAGCTCTAGAATGCTCTTGTCCACCTCTAATACTAGACCCATTGAATCCACCTCTAGAAGACTTCTAAGTCCTAGCTTGTGGTGCATACTATGACTGAGATCTCTAATCCTGTTGAGGACCCTGTGGGTGCCACTACTTGGGCTTAGATCACTACTATCCCTGTGGTGGCCTCTATCTAATTACTTTACTAAGACTGCTACTCCTAATGTTGAGGTGCTTTGAATGACCCTAATGAGTGCTTCTGATTCCCTTTCCAGTGGGATATCTAGAAACCATAAGAGTGTGGTACAGGATTGGGGTTTTTTAACCTATCCTGAGTATTGTGAGACCTATTATGGATCTCCTCTACAATCATGAACCTCTCAATGGTGTAACACAAATCTCTAGGAGGCACCATCTACACTCTATCATAAATAGCATGGTTCAACCCCTTAATAAAGTGGTTGACCTAAATTTTATCATCCTTCATATAGTCCACATAAGGAAGGAGCTCAAGAAACATGCTCTTGTACTATGCCATAGAAATAAATCTCTTCTAAAGGTCATGGTGCTCATCGATATGATACTGTCTAAAATAATCTGAACATGTATTTAGATTTGAATCTCTCAAGGAATGTCTCCCATGTGAGGCTATCTATAATAGGTGGTCTTATACTTGTCCTATCTCCAGCAAGTAGAGGCAGTCCCTCTAAGCATATGCACTACCAAATGTGCCTTTAGGTTGCTCTCAAAAGGGCACAACCCAAAATAATGCTCAATGCTCAAAATCCATGCATCATCCTCTATCCCATTCATAGATCATGGAAAAGTTAGTGTCTGAAGGAGTAGGAGCTCTCTGATCTAATCCCCTACATCTTGAGGTGCTCTATGTACTATCTTAGGTGGTGGTTCTGGCATGTTTACTGACTCACCCTTTAAATCTTCTTGTCTGTCAACATGTCTTGAAGGAGGACTCCTACTCATCTCTTGGACCTCAGTCTCCTGACCTCCTAGTGGCAATCTATCTATAATGATGCCAATGAAATTCAGAAGGGTATTCAAAATATCCTGGTTAGGGTTTGGTGGTTTCCCAGAGGGAGGTTCTGGCTCATCACCTATACCCTCTACTGACTGCTCAATATCCTCTTATGCCTCATAGAAAACCCTAGAACTTCACCCATAACGATGACCACTATGCATAACTAGAGGCATCCTACACAAGTGTAAAAAAAAAAAAAAGTTTGAAATGTAATGGATTTTTAGGTTCTTATAATTGAAACTTGGTTCTGATACCAAAATATCATGCCCAAAAATTAGGGCAAAACACACACAACAATTTTTTTTTAAGAACACAAACAACTAGGTTGCACACTAAGGTGCACTAAAAATTGAAATGTAAAACTCCAACCAACACACTTAACTGACAAGGGAACTCATGGCATGCACTAGCTTGCTAACATCCCTTACTTTTAAAGTACATCGGTCCAACAAAACCCTAACTAGGGTTAAACATAGAAAGAATACAAGGGCTTAACCCTAAGCCTATGAATTCAAAACAAGATAAATAAATAAGGGTAACTATTATGATAACAAGGCTAGGGGCTCCTTCGAAGATGAACAACCCCATAAATTCCAATGTAACCCTAATGGCCCCTAATGAATATCAAGGATCCATTTAGGTTCAAATGCAAAATTTGATTTAATGATTTAACGGGTAAAAATGTGAACATAAAAATAACCCTATTGCATACTAGTGTTAATAGTCCAATAAAATTAAATATGATAATATTTGAATACAGAATTAAAATTTATAATGCGCTTAGATTTAATCATAAATTAATTAATGTCAAAAATTTGTAAGTATTATCCCAACTTAACGATATTAAAAAATTTAATAATATTATAAATATTTAATCAAGTAAATATTAATAAGGAGTAGTATCTTAGCTAGGCCCCATCCAAGGATTATAAGACTATTAATCTCCCTAATAATATAATATTCCAGAGAAATGTAATAGGGCATTATTTAAAATAAATAAATCAATTAATCATTAAATGAAACAATAATAAATGATCAAATTTTATTAAAATATAATAATATAAAATCCAATATCTCAAATCGCAATAAATTAATAAAATAAAATAAAAGACCATAATTAACAAACAACATTTAAAATTTTGAATGATAAATCCATTTAACATTAATGTCCAAATATATTTGAAAATTTTTCATAAAAATAATTTTGGAGTCAAAAAGGTAAAATTAAATAATGAATTTAAAAGAAATCAAATTCTAAGGAAGGGGGAAAATTCACTAACATTAAAAGCTAATGTCAACATTTAATTTTGACTTTCCATAATTTAATAATAACTTTAAAAAGAAAAGTTTAAAAATTTTTGGCTCCATAGCCCAACCCTAACCCTAATTCAAATTAGGGCTTGGCCAACAATAAAACATGGCCCAAAACCCTAATTTCATTATTTTGGGTTTATAGGTTTGGGCCAAGGGCTAAGGGAATGGAAAACACCAAGTATACTCACAAGTATACATGGGTGAATATACACACACGAGTGTCTATATACCCCCATATATACTTGTGTATATACAACATATAAGTGTTTCATCATTGGAGGGAAAGAGTCTTGGATTCCCTCATGAGTTTCTCAACAAGACAACAAGGTAATTTGTGATTTTGCTTAATATTGGGTTTTCTAGTTTACATGAGATAAAAGAAATGCTTTAATTTTTAGA
>BSBK01013083.1:0-30194 GCA_027943335.1 Chamaecyparis obtusa
TCTCATCTCTGGCAGAATGTGAAAGATTGCCCTTTGATTTACCCGAAGCGGAAGAAGAATTGGTAGCGGGTTATCAAACTGAATATTCGGGTATCAAATTTGGTTTATTTTACGTTGCTTCTTACCTAAATCTATTAGCTTCTTCATTCTTTGTGACAGTTCTTTACTTGGGCGGATGGAACTTATCAATTCCATTCATACCCATTCTGGAACATTTTGAATGGGATTCTATTTCTGGAATTAGCGGGGTCGTTAATATAACAATCGGGATCCTAATTATATTAGCTAAAGCCTATCTGTTCTTATTTATTTCTATCACGGCAAGATGGACCTTGCCTAGGATAAGAATGGACCAATTATTGGATCTTGGGTGGAAATTTCTTTTACCTATTGCTTTGGGTAATCTGTTACTAACAGCCTCTTTCCAACTTATTTTATTGTAACTAACTCTCTTTTCTTCTTCGTGAAGAGGTTTTTATCAATTTTGCAATATATCCAAATTTGATAGATCAAATCTATGAAGAGAAAGAAATTTCTATGAAATGATTATTCAAGGAGATTTTACACATGTTCTCCATGGTAACTGGGTTTATGAATTATAGTGAACAAGCAATACAGGCTGCGAGATACATTGGGCAAGGTTTTTTTGTTACCTTATATCACATGAATCGTTTACCTATTACTATTCAATATCCCTATGAAAAATGGATCCCATCAGAACGATTTCGCGGGAGGATCCACTTTGAATTTGATAAATGTATTGCTTGTGAAGTATGCGTCCGTGTATGCCCGATCAATCTACCTGTTGTGGATTGGAAAGTCGGAATAGATATGGGGAAAAAACGATTGGAAAATTATAGTATTGATTTTGGAATTTGTATCTTTTGTGGAAATTGTGTCGAATATTGCCCCACAAATTGTCTAGCGATGACTGAAGAATATGAACTTTCGACCTATGATCGTCATGAATTAAATTATGATCATATTGCTTTAGGACGTTTACCAATATCCGTTGTTGAAGATTTAACAATTCAAACAATTCCGAGCTCAACATAACATATTAACTTAGTATGTCTGAAGAAACTACGGACAAATTTTATGATTCAATAATTTCTACGATTATTCAGATTGCGCTGCGATCAAAGAGTATCTAATAAACAAAATCTTTTTTTTTGACAAATCAGTAATTAATGAATAATTCTATTGACATTCCATTAATAATGTCACATGTGTGATTGATCGGAATCTATTATTGATCTATAGATTAATTAATCAGTGCCCATATCAAATGAAATTACAAATCCAGTATAGCATATAGGTAAATAGGGTAACTTTTTATTTAGTGAATGGGAGGAAATAATATTCAAACTTATTGTACACATAATGAATCGATCTGAATCGATATATGATATTCTTTTGTTGGCTCCTCTAACGCTAAGTCTTATATTAGGAGGTATAGGAGTAGTATTAATTACTAATATAATTTATTCCGCTCTTTCATTGGGGTTAGTTCTAATTTGTATCTCTTTTTTCTATATTATACTGAATGCGGATTTCGTAGCTGTTGCACAAATCCTGATCTACATAGGAGCTGTTAATATTTTGATTCTATTTGCCGTGATGTTGATGAATAATCCAAAATATCCCAATTATGCCCCTCCCTGGACTGTCGGAGATAGCATTACTTCAATAGTTTGTACAAGTCTTTTTTGTTCGTTAATTACTATTATCTTGAACATATCATGGTTCGGAATATCTCTGACTCAAAAATCAGATCAAATGTTAGAACGAGATTTAACAAGCAATATTCAACGTATTGGGGCTCATTTATCCACTGATTTTTTCCTTCCATTCGAACTTATTTCTCTAATTCTTCTAGTTGCTCTTATAGGAGCCATTACTATAGCTCGTCGAGAAGAAACAGTTTGAAAATGAAAGCTCTCGTGCGACATCGTATCATTTTTTTTCTTTCGATAATGGTAAATTAGAAACTATCACTTTTGTTTGTATCTGAAGAGATCAAGGTATGAGGAGTTCCTCTATTATGCTCGAACATGCGCTTATTTTAGGTGCTTATTTATTCTCTATCGGTATTTATGGACTAGTAAGAAGTCGAAACATGGTTAAAGCACTTATGTGTCTTGAGCTAATACTCAATGCGGTTAATTTAAACCTAGTAACATTCTCAGATTTTTTTGATAGTAGACAAGTAAAGGGGGATATCTTTTCGATCTTTGTTATAGCTATTGCTGCTGCTGAAGCAGCTATTGGATTAGCTATTGTTTTGGCAATATATCGTAACAGAAAATCAACTCGTATCGATCAATTTAATTTGTCAAAATGGTAATAGAGATCGAGAAATTTGTATACCTATTACTATTCAAATGGATACTAGGCTTGTCTCTCTAAAAATAGATCTAGATCTTTTATTTTCTAGAGATTTCAAATAAGTATTACGATCAATCAAGAGCATAATTCATATTTAACTCATTATTCAAATGATCTGTTTAACACGATTAGACCAGATTCGGTCAAATCTGTCTGTTTTATAAATCAAACAGATAGAATCCGAATCTATTCATTATATCACCGATAATACAATTATTGATTTGCTTGATATTCATAATATATCGTCATTGGCCATATATTAAAAAATCTTATTCAATGAAACAGTTTTTATAGAGTTCTTAGATTCAATGGCACATTCAGTCAAAATTTATGATACATGTATTGGTTGTACCCAGTGTGTACGAGCGTGTCCCACAGATGTATTAGAAATGATACCTTGGGAAGGATGTAAAGCTAAGCAAATTGCTTCTGCTCCAAGAACAGAAGACTGCGTAGGTTGTAAGAGGTGTGAATCGGCTTGTCCAACGGATTTCTTAAGTGTACGTGTTTATTTATGGCATGAAACAACGCGCAGTATGGGTCTAGCTTACTGATCCATCAAAAAAGAAAAATAGTTAGATTCATCCCATATATATTTTTCATTCTCCTTTTCCTCTTTCACTGATCAAAACCCATACTCGACCCAAAAATGAAAGCATGGGTTTTGATATCGAAAGTCTCTTTTCTCTTCATTATGAGTAATTTACCTTGGTTAACAATAATTGTTATTTTGCCCATATCTGCGGGGTTATTAATCCCTTTATTTCCCTATAAAGGAAATAAAATGATTCGATGGTATACTCTAGGTATTTGCTTATTAGATCTTCTTTTAATGACCTATATATTCCGTTATCATTATCATTTTGATAATTCATTAATCCAATTGGAAGAGGATTATAACTGGATAAACCTTATTCATTTTCATTGGAAACTGGGAATTGATGGATTTTCCATTGGACTTATTTTATTAACGGGATTTGTAACTACTTTAGCTACTTTAGCTGCTTGGCCAGTTACTCGAAATCCGCGATTATTGTATTTCTTGATGTTGGCAATGTACAGTGGCCAATTGGGATTATTTGCTTCTCGAGATATTCTACTTTTCTTTCTCATGTGGGAGTTGGAACTAATTCCTGTGTACTTACTTTTATCCATGTGGGGGGGAAAAAGACGTCTCTATTCAGCCACAAAATTTCTTTTGTATACTGCGGGTGGTTCCATTTTTATCTTAATGGGAGCTTTAAGTATGGGTCTCTATGGATCTCATGGACCAGCATTCGATTTCGAATTATTAGCTAAAAAAGATTATCCCATCGCACTTGAAATACTCTTATATTTAGGGTTTTTGATCGCTTATGCAATAAAATTGCCAATCTTCCCTTTCCATACCTGGTTACCGGATACTCATGGGGAAGCACATTATAGTACATGTATGCTTTTGGCCGGAGTTCTATTGAAAATGGGGGGATACGGGTTGATTCGGATCAATATGGAATTGCTACCTCATGCTCATTCTTTGTTTTCGCCGTGGTTGATTATAATAGGAGCAGTGCAAATTATCTATGCAGCTCTAACTTCTATGGGTCAACGCAATTTGAAAAGAAGGATAGCCTATTCATCAATATCTCATATGGGTTTTGTAATTATAGGAATTGGTTCCATGACATATACAGGTCTCAATGGAGCCATTTTGCAAATGATTTCTCATGGATTAATTGGTGCTGCACTTTTTTTCTTGTAGGAACCAGTTATGATAGGATACGTACTCTTTTTCTTGATGAAATGGGAGGAATCGCTATACCAATTCCTAAAATCTTTACTATGTTCAGTAGCTTTTCAATGGCTTCTCTTGCATTGCCAGGAATGAGTGGTTTTGTAGCAGAATTTATGATATTTTTGGGTATAATTACTAATCATAATTATTCTTCGACCTTTCGGATCATTATTACTGCAATAGCGGCAATTGGAATGATATTAACTCCCATTTATTTGTTATCTATGTTACGTCGAATGTTCTATGGATATAAGGTTTTGAATGTCCCGAATCCTTATTTTAAAGATTCGGGACCACGCGAACTTTTTATTTTGATCTGTCTCTTTCTACCAATCATAGGTATTGGTCTTTACCCCGATCTAGTTCTATTTTTATATAATGCTAAGGTAGAAGCTATTTTTTCTCAATCTTTCTATTAATCGTAATCATTTTTTTTGAATCTTCCAAAGGAATTGGAAACTATCGAATAGGCCTAGTTCTTTTTTTTTTACGAGAAGATATTAATACGAATGAAATAGAGAAAATTGCTCTCTAGTTCGAGTTATTTCAAGTCGTTTTTTTATCCCCTTTGAAATAACTTGGACCAACTCCCTATGGATTCAATAACATAGAATCACTGATGATTATTTATTCGTAAATCATCAATATTATTATTAGTTATTTTCTAATCATTATATTATTAAGGTCTACTAATCCTTTTTCATACTTATAAAAGTATATTAAGTATATTAATATATATGCCAGGAACCAGATTTGAACTGGTGACACAAGGATTTTCAGTCCTCTGCTCTACCAACTGAGCTATCCCGGCTGTTCCCCTGTGCATCATACTAGCACAGTAACCAAACTCCTGTCAACTAAAAACAAAAAAGGTAAAAGACAGCATTTGAATGAGTAAAAACAACGATACAAATAAAAACATAATAATATATATATATATATATATATATATATATATATTATTATTATATGTTATATACAGTTATATACACAGATGTATATATAAGAGAAGCAGACACAAATTTATCATATAATGATAACTTCTTATGTTCTTAAGAACATATCTAACAAATCGAAAATAAAACAGATAACCTGGGGATAGAGGGACTCGAACCCTCACGATCTATAAAACCAACGGATTTTCCTCCTACTCCAATTTTCATTGTTGTTGACATTGACATGTAGAATTGGACTCTATCTTTATCCTCGTCCAATTAACAAAAATGGAATGAAAAATCCTTCAATTTCAATCAATTTGAAGCTAGGCATATTCTTTCAAAACAAACCTAGAACTCTAATCGTTATTTTTGTTTATTGGTGATATATAACGCTTTTTCAAGCGTTCAATAAAATACAAAAGACATTATGTAAATAATGGATTGTATCCAATCCAAATTATGTTGATTCGTTAGAATAGCTTCCGTTGAGTCTCTGCACCTATCCCTTTCTCGGAAAGGAAACTATTGTCTCTAGAAATCGGATTTGGCTCAGGATTGCCCATTCAAAATATCCCAGGGTTCCCTGGATTTGGATGCTATCACTTGGTAAGTTTCCATACCAAGGCTCAAAAAATTTAAGTCCGTAGCGTCTACCGATTCCGCCATATCCCCTTATTGTAGAACGAAATCATAATATCCCATCAATTATTGCATTTGCATGAGCATTATATTCTTTCTGCATTTTTGATGTAATGTTGTTATCTGTATTCCCATCCTATACCGCAAAATATCCCTTTCTTTATTTAGATCTTATTGAAATCATATTTCCGTTCTATAAATAGAGTCTTTTTTTTTTTTATTTCCAATAATACTGTTCCACCTGGGACGGAAGGATTCGAACCTTCGAAATAACAGGACCAAAACCTGCTGCCTTACCGCTTGGCCACGCCCCATTATTGTTTTATAATAATCAATTCATATAAATTGACGCAATGTTTCATTTTAATCTGAATTGCATTATTATAATTCGATTCGCTATAATTCGAGCGATTTCGAAGAGATCTTTTAATTTCAGCCAATAAGTATGTGACTGCATACTGCATGCATATGAGCCTGCTTAGCTCAGAGGTGAGAGCGTCGCACTTGTAATGCGATGGTCATCGGTTCGATCCCGATAGCTGGCTCGTTTTTATTCTTTTCATTTCTTACCATTATCAACCATAGATTGTTAAAATCTATGAAATAAGGAAAAGACTCTTCCTTTTCGGATCGTCGGTCCGCCGGGTCTGTCGTAGCATGATTCGTTTCAACTAGAAACGAAATCAATGATTGAAACATATCTTTTTTTCTCTCTACAATATTTTCAAAATTGAAGATAATTTGTTTCTCTATAAATCATTCCAATATTCGTGCTGTTTATATTATTCCTCTTTCCAACATTATTTGTTCATTTCTTGAAATAAGGAGTTTTTTATGTCCCGTTATCGCGGACCTCGTTTAAAAATAATAAAGCGTCTCAAAACTTTACCAGGACTAAGTAAGAAAACACCCAACAGAATTCAAAAGCCTATTAAAAAAAAACATTCTAAACCTCTTAAACCTTCTAAATATCCTGTACGTCTAAAAGAAAAACAAAGATTACGTTTTCATTACGGACTTCCAGAGCGCCAATTACTTCAATATGTTCGTATTGCTAGAAGAGCCAAGGGATCAACAGGTCAGGTTCTATTACAATTACTTGAAATGCGCTTGGATAATATCCTTTTTCGATTGGGTATGGCGCTTACTATTCCTGAAGCCAGACAATTAGTCAACCATAGGCATATCCTGGTCAATGGTCGTATAGTAGATATACCAAGTTATCGTTGCAAACCCCAAGATTTAATCTCTATAAAAGAAAAACAGGGATTGAGAAATATAATTAATAAAAATATAGATATTTTTCAGAAGGATAAAATGAGGGTGCCACCCCATTTAAATCGGATTAAACAAAAGTCACAATATAGTGGATTAGTCAAAAAAATAATAGATAATAAGCGTATCGGTTTGAAGATTAATGAATTATTGGTCGTAGAATACTATTCCCGTCGAGTTTAAATTATTCCCAATTGAAAGGGAATGAAAAGAAAGGATTTCTGCACATCTGTCCCTCTGTATGTTACATGACAATGTCATTGTCAATATTATTCAAATATTTTTGATTTTCTCTATTCCGAAATGGAAGGAGATTGTGGGAAAATGAAACCATGCTATTGGGTTTAGATTCATGAGAAAACGATGCAAAAAAGAATACGAATATACGGAAAGAGAGGGATTCGAACCCTCGGTAAACAGAAGTCTACATAGCAGTTCCAATGCTACGCCTTGAACCGCTCAGCCATCTTTCCTACACGATCCTTTATTTGTCAACAAAATGAAAACAACAAGTCTTTTCTAAATTATTAAAGTGATACTTGACTTTTGCATAAGTCAAGTATTTATGAATAAAGACAAAAGAGTATTTTACCAAACTTATTTTCTTCTTATTTCAAGATATTTTCATTTTTCATCGATCTAATCCTATTATTGTTAGATTATTCGGGTTTTTATTGCCGATCCAATTGTGAAATTAAGCCAGATCTATTGATCCATAATGATCCTATATATTAAGAATAATTCTTCGGTCGGTAAGAATTAATGGTACAAATTGTACCATAATGATACAAATTCTATCATAATGACTATATTCTTATATACTCAATAAATTCTATGTTTTAGAATAAAATAAGTATGCACAAACACAACCATCATTTTCTCATTTTATGTTCACCAATTTGCCGTTTACTTACTCGTTTTATCGTTGGGGTCATGAGCAAACGAGCGCGAAACTTCTTAGATTCGCATTATATAGATATAAACATTTTCTCAAATTTTTTTTTGATTGTTCATCAATCAATTTAATGAACTCTTTCAAATATTCCCAATTTTTCTTTATTCAGTTTACATATTTGCGATCATAAGGAAATTGATTTATTATGCTATTGTGCATTGGAAAATAATTTTGTTCATGGAATCATTTCCGTATGGGGAATGAAAGAAATTATCAAATTTATTAATTAACTATGCCTAGATCTCAGAGAAATGACAATTTTATCGACAAGACTTTCACAATTGTAGCGGATATATTATTGCAGATAATCCCAATGGCTTCAGGGGAGAAAAAGGCATTTACCTATTACAGAGATGGGTGATTTGATTTTTTGTTCTTTCTACTTTTTCTCGTTTCGTAGAATGGCGGGATATTTATTAAGTTAAAACTTACGCTTAGTGAAGGTGAGTTTTAGAAATAGAACAATTCTTTCTGTCGTGTATCCCCGATTTATGCAGCCTTAGATGCTTTGATCTTCTGAGATTCTAGTATTGAGCGAAAGGTTATATCTATTACATAGATGTTAATGATCAAATCTATATGATAGGTGTGCATAGGGGAAAAAGCACTACGCGTTAAAATCGACAACACAAATGCTTCGTTATAATATGACCTTTTTATGAAGGGCTAGTTAGAATGGTTGAGGCAACAAACATCCATCTCGTTTGTACTTCGGATACCGCTAGAACCATCGGAGACTGTTGAAGTGAATAATTCCCGTAAAAGACAGTGCGTTAAGGACAAAGAAATTGTTAGAGGTTATGTTTTTAGTGCTAAACTAAAATACTTGGTTATTTAGAAAAAAAAATCTTTGCAAGAAGGATAGCTAGAGATTCATTGGAAATACACTAGTTCCTGTTAATTCATAATCATAAGGAAAATCTTTTTTCTTGTCAATTGAATTGATTACTTAGGAGGAGCCGTATGAGGTGAAATTCTCATGTACGGTTTTGAAGCGGAGATCATTTCAATTGAATGAACGACCGTAACGAATGTCAGCTCAATCCGAAGGGGAATATGCGGAAGCTTTACAAAATTATTATGAAGCCATGCGACCGGAAATTGACCCCTATGACCGAAGTTATATATTATATAATATAGGTCTTATCCACACAAGTAATGGGGAACATACTAAGGCTTTAGAATATTATTTCCAAGCATTAGAACGAAACCCGTCTTTACCACAAGCTCTTAATAATACGGCCTTGATCTGTCATTACGTGCGGCTATCTGTACTATAGAATGAATTCGTCTAGTACGAAAAAAAAAAAGAGGCTTTCTACATATGCACCGTCCAAAACAACGGTTTTTTATCAGCTGTAGTCAAAAGAATATCCCTCATAGGAGCCCAAATATGAATGGGTAAATATAGCCTGGATAGTCTATGGATAAAAAAATCAATTCAATTGATGGAAGAAAGCACCATAAAGATCAATTATTGAAAGTTCGGGCTGATACGATCAAATCTGCTCATGGGCAAAAATAAGGAATTTATTTATGTAATGTAATAGAGTTGATTTACTAGGTTATTGAGCAGCGGTGTAGCATCAGATCCTAAAGACGTGAAGTACTTTCCTGGTAGGAAAGTATTATTCAAAATTTCTATACAGAACATAGATAGTTACCTCTTAAAAAGATTTTTATCTGGATAATCTGAAGTAGATCTCTTTATTTCTAATACTTCATCTTTTTAGGGTGGGAGAAAAGATAAAACCTGATCATTTATCGAAAGTGAAGTTTGAAACTCATGTCATTGACCCATTCTGTTCTTTCGGTTAAGCTGAACGTATTTATCCTATTTTGAAAGTTTGGGTAAAGGACTAAAGAATAGTTAATTGAGCCGTATGAGGTAGGAAACTCTCAAGTACGGTTCTAAGGGAAGAAAACTTTGAGAAGTTGATCTATCCCGACCGAGGAGAACAGGCCATTCAACAGGGAGATCCTGAAATTGCGGAAGCTTGGTTTGATCAAGCTGCTGAATATTGGAAACAAGCTATAGCGCTTGCTCCAAGCAATTATATCGAAGCACAAAATCGGTTAAAGATTACAGGACGTTTTGGAGAATGAAAATCTCCCCACTACTATACTGCGAAATTGTCAAGATTCTGAAATTTATCATACTATTCGAGCGAATTAGCTTCTCTTATTGCATTGTCATTATCAAAAAATAGAAAATATAAAAAAGAATACTTTCTATAGATTGTTCAAAAAATCTTTTTATGAGTAAATCCCGTCCAGAAATAGAATTTATGAAAGATTCATTAATATTCATCAATTCAAAGTTCTTTTGAATCATAAAAGTGATCTGTAACATATGGGTCCAGAGATATGGATAAATAAATCTGGATATGAAGATAAGGATTGTATCATATTGATATATCTTTTTTACCACTGGGCGGAAAAGTTTTATATCTCGTAACGGTCCATTAAGCACCTATCAGATATGTCATAATAAATTTGAACACCTGCCTCAAAGCGACTTCCGTATCATAGTCGCTCCAGTTCTAAACTGGCAAATAAAGAGAGGGACGAGTTTAGAATATATAGAATATATATATATATTTTTTTTTTTTTTTTTTTTCAAAAATTCGGCGGGTTTTTTCTCATGTCTCGTCTGGAAAGAGGAGAACTCAATGACCATTCGTTCACCGGAAGAAGTAAAGATCGTAGTGGAGAGGGATCCTGTTAAAACCTCTTTTGAAAAATGGGCTAAACCCGGTCATTTCTCAAAGACACTAGCTAAGGGACCCAATACTACCACCTGGATCTGGAACCTACATGCTGATGCTCACGATTTTGATAGC
Organism: Chamaecyparis obtusa; assembly: GCA_027943335.1. Lineage (NCBI taxonomy): Eukaryota > Viridiplantae > Streptophyta > Pinopsida > Cupressales > Cupressaceae > Chamaecyparis > Chamaecyparis obtusa. Next base: position 10,813 of record BSBK01013083.1, read on the forward strand.
CATACTAATGATTTGGAAGAGATCTCTCGCAAAGTATTTAGTGCTCATTTTGGTCAATTAGCCATCATATTTATTTGGCTAAGTGGGATGTACTTTCACGGCGCTCGTTTCTCCAATTATGAAGCATGGCTAGGCGATCCTACTCACATTAAACCCAGTGCTCAGGTAGTTTGGCCAATAGTAGGCCAAGAAATTTTGAATGGAGATGTGGGTGGAGGTTTTCGAGGAATACAAATCACCTCTGGTCTCTTCCAGCTTTGGCGAGCATCCGGAATAACTAGTGAATTGCAACTTTACTGCACCGCAATTGGTGCATTAATCTTTGCAGCGTTAATGCTTTTTGCTGGTTGGTTCCATTATCACAAAGCTGCTCCAAAATTGGCTTGGTTCCAAGATGTAGAATCCATGTTGAACCACCATTTAGCAGGGTTACTAGGACTTGGATCTCTATCTTGGGCAGGACACCAAATACACGTTTCTTTACCTATTAATCAACTCTTAGATGCTGGAGTGGACCCTAAAGAGATACCACTTCCTCATGAATTTATTTTAAATCGTGAGCTTTTAGCTCAACTTTATCCCAGTTTCGCTGAGGGATTGACCCCATTTTTCACTCTGAATTGGTCGAAATATTCAGAATTTTTGACTTTTCGTGGAGGACTGAACCCAGTAACGGGGGGTCTGTGGCTGACCGATACTGCACACCACCATTTAGCTATTGCAGTTCTTTTTCTAATCGCTGGTCATATGTATAAAACCAATTGGGTTATTGGTCATAACCTCAAGGATATTTTGGAAGCTCATAAAGGTCCATTTACAGGGGAAGGACATAGAGGTCTTTACGAGATCTTAACTACTTCATGGCATGCTCAATTAGCTCTTAACCTAGCTATGTTAGGATCTTTAACTATTGTCGTAGCTCATCATATGTATTCTATGCCTCCCTATCCATATCTAGCTACTGACTATGGTACCCAACTATCTCTGTTCACGCACCATATGTGGATTGGTGGATTTCTCATAGTTGGCGCTGCTGCACATGCAGCTATTTTTATGGTAAGAGACTATGATCCGACTACTCAATACAACAATCTTTTAGACCGTGTTCTGAGACATCGTGATGCAATTGTATCACATCTCAACTGGGTATGTATTTTCTTAGGTTTCCATAGTTTTGGTCTATATATTCATAATGATACTATGAGTGCTTTAGGACGCCCTAAAGATATGTTTTCAGATACTGCTATCCAATTACAACCTATCTTTGCTCAATGGATACAAAACACTCATGCTTTAGCACCCAGTTTGACAGCTCCTGATGCAACAGCAAGCACCAGCTTAACCTGGGGAGGTGGTGATTTGATAGCAGTAGGTGCCAAAGTGGCTTTGTTACCTATTCCATTAGGAACTGCGGATTTTTTAGTGCACCATATTCATGCATTTACTATCCATGTGACTGTATTAATATTACTTAAAGGTGTTTTATTTGCTCGCAGTTCTCGTTTAATACCCGATAAAGCGAATCTTGGTTTTCGTTTTCCTTGCGATGGGCCTGGTAGAGGAGGAACATGTCAAGTATCTGCCTGGGATCATGTCTTCTTAGGGTTATTCTGGATGTACAATGCAATTTCGGTAGTAATATTTCATTTTAGCTGGAAAATGCAGTCCGATGTTTGGGGTAGTATAAGTGATCAGGGAGTGGTAACTCATATTACAGGAGGAAACTTTGCGCAGAGTTCCGTTACAATTAACGGGTGGCTCCGTGACTTTCTATGGGCACAAGCTTCTCAAGTAATCCAATCTTACGGTTCTTCATTATCTGCATATGGTCTTTTATTCTTAGGTGCTCATTTCGTTTGGGCCTTTAGTTTAATGTTCCTATTTAGTGGCCGTGGATATTGGCAAGAACTTATTGAATCTATTGTTTGGGCCCATAATAAATTAAAAGTTGCTCCTGCTATCCAGCCAAGAGCCTTGAGTATTGTTCAAGGACGTGCTGTAGGAGTAGCTCATTACCTTCTGGGTGGAATCGCCACGACATGGGCGTTCTTCCTAGCAAGAATTATTGCAGTAGGATAATGGCTAGGAGGATAAAGCATTATGGCATCAAGATTTCCAAAGTTCAGCCAAGGCTTGGCCCAGGACCCAACTACTCGTCGTATTTGGTTTGGTATTGCTACTGCACATGACTTTGAGAGTCATGATGATATTACCGAAGAGCGCCTTTATCAAAAGATTTTTGCTTCTCACTTTGGTCAGTTAGCTATAATCTTTCTGTGGACCTCTGGTAATTTGTTTCACGTAGCTTGGCAAGGCAATTTCGAAGCATGGGTACACGACCCCTTACATGTAAGACCTATTGCTCATGCAATTTGGGATCCTCATTTTGGTCAACCGGCCGTAGAAGCCTTTACCCGAGGAGGTGCTCCCGGTCCGGTCAATATTGCTTATTCCGGTGTTTATCAGTGGTGGTATACAATTGGTTTACGCACTAATGAAGATCTTTATACTGGAGCTCTTTTCTTGCTATTTCTTTCTGCTCTCTTTTTAACAGCGGGTTGGTTGCATCTACAACCTCAATGGAAACCAAGTGTTTCATGGTTTAAAAATGCCGAATCTCGTCTCAATCATCATTTATCAGGGCTCTTCGGAGTCAGTTCTTTGGCTTGGACGGGGCATTTAGTTCATGTCGCTATTCCTGAATCAAGAGGAGAGCACATAAGGTGGGATAATTTTTTAGATGTAGTACCACATCCCCAAGGGTTGGAACCACTTTTTACAGGTCAGTGGAATCTTTATGCTCAAAATCCTGATTCCAGCAGTCATTTATTTGGTACCACTAAAGGAGCGGGAACTGCTATTCTAACTCTTCTCGGGGGATTCCATCCACAAACTCAAAGTTTGTGGCTAACTGATATCGCACATCATCATTTAGCTATTGCATTTGTGTTTTTCATTGCTGGTCATATGTATAGAACCAACTTTGGGATTGGACACAGTATAAAAGATATTTTAGAAGCACATGTCCCTCCGGGAGGCTTATTAGGACGCGGGCATAAGGGTCTTTACAACACAATCAATAACTCTCTTCACTTTCAATTAGGTCTTGCTCTAGCTTCTTTGGGAGTTGTTACTTCTTTGGTAGCTCAACACATGTATTCTTTGCCTGCCTATGCATTCATAGCACAAGATTTTACTACTCAAGCTGCTTTGTATACTCATCATCAATACATTGCCGGATTCATTATGACAGGGGCATTTGCCCATGGAGCTATATTTCTCATTAGAGATTATAATCCAGAACAGAATAAGGATAATGTATTGGCGAGAATGTTGGAGCATAAGGAAGCCATAATATCTCATTTAAGTTGGGTTAGTTTATTCCTAGGTTTTCATACCTTGGGACTTTATGTTCATAACGATGTTATGCTCGCTTTTGGTACTCCAGAAAAGCAAATCTTGATTGAGCCTATATTTGCTCAATGGATACAATCTGCTCATGGTAAGACCTTATATGGCTTTGATGTGCTCTTATCTTCAGCAAATGATCCAGCATTCAATGCGGGCAAAAGCTTATGGTTACCCGGTTGGTTGAATGCTATTAACGATAATAAAAATTCACTCTTCTTAACAATTGGTCCCGGAGACTTTTTGGTTCATCATGCTATTGCTCTAGGTTTGCATACGACTACATTGATTTTAGTAAAAGGTGCTTTAGATGCGCGTGGTTCTAAGCTAATGCCTGATAAGAAAGATTTTGGTTATAGTTTTCCTTGCGATGGTCCGGGACGGGGCGGTACTTGCGATATTTCGGCCTGGGACGCTTTTTATTTAGCAGTTTTCTGGATGTTGAATACCATTGGATGGGTTACTTTCTATTGGCATTGGAAGCATATCACCTTATGGCAAGGAAATGTAGCTCAATTTAATGAGTCTTCCACTTATTTAATGGGATGGTTAAGAGATTATCTTTGGTTAAATTCTTCACAACTAATTAATGGATACAATCCTTTTGGTATGAACAGTTTATCTGTCTGGGCATGGATGTTCTTATTTGGACATCTTGTTTGGGCTACTGGATTTATGTTTCTTATTTCTTGGCGTGGATATTGGCAAGAACTGATTGAAACTCTTGCATGGGCTCATGAACGCACACCTCTGGCTAATTTAGTTCGATGGAGGGATAAGCCGGTAGCTCTTTCCATTGTTCAAGCACGATTAGTTGGATTAGCTCACTTTTCTGTAGGCTATATATTCACGTATGCAGCTTTCTTAATCGCCTCTACATCAGGTAAATTCGGTTAATTCTTTTTCATTTTTTAGATTTTCAATCTAATCTCTATGCATAAAAAGAAGGAGTAATCCACGTAATACTTCTCCATCTCAAATTTGATCTATATTATTTATATAAAGTAGCTGAATCATTATGGCAAGAAAAAGTCTCATTCAAAGAGAGAAAAAGAAACAAAGATTGGAAAGGAAATATAATTTGCTTCGCCAATCTTTGAAAAAAGAGATGAGCGAAGTCTCATCACTGGATGAAAAATTGGAAATTTATAGAAAATTACAATCTCTACCGCGTAATAGTGCACCTACACGTCTTCGTCGACGTTGTTTGAAGACTGGAAGACCCAGAGCCAATTATAGAGACTTTGAATTATCCGGATATATAATCCGTGAAATGGCTCACGCATGTTTGTTGGCTGGGGTAACAAAATCGAGTTGGTAGGGTAAAAAAAAAGGATTCTTTCAAGTTATTGTTATGATAGAAAAATCCCTCCCTATATAGGGAGGGAGAATAGTATACCTAAGGGATTGCTCGATGTACCCATTTTGGGGTATTATAAATAAGGTTAATATGAAGGGATAACGCGGAGTAGAGCAGTTTGGTAGCTCGCAAGGCTCATAACCTTGAAGTCACGGGTTCAAATCCCGTCTCCGCAAAGACACAAGAAATCTAAATACGATACAAATACGACTAAACCAATACGATAACTAGTCCAGAATTATATTCTACAGATGGGCGGGTAGCGGGAATCGAACCCGCATCTTCTCCTTGGCAAGGAGAAATTATACCATTCAACCATACCCGCATTTGACTCGTTATATGGGTATAATATATACCCATATATTACCATTCTATGGAGGTAAATTATTCTATTTCATCCAATAGACTGATTGATCGATTATCAATTATATTAATAAAAACCCAGCACCTTCATTACCTGGTTTTTTTTTATTTATCGTAAATTCCTTTGTGAATAATTGAATTTATTTCTAATGGCCCCCCGGGGGGGGAGATTTTAAACCCAGAAGATCAATATATCTTAAGATATGAAAGAATTTAGAATACCTACTAAAAAGACTGATCCAATCCATAATGATACGCCTGAAAATAGTACATTTTTTTGACTTGACCAACCATTAGGAGAGGCAAGCGCGACAGGTACACCAATCACTAGTAGAATTGAAATTGCGATTAATGCAAACACAGACGATTGGAATGCAATAGTCATGGTTGTTATCTTAAAAGCTTCCAACAGATTCAAAAGGCTATACCATTCGATCCCTATCCGGTCAATTTTTGATTTTGGAATGCACTACGGATTTTGATTTGATCATAAATGAATCGAAATTCTCAAATTTCGAGTCAGCAAATTTTCTTTTTATCATCACTATATATAAATATCATATATAGTTATATAGTTATATAATATTCCCTATAGACAGATATTATCTATCGGGATAAAATGAGTTATGCTAATTCGGGAGAGATGGCCGAGTGGTTGATGGCTCTGGTCTTGAAAACCGGTATAGTTAAAAACTATCGAGGGTTCGAATCCCTCTCTCTCCTTTTGTTCATCGAACAACTCAACCTAACTTACGAAAAACAAAAATCCTAGATAGAACTTAGTTCAGTACCAAAAAAATGCTCGGCTATGCTATAGCCGAGCAACAAGGATTCAGTTGGAAGAATAATGGCAAAGGATAGTTATATCCTTTTAATTTATAAAAAGAAATTAGATATTTATCTAGTTTTATCTCTGGTTTAATTAAGAGGGGTCATGGAAAGAACAGGTTCAAAATCACGATCAATTCCTTTCTCAAATCCTGCTGCAGCTGCACGAGCTCTTCCTGCATGCCACAAATGACCTACGAAAAAGAAAAATCCTAGAACGAAATGAGAAGTGGCTAACCAACTTCGAGGTGAGACATAATTGACCGCATTAATCTCGGTAGCTACACCACCCACAGAATTTAAAGAACCTAAAGGAGCATGAGTCATATATTCTGCTGAACGTCGTTCTTGCCAAGGTTGTATGTCTTTTTTCAACTTACTCAGGTCCAAACCATTAGGACCTCTTAGAGGTTCCAACCAGGGAGCACGAAGATCCCAAAAACGCATCGTTTCCCCTCCAAAAATAATTTCTCCAGTAGGAGAACGCATAAGATATTTACCTAAACCAGTGGGCCCTTGGGCAGACCCTACACTAGCTCCAAGACGCTGGTCTCTAACTAGAAAAGTAAATGCTTGTGCTTGAGAGGCTTCTGGGCCGGTAGGTCCATAGAATTCACTGGGATAAGCTGTATTGTTAAACCAAACAAAACAACAAGCAATGAAACCAAAGACAGAGAGAGCTGCTAAACTATAAGATAAGTAAGCTTCTCCGGACCATACAAACGCACGGCGAGCCCACGCAAAAGGTTTTGTTAAGATGTGCCAGATACCACCGAAGATACAAATGGAACCTAACCACACATGTCCTCCAATTAGATCTTCTAGATTGTCCACACTAACAATCCATCCCTCCCCTCCAAAAGGGGATTTGAGTAAATAACCAAATATAGTACTTGGGTTAAGCGTAAGGTTCGTAATTTTTCTTATATCGCCACCGCCGGGAGCCCAGGTATCATATATGCCACCAAAATACAAAGCCTTAAACACTAGAAGAAAAGCACCAACACCTAGCAAGATTAGGTGAATACCTAAAATTGTGGTCATTTTGTTCCTATCTTTCCATACATAACCAAAAAATGGAAAAGATTCTTCTAAAGTTTCGGGTCCAATTAGTGCGTGATAAATACCACCGAAGCCTAAAACTGCAGAAGAAATTAAGTGAAGTACCCCGGATACAAAATAGGGAAAAGTGTCCACAATTTCCCCACCAGGACCGACTCCCCATCCTAGAGTAGCTAGATGGGGAAGTAAAATCAATCCTTGTTCATACATAGGTTTTTCCGGTACAAAATGAGCCACTTCAAATAGATTCATTGCTCCAGCCCAGAATACAATTAATCCGGCATGAGCCACATGAGCCCCAAGTAATTTGCCTGACAAATTAATAAGTCGAGCATTACCAGCCCACCAAGCGAAACCAGTGGTTTCTTGGTCACGACCAGCTAAAGTTAAAGTTCCATTAAAGAGCGTTTCCACGGGGTAGAACCTCCTCAGGGAATATAAGGTTTTCATGAGGCTGATCCTGAGCCGCCATCCAAGCACGAATACCTTCGTTCAAAAGAATATTTTTTGTATAAAAAGTCTCAAATTCAGGATCTTCTGCTGCACGAATCTCCTGGGAAACAAAATCATAAGCACGTAAGTTTAGAGCTAGGCCAACTACTCCAATGGCACTCATCCATAAACCGGTCACCGGCACAAATAACATGAAGAAATGTAACCAACGTTTATTGGAAAAAGCAACCCCAAAAATTTGGGACCAGAAACGGTTTGCAGTGACCATAGAATAAGTCTCTTCGGCTTGAGTTGGGTTAAAAGCACGGAATGTATTTGCACCATCACCGTCTTCAAATAAAGTATTTTCTACGGTAGCACCGTGAATAGCACATAGAAGAGCAGCACCCAATACTCCGGCAACTCCCATCATATGAAATGGATTCAAGGTCCAATTATGAAAACCTTGAAAAAAGAGGATAAATCGGAAAATAGCTGCTACGCCAAAACTAGGTGCAAAAAACCAACCAGACTGACCTAATGGATAGATCAAGAATACGGAAACAAAAACAGCAATCGGAGCAGAGAACGCAATTGCATTATAAGGTCGTAATTGCACAGATCGAGCAAGTTCAAATTGGCGTAACATGAAACCTATTAGACCAAAAGCACCATGAAGAGCAACGAAAGTCCATAGACCACCTAATTGACACCAACGAGTAAAATCTCCTTGTGCTTCAGGACCCCATAATAGCAGCAAAGAATGTGCCAAACTATTAGCAGGCGTAGAAACTGCAGCAGTTAAAAAATTACAACCTTCCAAATAGGAACTGGCCAATCCATGAGTATACCACGAAGTCACAAAAGTTGTGCCCGTGAACCATCCGCCTAGCGCAAAATAAGCACAAGGAAAAAGCAATAAACCGGACCAACCCACAAAAACAAAACGGTCTCTGCGGAGCCAGTCATCCATAATATCAAATAAAGTTTGTTCCTCTTTGGAAGACTTTCCAAGGGCTATAGTCATAGTAATCCTCCTATTTAACTATTCCAACCTTTTCCGAGCACCCTATTTGATAGAAAGGGTATACATTGTTTTATATTTCAAATATTTATGGACAATTTTTTATCCATCATCCCTTTCAATAAATCGGGTTTCGAAGATGCCTTATTGGCACGGATTTTATCCGGTTAAACCGAAATAATATCAATATAAGTAAATGCATGATAACCCGAAGTTGTTTCTATTCCCTTTTTTTCTTATCCTATAAATTATATTATTTATATAATATATAAAAACAGAATGCCAGAAAAGCAAGTTAGCTTTTATTCCTCTCTGCTCTTCGAGACTATTAAGAATATCAATTCTATTGAATATTATTACGTCTTAAATCTTACTCATAGTAATTTTGAGAAATACTTTATGTATCTCTATGTTTTTTACTACTACATGATTTCTACGTTCTATGAATAAATAGGAACAACAAGAAAGATTTTTGTTGCTCTACGAGCTAGAGCAAAGAACTCTATCCGCTCCTTTCCCTTTATTCAAAAAAAGGGATACTATATTAGATATAATGAAAAATAAACAGTTCCTTTGTTTTCCATTTACCTTTTCTTATCTTTTTTGATATCTCAATTCCAATCTATTTTCCACTGGTAGAATGACCAAGATAAAATGTCTTGTACATTACAAGTAAGAATGTTTGGTACATCATAATCGAATTATGGTTTTAAAGATAAAAGGAAAATGATTCCATCTAGAATTCAGACTATTTTCAATATCAGAATAACTTATATATTAATCAGTCAATGGGTTAGGTTCACTTACTTCTAATTTTTATTTAGTTTAAAAGTAATACGAAATAATTAAGAGATTTATTATGCCTAATCTTATACTATTCCTTGTCTTATTAGTACCAAGATAAAGAAAAAAAACTATATCTCAAAAAAATTCTATATGTTAGTTGTCCTCAATCATATTACATGTTCTATTCCGTTATAACAAAAAAAGGTATATTGCAGTTTTTTTGTTGTTAAAAATAAAAACTGGGCTTTATTGCAAGCAAGAGCCCTTTATCGGGCTTGAACCGATGACTTACGCCTTACCATGGCGTTACTCTACCCCCGAGTTAAAAGAGCTTTTGGTCATTTCAAAGTCTATTACATATTTGATATGTAATCAAATAATGGGGTCAATATATTAAGAAATAATTGAATATAGTTATATTGTCGATCCTGACAACACAAGAAGAATATTCAATAATTAATATGAAAAAAGATTTTTTTTATTGACAAATTCCTAGGGATTTGAATATTATGACAATAAGTAGGCCCCTATCGTCTAGTGGCCCAGGACATCTCTCTTTCAAGGAGGCAACGGGGATTCGATTTCCCCTAGGGGTACTAGGCTAGGAAAGTAATTATAATATCTAATTTATAATAACTTCCCATTTTTTCCTGGGTCGATGCCCGAGTGGCTAATGGGGACGGACTGTAAATTCGTTGGCAATATGCCTACGCTGGTTCAAATCCAGCTCGGCCCAATACCAACTTGATAGATTGAGATAGATATCAATCTATCAGGTAAAAAAGGTAATTCGTTTTTGAATCCCCTATACTCTATATAGAAAGAATTGGAACGAACAAATACTTTTGGTAGATTTGAAAGAGAAAAGTTTTACAACATACGACCCGGCACAGTTGAATTACTATGACTAATTAGTCAATAAACTGTACCTAGTGGGATTGTAGTTCAATTGGTTAGAGTACCGCCCTGTCAAGACGGAAGTTGCGGGTTCGAGCCCCGTCAGTCCCGATTCAATAAATTGAACAATTGTTTGAGCGATCCCTACCCCAAACAAGAGTAAAAAAGGAAAAGAGAGTAGACTAGAATAGATTTGATCATTTTTTACACATTTTGTGTGTGGATTCGCCAAATTATCAGCATAGATCTGAATCTTCTTTTACCCTTGAGAAATCAAAAAAGGGTATCGTAGTAAGATAGATCTGTGTTAGGAAGAATACCGCGTAGAGATCTACGCGGTATTCTCTCATATTTAACGAAAAAAAGGTTTTTAATGATTTCTCAAAAATACAAAAGATTCAATTCTATTTTGGTTACTATCCAAACTATTCTGCTCATTCCAGGGTCATGGTCAATTCTTAGGATAAGATAATTGGGAGCTATTCATTGTCTTTTTTTAATAGACATTAACATAGAAATATTTGATTGAGACAAACATTAAATGAATCAAATTGAATTTAATTTGCATGTCTAATGTTATTTTTATTAACGATAAAATTGAATTGAGTCAACCCTTGGAACTATACTAATAAGACGGTGGGATCGATCCATTAGGGGCCGGATTACTAAATCCGAGATGAATAAGAGATAATAGTATGTTCTACTAGTCCTCCATGGATTCAATCCATTTTTTTTTGAAAAAAGATACTCTATGAGATCAAATCTCGAGTTATTGTAAAACGAAGCGAAAATCAATCATGGAAGTAAATAACCTTGCATTTATTGCTATTCTATTATTCATTACAGTGCCTACTGCTTTTCTAATCGTTATTTACGCACAAACGAGGCCTCAAAGCGAACTAGAGTGATTACTTATAATCTAGAATTAGTCTAGATCGTCAGTAAAAAAAAGTAATAACGGTCGGTCTATTTTTTTGAGAAGAAGTAGTACAAAAGAAAAAGGAAAGGAAAATTTTTCCTTTGTACTACTTCTTCTACACAGATTTTGGATAAGTAGATCTAAATTCTCATTTGTCTCGTGGGGACTAATCATAATTTCTTACATATCTCTGGAAAAATTGATGTAGATAAAATATAGGTGTTATTCTGAATAGTATTTGAGAAAGTATTTTTCTTTTTCTATTTCCATTTTTTTTCAATTTATTTATAATACGAATACGCATTGTTTACTATTACATAGTAATATACAAAATTTTAAATCGTAAAGGCCAAAAATTGATATGGAAAAGACAGAGCAATAATGCTCCATATGCTTTAACATATGTATAGTTAAGAATACTATGGTTCGCTATATACAATTCTACTTCATATTTGATAAATATGAAGTAGAATTGTGTTTCTAACATGATCAATTTGATATTATTTATCATATCATTGATAATTCAATATTACTAGATCATTAATGATAGTAATTATCTATCATCGTAACGTAAAATCATTTTTTTTTTGTTTTGAACAGAACGATTAAAAATAGAAAGACTATTAGAATTCTATTAAATTCCACTTCTACCCCATACTACGAGTGAAAGAGAAAAAGTAAAAACTACCATTAGAGCAGCCCAAGCGATACCGACTATATCCATACGAATCCCTCTCTTTATAAAACTTTCTAAAAAAATAATATCATTATTGATTCTTGATGATAATGGAACTATTAAGAATAGTGCAAAGTGGAAATCCTCTACCTTCCTATTCTGAAAGAAAGCATGAGTCGATAGTAGCGACTTCTCAAAATTGTTTCTTGGAACTAATGACTCTCAACTACCTATCAGATTAGACATTAACGATAAATTTGAATTTTATCTGCTATATTAGCAATAGGACCTGAACCTATACAAGTTGTCTTCAAAAGACATGGATACAAATAGAGATTTTTAGATTTGTTTACGCTACCAAGGCGACACCCAGATTTGAACTGGGGATCGAGGATTTGCAGTCCCCTGCCTTACCACTTGGCTATGTCGCCATCCCCACATCTAGTTTAGAAAAGATATTTTGCTTTATCTATCGGAGATGATATGTAGGGTATTTCACATCCTTCTTTATAACTCGGATATGTCGTATAACCAATTTAGAGTCCCTCTAGTATAGAATAGGAATTTAGAGTACCCAATAGTATACTAAATTCACATTTGTCTGTCAATAACTAGAGAATTGATAACTATAGAAATATTCCCATCATATATCATATATTATAAGAAAAGGAAATAGCTTCTTTTTCTTTTCTTTTTTTGATATAGTGAACAAAACATGTCAATTTTTTGTCGAATTTATTCTATTCGTATAGATCAATGAGGAATAAATATCGAAATATATAATATACTTTATAATATAGGATAGCAAACATTCAATGCGATTAGAAGAAAATAAAGGAATATTTACAATTCCCCAATTTGGTAAAATACAACTTGAAGGATTTTTTCGTTTTATCAATCAAGGCTTAATAGAAGAAATCAATAACTTTTCAAAAATTGAAAGCCCAAATAAAAAGATCAAAATTCTTCTTTTTGGGAATGAATATAAATTAACAGAACCTTTCATTAAAGAGAGAGATGCTGTATATATGTCTCTTACATATAACTGTCAATTATATGTACCAGCAAGATTGATTAAGAAAACTAAGAAAACTCGTGAAATACAAAACCAGATTTTATATCTGGGAAATATTCCTTTGATGAATTCTAAAGGAACTTTTGTAATAAATGGAAATTACAGAGTCGTGGTCAATCAAATAGTAAGAAGTCCCGGTATTTATTACACTTGGGAACGAAAACCGTCGGGAAACATTATCTGGATTGGCACAATAATTTCAGATTGGGGAGGAAGATCAAGATTAGAGCTCAATAAAAAAACAGAAAAGATATGGATTCGTATAAACAAAAAAAAAAAAATATCTGTTTTACTTTTTTTATTGGCTATGGGTCTAAATTCCGAAGATATTTTTAACTATAAGAATCTTAAAGCATTTTTCCAATATTCAAAGGAGTATGATACATACTACGATTGGTATGGCGGGAAGCGGAAAGCTATTTTGAAACTTTATAAAAAACTCTACATAAGTGACGAAAGTGATGAAGAAGAAGAAGAAGAAGAAGAAGAAGAAGAAGAATTTGAGTCTATATATGAAAAAGTAACAACATTTTTTCGAACGAAATGTTTATTAGGAAAGATTGGTCGACGAAATCTGAATAAAAAACTAAGTCTTGATATACCCGAGAACGAGATTTTATTATTACCGCACGATATATTGGCTGCTGTGGATTACCTTATCCAAGTGCAATTTGGAACGGGTACACCCGATGATATAGATCACCTACAAAATCGATATATTCGTTCTGTAGCAGATTTATTACAAGAGCAATTACGATTAGCTCTATATGATTTCAGAGAAGCAGTTGAAAAAACTATATTATCTGCATCAATCAATCTTAAAAGGAGAATAACTCTTATTAAATTGGAAACTTTAATTCCATTAACGGATACTTTTCAGGATTTTTTTGGTTTACATCCTTTATCACAATTTTTGGATCAAACTAATCCGTTGGCAGAAATAGTTCATAGTCGAAAAGTGAGCTCTTTGGGCCCTGGAGGATTGACAAGTCGAACGTCTACTTTTCGTACACGGGATATTCATCCTAGTCATTATGGACGTATTTGTCCGATTACGACATCCGAAGGAATAAATGTTGGGCTTATTGGATCGTTATCTATTTATGCAACGCTTGGTCATTACGGCTCTTTACAAAGTCCATTCTATAGGCTCTCTAAGAGATCGAACAAAGACCATATGGTTTATCTATTACCGGGAGAAGATGAATACTATCGGATAGCTATAGGAAATTCTCTGGCATTAAATCAAGGGGTTCCAGAGGAACAATTGACTGCAGCTCGATTTCAACAAGAATTTTTATTTTTTGCATGGGACCAAATTCATTTCAGAAGTATTTTTCCTTCCCAATATTTTTCCGTTGGAGTTTGCCTTATTCCTTTTATCGAACATAATGATGCGAATCGTGCTTTAATGGGTTCTAATATGCAGCGTCAAGCACTTCCACTTGTTCAACCTGAGAAGTGTATTGTCGGAACTGGATTGGAGGGTCAAGTAGCTTTAGATTCAGGAAGTGTAGCTATAGCCAAACAAGGGGGAAAAATAAAGTATATTGATGGTGAAAATATCATCATAACTTCATCTGTTGCTCGAGCCAATATAGAAACAGAATTGATTCTATATCAACGTTCTAATAGTGATACTTGTATGCATCAAAAACCCCGAGTTCGCCAAGGGGAATATGTAAAGAGGGGACAAATTATAGCAGACAGTGCAGCTACAGCAGGGGGAGAACTTTCTTTGGGAAAAAACATCTTAGTGGCCTATATGCCATGGGAAGGATACAATTTTGAAGATGCAATACTTATTAGTGAACGTCTGGTCTATGAAGACATTTTTACTTCTTTCCAGATCGTAAGATACGAAATTGGAGTTTATTTTACGAACCAGGGCCCTGAAGTAATAACTAGAGAAATACCTCATTTAAATGCTTACTTACTCCGTCATCTGGACGAAAACGGCATTGTAATGATAGGATCTTGGATAGAAACAGGTGATATATTAGTAGGTAAATTAATACTGGAAGCAGAAGAAGACTCACTAATAAATACTCCAGAAGGAAAATTATTACAAGCTTTATTTGATATTAAGGCACCTACTGGAAAAGAAAATTGTTTTAGAGTCCCTAAAGGTGTAAAAGGTCGAGTTATCGATGTGAGATGCTTTCAAGAGTTCGAGGAGGAAGACGATTATCTCGGTGATATTGTAGAAAAAGTTCATGTATATATTTTACAAAAACGTAAAATACAAGTGGGTGATAAAGTAGCGGGAAGGCATGGTAATAAAGGTATTATTTCAAAAATTTTGCCCAGGCAAGATATGCCTTATTTACAAAATGGAACACCAGTGGACATGGTATTAAATCCATTAGGGGTACCTTCACGAATGAATGTAGGACAGATTTTTGAATGTTTGCTTGGTTTAGCAGGAAAACTAATGAACAAACATTATAGACTGGCGCCTTTTGACGAAAGGTACGAGCGAGAAGCTTCTAGAAAACTAGTATTTTCTGAGCTTTATAAAGCTAGCGAGCAAACAGCTAATCCATGGGTATTTGAACTTGATCATCCTGGAAAACATAGATTAATTGATGGAAGAACAGGAAAGGTTTTTGAACAACCTGTTACAATAGGAATAGCTTATATATCGAAATTGTGCCATCAAGTTGATGACAAAATTCATGCACGTTCTCGTGGACCTTATGCGCTGGTTACACAACAACCTCTAAAAGGAAAATCCTCCAGAGGAGGGCAACGAGTAGGAGAAATGGAAGTTTGGGCTCTAGAAGGTTTTGGTGTTGCTTATATTTTACACGAGATACTTACTTTCAAATCTGATCATATGGACACTCGTGAAAAAATATTTGGTGCCATTTTCAACCGAGAACCAATGCCTAAACCTAGCACTTTTACAGAATCTTTCCGATTGCTCAGTCGAGAACTACGATCTTTAGCTCTAGAATTGAATCATACTATTCTATCTGAGATAGACTTTCAGATAGATAAGAAGGAAGTTTGATCAAAATAAATCAAAATTTATTTTTTATGAGTGACCAGAATAAACACGAACAACTTCAAATTGGATTAGTTTCTCCCGAGCAGATTCTCGCTTGGTCTGAAAGAATATTACCTAATGGAGAAAGAGTCGGACAAGTGACTGCAGAACAGACTTTAGATTATAAAACTTATGAACCAATAAGAGATGGATTATTTTGTGAAAGAATATTTGGACCTAAGAAAAGGGGAGTTTGTGCTTGTGTAAAACCTCCAATGATGGAAAATGAGAAGGAAAACTACGACTCCAATTTTTGTACTCAATGTGGAGTTGAACTTGTTATTGATCCTCGAATTCGAAGATATCGAATGGGATACATTAAATTGGCATGCCCAGTTGTTCATATTTGGTATTTCAAACGACGTCCCAGTTATATCGCGAATCTATTAGATAAAACTCGTAAAGAATTAGAAGACCCAGTATACTGCGATGTGTGACTTGATCACAAGCTCCGATTATACAGATCCATAGGAACTGTCATCCTATTTAATCTAATTGGGATGCCCTTAGCTCTGACACGCCCCTCGGCAAGAGGGGCATGAAGCTCAGAATTAGAAACATGTTGATAAAGAGGAATGAATCTAGGGTTAATATCTTGTATATTATGAAATTAAATTGCTAATTGGACTTCGTAAAAATACTTCTTTTATTAGAAAGAAAGAAACAAAATGGAATCCAAAATCTGTTTCATTTTTCTTTTTATTCTAGATCAAAAAGAAGATATGGTTATAGGAGTCTATTCATCGCACATATGCTTCAAATAGTATTGCAACCATCGAAGTAAAACAGAAACCTACAGGATCAATTAATAAAGAGATACAGACAAGTAAATCCCATATGAATTTCAAATAAATTCAAGGTCTTTCACAAAGAAATGTATCGGGAGGAGACTGCTCACTAATTCCATATTTATGTCATAATACGAATTGTAAACCAATAATTGAATTCACTTGGAACTTGAGCAAAGAGTAACTATTTAGTTTTATCACTTGGGAACGAAAACCGTCGGGATACATTACCAGAGAGCAAAAAACATTTTTTGCATAATGATACATAATCACTTTCCATTTTGGTATAGTTACTTGAGCCGGATGAGAGGAAACTTTCATGTCCGATTCTGAGGGGGGGGAAAAAAGATTGTAAAAACCTATCCAAATGTTTGTATTACTAGGCCCACAGCTAACAAGCCAACTTTATTGCGATTTCAGGGAGAACTTCGTGAATATGAGTATAAATCTTGGGCAAAAGATATTGCTTCTTATCTCTCTTGGGATTTTCCGCTATTTCAAGAGCGAGAAATTGCCACTGGAGGAAAAGCTATCAGAGAACAATTAGCTGGTCTAGATCTGCAAATGATTATAGATCATTCATATATAGAATGGAAGGAAATAGATACGAAAATATCTATATTATTCTCATCGGAGGAGACAGAAAACGAATTTTCGAATCAATTCTCGGACTCGGAGGAGACAGAAAACGAATTTTCGAATCAATTCTCGGACTCGGAGGAGACAGAAAACGAATTTTCGAATCAATTCTCGGACTCGGAGGAGACAGAAAACGAATTTTCGAATCAAGACTGTCCTTTCAAAAAACTATATAATAATATGAAGAAAAAACTTTTTTCACTTCAAATAAGAAAGGATCGTTTGGTTAGACGAATGAAATTTGCTAAATATTTTATTCAAACAAATGTAGAACCACAATGGATGGTTCTATGCCTATTACCAGTTCTTCCTCCCGACCTGAGGCCAATGTATCAATTAAATGAAGGTGGAGTGATTACTTCGGATCTCAATGAACTTTATCTAAAAGTTATCCGTCGAAATAATAATCTTTTAGAATCCGTAGAATGGACTCGTGCATTTCTACTACCAGATTTATTGTTTGATCAAAAGAAATTAGTCCAAAAAGCCGTAGATACACTTCTTGATAACAGTATAGGCGCACAACCGGTGAAAGATAGTAAGGATAGACCTTATAAATCGTTCTCAGATTTCCTCCAAGGTAAAGAAGGAATATTTCGTGAAAGTTTACTTGGAAAACGGGTCGATTATTCAGGTCGTTCTGTTATTGTGGTAGGTCCCCATCTCTCATTGTATCAATGTGGATTACCCCGAGAAATCGCAATAGAACTTTTTCAAGGATTTTTAATTCGTGATCTAGTTGAACGACAGATTGCCCCCAATCTAAGAACTGCTAATTTTTTAATTCGAGATAGGAAATCTATTATATGGAACGTACTTAAACAGACTATCCAAAGACATCCCATATTGTTAAATCGAGCACCCACCTTACACAGATTAGGAATACAAGCATTTCTACCTGTTTTAATAGAAGAACGTGCCATTCGGTTGCACCCATTGGTTTGTGCAGGATTTAACGCCGACTTTGACGGAGATCAGATGGCTGTCCACGTACCTTTATCTATGGAAGCTCAAGTCGAAGCTCGTTTACTTATGTTTTCTCATCTCAATCTTATCTCTCCAACTATAGGAGATCCTATTTGTGTACCGACTCAAGATATGCTTCTAGGACTTTATAGATCAACTCTTCAAAAAAACCAGGGCATTTATGAAAATAGGTACCACCCGAATAACTCAAAAAAGAAGATCGTCTCGCCTTCGTTTTATAGCTATGATGATGCACTTAAAGCTTATGAACAAAAACAAATTGATTTAGACAGTCCTTTATGGCTCCGATGGAGGAGAGATATAGATACCTCTATTATTAATTCAGTAAATCGAGAACTTCCTATCGAAGTTCAATATGAATCTTTAGGTACCTTCTACGAAATCTATGATCATTTTCGAATAAGAAAAGGTAGAGTGGGGGAAATACTTAATAAATACATTCGAACAACCGTTGGTCGTATTCGTTTTAATCGAGAAATAGAAGAAGCTATAAAAGGCTTGTGGACTTATGATATCCGACAAGAACTGTCACTATTCAGAATTTAATGTTATTCATTTTATGATCCTTTCATTCATGCAGAGATAAAGATTAAGGAAGCCTTCGAGCTTAAACCCATTGCTGATTTCTGCTCCCCAACCCAAAATGGGGAGATTTTATTTTATTCAAAATGGAGATATTTTATTTTATTCAAAATGGAGATATTTTATTCTTATGACACAACCTAAATTCAAAGTGCCTTTTCCTTTTGAAGTGCCCTTTTTTAATAAAGGGATGGATAAATTGTTATGAAGCACCTTATTAGAAGATTCGTAAATCAATTTGGAATGACATATACATCACATATATTAGATCAACTGAAGATTTTAGGTTTCCAGCAAGCTACCGATGCAGCTATTTCATTAGGAATTGATGATCTTTTAACAACACCAGCTAAACTATGGCTTATCCAAGATGTGCAGCAACAAGGGTTTGCTTCGGAAAGACAGCATGATTATGGAAATGTACATGCAGTGGAAAAATTACGTCAATTGATTGAGATATGGCATGCTACCAGTGAATACTTGAAACGAGAAATGAATCCGAAT
>BSBK01013084.1:0-108503 GCA_027943335.1 Chamaecyparis obtusa
CTTGGGAAAGTGGCTGGCCTTGACCCAAAGGCTGAGAAAGTTCATAACCAAGGATCCATTGTATATTTGATCCCTCAAGCTACCTTGTCCCTCTTATTCCCCGATCATTTAGGATTCTACTTAGGGAGATTCTAATTTTCCCACAAAATAGTAGGGGTTCATGTGTGTGTATGCATGCGTGTGTGTGTGTGTACGTGTACATGTATGTGTACATGTATGAGTACGTGTACGTGTACATGTGCCATGTGCGTGTGCATGCATGTGTGTGTGGGTGTGTGTGTGTGTGCAATGTGCGTGTGTGTGCGTGTGTGTGTGCATGTGCATGTGTTGTGTGTGTGTGTGTGTGCGCGTGTGCGTGTGCATGTGTGGGTATGTGTATGTAATCCCCTACCAAGGAACCCTTTAGAACATAGGGTCAAATATGCACTATTTTTTTTCCTTGAAACATGGATATAACATCAAGAACATAAGTGAATCCATAACAACATTGCATAAGCAAAGATAGAAAAATACCACAATTATCACATTATTGTGAGCTACGCAGAAGACTTAAAACACTTTCAAGGGTTCTAAGACAACCCGAATACACACTCAAAATGGAATACACACATTTCTGAGGTGGTCTAACAAGAGCTCAACTAAATCCAATGAGCTATAGAAGATCAACCCAGCAATAACTCATGAAAAGAAAAATGAGGAGACTAAATCAATCCTCTAATCTTCCTAATAGAGATTCATTTTAATATCAAAGGAAATTTTCCTATGATAGTTAATCATGAAAGTTCATTTACCAAGCTAAAACCCATCTAATAAAACCATTAAGAAGAATACAAAACTATCTAGTATTTAACCCTAAGTAGCAAACCAAATAGGGTGTAGATGTCAAAGTATCTATAGAGATGCCAAACAACATAGGTGATGATCCTACAAAGTGAAAAAGCTTATGGCTAGATACACTTCTTATAGAGTCTCAATCCAAAGACTGCAAGACGTTGATCAACAAAATGTAGACACTAGACAATGCATGTGTTTTATTAGCCACACACAGACCCCAAATCTAAAGATAGAAAACTTTTCAAGACATAAAATTATCACATTAGAGAGGTGAAGATGCCACTCTGTAGGGTGGAGACACCGGACACTACAAACACCAAAGAAGATAGAGATGAAGATCTAAAGACTTCTCCTAAAAACTTAGAAAATTACATCGAAATCCTATGCTAAATCCATTGTACAACTAAAAGGAAACTATCTCCATACTAGGGATTATCAGAAACACATGTTTGAGGCCATAATCACTCAATTGCATGGCTATACAATAATAAATAAAGTACATAAACTAAAGGCATAAAATGAGCATATAAAGTAGTAAAAGAGGAGAAAAGGGAAGGAGGTGCCATCCACATCACACTGAATCTCTCAACTGAATCCATCACATGTACATCAGTCCCAAACACTGGTTGGTCATTGCCACCCGACCATGTGGAACCCTCAGGCTCTAATGCAGGAGCATCTTAGGTCTTGAGCAATCTTGCATCACCAAAAATATTTCATGTTTCCTGTACCAGTCTGATGTTTTGTTGTGTCACCAATGTTGCTATTGGTTTCTTGCCTTGTGAAGTTAATGTAGTGATGTGGACCTAATCTTGAGCTTTCTCCTAAGACCACATGGCCTAATTCATTTGGAACTGGAAGTTATCACAATTTTCCTTAGGCATCGATTTTCCACTAATTTCGCTCATGAAACATGTGGTATTTTGTCTTGCGCGGTTCTGTATGGGGAAATTGGATCTTGCACGGTTGGGATCTATTCTTAGATCATGTGTGGACCTAAATGCAACTTCACATCGTGTTTTGTTATTTCTAGCTTTAGTTTTGGTTTCTCCTCCTAAGTGGACCTATATTGTAATTAAATGCCTGACTAGCCAACTTCTGGCTTTGCTGGCTATATATTTGGAGCTTAGGTTGATGTTTAGAGAGTGTTAAGTAAGTGCATAGATGGTAGAGGATGGTAGCAGAAGTAGAAGAGAAGATAACATGTGAGCTGAGTCTCTGAATTCATAATTCTCTTTGTATAAGGTTGAAACCCGAAAGGCCTCATAGCCATGCATGTTGAAGGGTTAATATAATTGTACCAGTGTTGTTGCCAGTTGCTTGTCTCATGTCCATTGTGTTTTCACTGATTTCATGTGGTTTTTATATTGCTTCTATGGGTAACTCTTTGTAGGGCATGTTTGTGGGTTTTAGCAGTCTCAATTAACCCTAATTTTGCCTTTAGCCACCCTGCCCTTGCATGAAGTGGTATCAGAGCGAGTTCTTTCTTATGGATTGGATCGTGGAGAACCTTATTGGATTGGTTGTAGGGTGGAAAATCTAAGAGCTGACCTATAACTTTCAGAAGGTTATGATCTTGCTGGAACATGATTGTTAAGATGGTTCATGGTAGAGGAAATGATAATGCTATCATGGATATGTTGAGGCAGATTGCAACTAGGATTGAAGCTATAGAGACATCCCAGAGAAGAGGCGCACATCTTGAAGTCAAACTTGAGACTCCACAAATAATGAACCAATATCTGGCAAGTAAGAATCCCAATCAGGAAGACAAATAGAGGTCCATGATCAATAATATCATTCTTGAATCTTAATGCAATTGTCTTGCCAATCTTTTGTGGAAGTTATCTTGGTCTTGCATTCAATCCTGGGGGTGTTGTAGAGTCACGGGCTTTGGGATTAACCCGTGCGGCACTGGAAAATTATCCAAGTCTAAAGCCAATGAAGCCAAGCTTGTCCGAATCCAGACTATGCCTACACCAACGCGGACCCATCTTGCACTTCAACTTCTTTCCTGTCTCATTCTCAACCAAAGCTTTCCATTTCTTAAATGTTTCAAAAACATCAGATTTTTGTTTCAGGAAATATACCCATGTTTTTCCTGGTTGAATCATCTATAAAAATAACATAATAATGAGAGCCACCAAGAGATGATACCTGAGTCTGTCCCCATACATCTAAATGCACTAGCTCCAGCTTCTCACTCTTCTTTTTTTTCCCAACTCTTAGAAATCTGACCCTTTTATGTTTACCATAAACACAATTTTCACAGAACTCTAAATCAATATTTTTCAGTCATGGCAACAGATTTTTAGAGTGAAGGATTTTCATCCCTTTCTCACTCATGTGCCCAAGCCTATGATGCCACATTTATGAATCTGTTCTTGCAACATCTATAGTAGCATTCCATGCATTAACATTATCAGTAGCAGCTAAGGTAGAATAAGTGTTACCAGTACACAGATATAATGTGCCTACCTTCGCACCTTTAGCTACTACTAATGAACCTTTAGTGACCTTCGAGACATTGTCTGTAAACATGATTGTGCATCCTTCACTACCCAATTGTCCTACAGAAATTAAATTTCTTCTTAAATTAGGAACATGCCTTACCTCCTGCAACATCCAATCATTTCCGTTCGGCAACTTAATCTTTATTTTTCCCATTCCAACAATAGGATAGGGCTCATCATCACCCAAATATACCTGTCCAAAATCACCTTGAACATAATCTTGAAAATATTTTCTATGGGGTGTAGCATGGAATGAAGCCCAAGAATCTATTACCCAGGAATCATTAACATTATCCAAACATAAGATTAAAGCATCTTGTAAAGTATTACTTGCTACATTACCTTCCTTACTATCATCTTCATTTTTGTCTCCTTGTTCATTTTTCCAAGCCCAACAGTCTTTCTTCAGGTGACCAGGCTTTCCACAATACTAGCAATCTTTCTTTCCTTTAGATTGAGAGTGCCCTTTCTTTGACTTCCCTCGTGACTTATCATTCGAAGGGCCTTTTCCTCTTTCCCTTGATTTTCCTCTATTCTCTACATTTAGAGCGGAACCTAATGAGGTTGAAGTTTCACCTGTGCTTTTTTGTCACATTTCCTCTCTTAGGATAACACCGACAACATCATCAAATTTCAAAGTATTTGAACTAGAGACAGTGTTACTTACAACCCTGACTAAGCTATTCCAGCTTTTTGGCAAAGAGCATAAAATTAAGAGAGCCCTAACCTCGTCATCAAAGGAAGTATTTACAGATGACAATTAACTGGTAACTGTATTAAACTCATTTAAATGATTCGATACAAATCCTCCCTCACCCATTTTCATATTAAATAAACACTTCATAAGAAATACCTTATTCGAAGCTGAGGGTTTCTCAGATGCACGGTCATTTTTGCCTTTGATATGTGTTTATGTCTGAATGTTGACCTCTAATTCAGCCATAGACATGACATAGTCATTTCTCAATGAACAAATTACAACAAATGAATATAAATTATTCACTTCGCAATATCGATTGAATCGACCTGTCACCTCCTATTTAGGTGGGGTGTTTGAATTACTCTTAGAACGAGAGCCCAACAACCATAGACCAATCACTAAAATGGAGGATTTTCAAAGCTAAGCATGAATGCAATTGAATTAAGCTAGAAATGAGAGTGCAAATTAAGCTATGAACTTGAAAGAAATATGAGAACGTAGATTTTAATCTAAGAATGAGAATGCAGATTTTAATCTAAGAATCTTGAAAAGTGCAATGAGAATTAGACTAAGAACTTGATAAGCAAACTATATTAAAGATAAGAATGCAATTATACTAGAAATGGAAATTATTCTAAATATGCAATGAAAAACTTGAAAGCATGAGAAAATTGAGACAACAATTCATTATAGTTTTGGTACTCTAAAAATTGCCTCCTTAAATGAGGAAAAAGAGGTTCATAATATAGAAGAGCCCGGGTGAAGGATGAAGAGTTTCTTAGAAAGAAACGACTGACTCTTCATTTCCATGGAGGAAGGTGAGACAAATTGAAGGATTTCTTTAATAAAATAAATGAAATATTGCCACATATGGGTGACTCTTCGAATAATTTTGAATAATTAAATTCAAGTAGGATATTTCATTTAGAGAATTAAATAATTATTAATTCTTTTGATGTGTATTAGCTAAAGGGCATGGAATTAATTTAATTTAAAGCACTAGGACTTTAGAATTAAATTAATTAATCATAGGGATTTTTAGCCAATAAATGTCAAATATTTAGGAATTAAATATAGTGTATGATTAATGCAAATTTAGGTTTTTTGCATTTGACGCCAAGTCAAATAAAGTCAATTAGGAGATAGAATTTCCTAGTACAATAGGACTTTGAAGATGTATAAATTTGAAGAAATACCCCAAAATTGATTAGAATTGTAAGGTGCCAATTTTGGGGTATTACATTTTGCCCCTCTTTGAATTGATATGCGAGCAGCATGTTGATTCAAAGAATAGTCTGATGTGATAGATAATGAGGTTTTCAGGATTATCTCCAAAATAGAGCTTAACCCTCGGAAGTTGAGGTTAGATCACCAAGACATCGATCAAATCGAGTTGTAGAACCATCTCTAGAATGAAGCTTGATTCTCCGAAGCCTAAGTTAGATTGCGAAGACCTCGGTCAGATTACCACTTGAGAGAAGACTAGAATCAAGGTTAGATAGCCCTAATACTCGTTGATTAGATGATAACTGATGCAGATTTAGCACTATCTCCAGAATGAAGCTTAGTCCTCCGAGACTCGGGCTAGATTGCCCAGATAACAGTCAAAAAGAGTTTTCGAGAGCCATCTCCAGAACGAAGCTTGACTTTCAGGGATTAGGGTTAGATTGCCCCAATAACTAATGAGATTTCGAGAACCATCTCCAAAATGAAGCTTGATCCTCAAAGATTTGAGTTAGATTGTTCAGATACCTAAAAGATGGATGACAAGATGCGAGGCCCAAAGATGCCCCTAGTGAAGAGATTCTCCAAGCGATGAGGACTTTTGATTCAAATCAGACTGATTTGAGAATGATTCGACAAGATTCAATGATACAATCATCATGCCCCCTCAGGAGCGAAATCGAAAGATGACATGTCAGAAAGATGATTGACAATAAAAGGTTGCAGATATAGATAAAATCGGAGATCCAGAGGAACTCAAAACAGACTAAGGAAGCATCAAGAGGATGCAGGAGTGATTTGAAGGTCCTGTTGACCAAGTTTGACCATGGTTGACCAAATTTGACTAGAGTTGACTTTTGATGAAAACATTGAAGATCTTGATAAAATGATGATGAGATAAGATTTTGGCAAGAAACATCACCAGAAGGTCGACTACACAAGCGTCTAATCCCAATGGTCCCATAAATTTTTCAAGCTATCTAGAGATGTCATATTTTGATTTCAATCCCGAAAATGTATTCAAAGCGGTCGATTTAGCCAATGGTGAAGTTTTTGCACAAAACAGAGCACTTTTGAAAATTAGGTCAAAGGCTATATAAGGCCCGAAGGGGTAATTTTCAATTCATTATTCACTTTTGGCTTTAGCGAATTTGAGAGCTCTAAGAGAGATGGAGAACATGCCAGTGCATTTGCATCAATTTGAGTACTCTCGATGACACAACCAACCACCAGAGTATGACACACCTGTAAATAGTCGAACAACCATCTTGCATTTCAAGTTTTAACACTTTTTTAGGTCATTTAGGTAGATGTTAATGCTTTTTTAGTCTTAGTTTGTCCAATATCGTGCGAGGAAACAATTTCCTCACGCCGGTCCAGATCGCCTCTCACACGAGGAAATAGTTTCCTCATGAAGGTTAGGGTTTCATCACACGGGGCTCCTTTGCGAGCTCATGCGAGGTGCCTGACGATGCCATGTGAGATTTCATCCCCAGTGATGAACTCTCGCACGAACAGGGATACCCTCTCTCGCGACAGAGAAATCTCACGCGGGGGAACAGTTTCCTCACGCGAGAATCTGTTGCAACATTATAGAGTCTTTGTCTAATTTTTCATAAAATCAGCCAATTAGAGCGTCCAAGAGTCATGTTTAGGATAGGTACATAGTCCCAGTTGCTTGTTTTGCTTTGAAAATCATCATGGTCAAGATACTGATCGAGTGTCATCGCTTGCATTGTAGGTTGACTTCCCAAATATTACATTTCGATCCCACCACCTAGTCGTCGAGGAGTTAGTGTGGAGATTGGACGATGTCAAGGGTGCCCACATAGACAGGTTGGGCTTGACTTATCTATGTGATATACCTGACATTAGAGTAAATCACGGGCTACTAGGTGCATTGTTCGAGCATTTCCACTCAAAGATGAACACCTTCCACTTGCTGGTAGGGGAGATGATAGTCACCCCTAAGGACATCTACAGGATTCTAAGGATACCATTCCACAACGCCCGTGTGGAGTATGGCATTCAGCCGAGAGTGGGCACGCTGGCATTAAGGGCCATCTTTCAGGATGAGCTAGTGATGGGTCGGGCCATCTCGTGGGATGAGTTGATTGGCCGATATGGAGCAGGACACAAGTTGGCGGTGGTCCTAGTAGTATTCTTGAGCTGTTACCTGATGCCAATAGAGGGCAACATAGTTTAGAGTGTGGATGGGGACATACGTTGGAGCGGATGTTGGAGCAGCCACAAATGAGATTTGGATGGGGCGAGAGCATGCTCACACATATGTACCATGAGATGCACGAGATCATGTATCAAAGTGCATAGACCATGGCCACAGGAGTTTTTATTCTTCAGTTTTGGGCCTAGGAGCACCTCCCCATATGCAGGCCAGTCTTCCATGATACTTGGTAGCCCTTGGAGACGTATACATATAGATATGCAGGACCTATGACTCAGCTAGTGATGGGTAAGACAAAGCAGTGGCGAGGGTAGCTGGATGACATGGTTGCAATGATTTGGTGGCCATGGGCAGTGACAGAGATATGGGATGATGCTAGGTATGAGCTCCCGCACATGTTCTTTTCACGTCCTCTGATTGGGCAGACCATTTCTATCATCGAGCGCTTCCCACTCACATGGGTCTTACGACAGTTTAGGAGACCACAGGATGTCTCCCAGGAGTACTGTTCCTATGCCCAATTCATCGATGAGGCGAAGAAGGGTTGGCAGCCTAGGTTAGACCAGGGTAGATGTATGATCGAGGCACAGATACCGCCAGCTCAGTGGGATTATATGGCAGATGTGACCAATGTAGGGATGACACCTATATAAAGGGATTACATTTTGGCACATCTGTATCCTAGATTCACAGATCCTATTGGCATGGGCCAACGGGTACAACAAGTAGTGCAACAGTAGTCTGCGTAGCAGTAGCAAGTACCAGCACAACAAATACCACAATAGCAGCCTGCATAGCATTAGGTGGTCCAATAGTAGCAGAGGGTTTTGAGGTCGAGGGCCAGACATATTCCTATTCCTGCGAGGCAGATGGGTTCAGATACAGGTGCTGGTAGCAGCGAGACCCAAGATAGGTCCACTAGGAAAAGGATCGAGGACACATCTCAGCAACCACCTCCTAAAAAGGGGGCACAAGGTGATGATACAAACATGTAGGATCAGGCAGCATAGGATCCACATGCAGGAGGGTAGGTCCCACAGTTACAGGAGGCTCTACGAAAGAGCTAAGAGATGATCTGATAGGTACAGCGGGAGCGAGATGACTTCCACACATAGGTCATCGTACAGGAGACCTGGGTGGCAGAGCGAGATCAATAGATTAGATGGCTACAAGAGGTGTTGGCTAGGGCTCAGCTAGAGGTGAGATATGAGGTTGTACAATCAACATATTATTATGCAGCATATGTCAAGGTAGTGCCGGATTTAGCGGAGCAAGTTCCACCATTTTCAGAGTATGCTAGGGCACAGGCCGTTCCACAGGGACCACCTCCATAGGCACCACCGCAGGGACCACCACCTCCACCTCCACCTCCCCCGGGTGGCGATGGGCAGAGTTAGATCTGGATTTTGATATACATTGATGTATTGCCCCATTTTTTATAGACTGCGCTCGAGTAGCACCATTCTTTTGATTGTATTGATCGATATATATATATATATATATATATATATATATATATATATATATATATATATATATATATATATATATATATATATATATATATATATATATATATATATATATATATATATATATATATATATATATATATATATATATATATATATATATATATATATATATATATGAGCTCAACTTTTGGCATCATTGTACTTGTGTATATATTGTTTTAGATGTTTGATGTTTATGAGATGTTTCTTATATGTTTAGATGTATGGATTAGATATAAGATGCACATGATTCCTTTATGTATATGCACATGTTTTATTTTATATATGAGTATGCAACGTGAAATGCAATGATAGATGGTAGATGAATAAATGTAATGTATGATTTGATTTATGCTTATAATGAATGCACATGTATATGAATATGTAGATGTAGAATGTATGCATATGAGTTTATGGATGCAGTGAAAATGCAATGGATATGCAATGTTTATGGTACTAATCATCTCATGCAGGATGTCGCAATACATGATAGGTACTAACCAAAAAAATGTTTGAAGATCGAGAGTGAGGATCAGACACTTGTGCAGCCAAGATGAACCCGGGACTGAAGATGAGAACCCTCGGTGAATGAATCCAGGAGAAGGCAATGAAGTGAACACCAAAACATTGTCTCAATGCAAGCCTAGAATGAAAATGTTGGCCTAAGCTAAATGCAAACCCTAGGAACTGATTATTGGGCTCATTAGATTATCATCGTAGAGTTTTTAGTAACAGACATTTGTAAGATGTCATACAACCCTCACTAACATTGCAATCATGAGAATATGAATATGACATTAGTCTTAGATTTTTTAGAATGAGGTGTAAGCATTAAGGCACAAGAAGCGAGAATGACCTGAACACCTATTCCTTTTGATTTAGCAAGTTAACATAAGCATCAAAGTATAGTTGCTAGAATGACTTGAATGTTGCTTGCATACAAACACACTAGACACATGAGAGTTTCTTCATTTTTCTAAGTGAATGATAAGCATATCAAGGTGGTCACAGTGACCCTTACATTCACTTCACAAGATGAGCATTTGCAATTTCACTTGTAGCAGAAAGAAGTCACTCAAACAAACAAGGAGAAGAACCAACCTCACCAAAGTTTCCATATAAAAGGAGTTAAGGTACACATGGCCATCCAAAACGTGACGAAGGCTCTCATAGTGGACACCCCTCTTATATAGATTCTTTGGATCATTGGAACTAAACCAACAAACAAAAAGCAAAGGAAAGATCATGCCCCCAGTCTTCGCTTCTCTTAGTCAAGAGAGAAATCTTAGAGTTGCTTGAGGAGGAATGATAAAGCAAAAAGAAAAACACACGATGATAGTAGGCAGACGTAGTGAGAACCACTGGTGACTGATGTGAGAGACAGTCTTAAGGAGAAATCAGAGTACTAATGAAGTATCAATAGTCAGACATATGAGAACCACTAGTGACTGATACAAGAGATCCTCAAGGAGAGAGATCTAAGAACAAACGAAACATCAGCAGACAGACACAGTGAGAACCACTGGTGACTAATGTACGAGGGATCCTCGAGAAGAGAGATCCAAGCAATAGCTAGGTATTAGTAGGCAAACATAGTGAGAACCATTGGTGACTGATACATGAGAGATCCTCAAGGAGAGAAATCTCAAAAGTAGCTAGGCATCAATAGGCAGACGTAGTGAGAACCAATGGTAACTGATGCAAGGAAAATCCTTCGAAAATGATAGGATAATACCCCCTAGACCAGGAAGGTGCCCCCAAATGTGACCAGTTTCAATCCATGTAGAGTCGAGAAAAATCTCAAAGATAACTGAGAGCAAGTGCATGAGCTAGCAAACTAAAGTAGGAAAGCAAGAGCCAAGTAGTGCCTCAATAGGTGTAGCATTGGGGAACAAGAGGCATGTGTTTACCAAGTTTTCACCATCTTGGCAAAGATTGCATTTTTGCTACCATGACGCCTGTTTGCTAGGTTTTCATCAATGACACATTTTTTCTTTTTCAATTGTTTTTGTATTTTTCTCTTTTTCTCTTTTTTGTATTTTTGAATTTTTTTGTATTTTTCAAATTTTCAATTTTTTTGTATTTTTGAATTTTTCATTTTTTTTATTATTATCAAGGCACCTATTTACCAGGTTTTCACCAAGATAATAGATACATCAAAGGGCCTTTTTACCAGGTTTTCACTAAGATGATCATTTTTTAGGACATTTTGCAATTTTTAGGATTTTTTTCAGAATAAAGTATGTACATGAGCATGCAAACATGTCTCAGCTGTAGAATCTTTTCAGGTGCAGAGCATTGATCGACTCTTTGAGTTGTTCTCCTTCAATAGTAGATAGTTGGTAAGCACTAGACCCAAATGTTGCAGTGATAATGTATGGACCGAGCCATTTTGGTTCAAACTTTCCCTTCTAGATCCGCTACTGTTGATTCTTGGGGTTTTCTCTCAGGATGAGATCACCCACTTGAAATTCCCTTGGTCTGAATTTCTTATTGTAGCTCCTAGACATTCTTTTCTAGTATTCTCTTAGATGATCGAATGCCACTTATCGACGTTCATCCAGTAACTCTAGCTCTTATAGCCAAGATATTCTAATATCTTCATCAGTAATGAAGTTATTCAGAGAGACTCACAATGTAGGAATCTCAACCTCAATACACAACATAGAATCTATGTCATAGATTAAGGAAAAGGGTGTGGCCCCTGTCGGTGTTTGAATGCTTGTTCTATAGGCCCATAAAGCTAGATTAATCTGGAGGTGCCAATCTCTACCAGATTTGTGAACTGTTCTATGCAGGATCTTGAGGATTGTCTTGTTGGAAGCTTCTGCCTATCCATTACCCTAGGGATAATAGATCGAGGACCAATGCTGAATGATTTTGAACTTAGTACATAACTCCTTTAGATCCTTGTTCTTGAACTGGCCCCCGTTGTCAGTGATTATTAAGGAGGGTACACCATATCTACAGATGATGTAATTCAATATGAACCTGGCTACAGATTTGCCATCAGCTATGGCCAGAGGCACTTCCTCAACCCATTTGGTAAAATAATCTATGATAGTGATAATGAACTTGTATCCTCTTGAGGAAGACAGATGTATCTAACCCACCAAATCAAAGGCCCATTACTAAAACAGCCAGAAAATGATGAAGGGAATGAGCTCCTTGGCAGGAGCATGAATCAAATTTCCATGAAGCTGACACTGTTTGCAAGATTTGGCATATTGTATAGCTTATTTTTCCATATCCATCCAGTAGTAACCAACTCTAATAATTTTACGAGCCAATGTCAGACCACTTGAATGAGAACCACAGATGCCTTCATGCACCTTAGTTAACGCATGTTTGGACTCATTGGGTTCTAGATACCTAAGGAAGGTACCGTCTAGACCTCGCCTATACAAGTCGTTAGCCACTATGACATATCGTTAAGCACTACAGATGACATTTTTCATTCCGAGTATAAGTGTCTGGAATAATTTGATCCTAGAGGTAGGAGTAGATATGATGGTAGCAAGATGAATCATGTCCACTGACTAAACATATCATCTTGGATTCAGGGGTATTGTAGGCTGGGTAGCATAATGTCTCCACCAGGAATTCATGTCTGAAGTCATTTTATGGCATCTGTAGCATGGAGGCAAGGGTAGCCATGGCATCAACTACTTTATTATCTTCTCTTGGAATCTATTGGAAGGTAATGTGTGCAAAGTAATTTTTTAGATCATCCACCATCCATTTATAAGGCACCAACTTTTCATCCTTGGTTTGATAGATATCATTGACTTGATTGATAACCAATTGTGAGTCTCCAAAGACCTTAAGTTCATCCACACATCATTCAATAGCTATCTTCATGCCATTGATTAGAGCTTCATATTCAGCAATGTTATTTATGCAAGGGAACAACATCTTATAAGCCTTTGGTAAAGAGTATCTCTGTGGTGTGACGAATAGTATTCCAACACCTGACCCTTGCTGGGTGAAAGATCCATCGAAGAACATATTCCATATTTGATGTGTGAGAAGCATTATAGACTCATCTGGGAACTCAATTTTCAAGGGCTAATGATCTTTGAGAGGAGCTTCTGCCAACTGATCTGCAAATTGTCCTTTAATGGCTTTCCTCTCTACATACTTAATGTCAAACTCACTGAGTATCATGACTCATTTCGCCAATCTACTTGTAAGAGTAGCTTTGCTAAGTAAGTACTTTAATGGATCAATTTTAGCAATAAGTCTTGTAGTGTGAGCAAGCATATAGTGTCGTAATTTCTATGAATCAAACACCACTACTAGACAAGCTTTTTCGATGACTGAATAGTTCATCTCATAAGAGACCAAAGTTCTACTGATGTAATAAATGGCTCTTTTCTTGTTATTTTGGTCTTCTTGAGCCAATAGAGCATCCAGAGATGTGCATGTAGCTGAAATATAAAGGATGAGTGGCTTCCCATGAATAGGAGGCATCAAGATTGGTGGATTTTCAAGATATTGTTTGATTTGAGTAAGCCCTTTGTCACATTCTTCGTTCCACTCATAAGTCACACCTTTATGTAGAATTTTAGTGAATGGTTGTGACTTACCGGCTAGTTGTGTAATGAAGCTCTGAATAGATTGTAGTCTACCTTGAAGTCCTCTCATCTGATTAATGTTCTTTGGTGGAGGCATTTCCATGATAGCTTGAACTTTCTCGGGATCTACCTCTATGCCTTTAGCAGATATGATATAACCCTACAACTTGTCAAAAGTGACACCAAATGCACACTTTTTCAGATTGAGTCTGAGACTGAATTATTCCATTTAATCCAGTATGGGACCTAAATCTGCAAGATGTGTTTTCTGCTGCATGCTTTTAGCCAAAGTGTCATCTACATAGTCTTCCATTGTTTTGTGCATCATGACATGAAAAATAGTAGTGATAGCAATTTGATATGTAGCTCCAGCATTTTTAAGTCTGAAGGGCATGACATTCCAACAAAAATTTCCCCAAGCACATGTGAAGGCGGTCTTTTCTTGGTCTTCTAGCACAATTTTTATTTGATTATAACTAGAAAAGTCATCCATTAGAGAGTACATTTGGTAGCCAACTGTTATGTCCACTATCATGTCAATATTGGGTAATGGAAAGCCATCCTTAGGACATGCTTTATTCAGGTCCTAGAAGTCTATGTAGACTCAGATAGATTTATCATGCTTTGTAACTAGAACAATGTTAGAGATCCACTCTGCATAGTCAATAGATCTGATGAAACCAGCTTTGAGAAGTTTTTCTAACTTAGCCTTGACTAAAAGTGCCACATGTGGATGCATCTTATGAAACTTTTGTTTGACAGGCTTAACACCTGGTGCAATAGACAGATGATGCATGATTAGATTAGGATCCAATCCAGGCATATCAGAGTAAGTCCATGCAAAATTAATTTTCTTGTTTTGAAAGAAACTGGTGAACTCTTCTTTCTCTTATGTAGATAGTGATTGTGCTGAATGAATAATCTGTGGTGCATCTTCCATACCCAAATTCATTGGTTGGGTTGGCTCAATTGGCACTGATGATCTCTCTTGAAAATGATTGGGAAGTGTATAAAGTATCTCATCCTTGGGCACCTCAGAGAGGTTTTCACCCTCGGATACATCTTTTATTTTTACTTTTTTCGGCTCTGACATTGCCATGATGTGGTTTTCACCATCAGAGCACCTATTCTTTTTTCTTTTAATTTTATGACTAAGATACTTGATATTAGCTTCAGTCATGCTGATACTATCTTCACTGGTGGAGAACATTACAGGTTCAACAACGTTAAGATAACAGGCAAGAATGTAGTCATTCTTGAACATAAGGACTTCGCTAGATGGAGAGGGAGAGTTCCATTCGATAAGTTCAGGATTTTGGAGTGAAAGAGAAGTGGTGGGTTCAAGTGCATTCATAGTATAGCCATCAAAAGCATGGATAAGTAAGTGAAGGCCTAGATTAATCTCATCTAAAGGTGTGTTCGATTCCTCTCGAGTCCTCACAGTGGAAGTAGAGGGAATGTTAGCATTAGTGGAATCACACTCGGTCGTCCTAACACTAGACCCTTCACCTACTTCGAAAAGGTTTTCATAAACATGAACAACATCTATATCTTTATCAAAAGTTGCATCAGACAGAGAATCAAACTCATACTCATGTGAATCAGTGATGCTTGATATGGGAATTCCATCAACACTTGTTGTACCATCTGACTCATTTTCATCTCTTGCAGCAATGATGGCTTGTTGAAGTTGATCTTGTTCAAACTGCTTTTGGAAATGCAGTGGTATGTACCGTTCACCCTGAAAATCGGGATCAACCATTTGCATTGCTCTCCACTGGTCGTGTGTGAGTTGATGCACTGAAGCGGTGTCATTAGAATCACTATCAGTCTCTACCAGATGGATAGGTATAATAGGATCATCTGGTTCTTTAAAGAATGCAGCAAGATCTGGAGGAATAGGATAGGGAAAAATATCCTCGTTAGAGCTATCCTCTAGATTTGTAACTATGGTAGTGTCTTTATATTCTGGCTGAAATTTTGGTTTTGTTTCTGGCTCTGGTACAAACTTGTTAATCCCTAAATGAAATAGGATTTTCTTGAAGCCTAGACCTATGGTGTCCTTGGTGTGATGACCTATGGCTTCGATTGGTTCAAGCAAACCATTATCATTCACCCCTATAGGGCTGCTCACTTTATAACCAAAGCGCTTCATGATTTTGAAGGCTTCACTATATGGTTCTTATTCTAAGTCACGAGCAGGAGTGATTTGTTCAGATGTTTCTTTTCCTTTGTAGAGCCAAGTTGTAATAGCCCTTTCCTCATCTTCATTCTCTAGTGGTGTTGTGGCCTTGACAAAGGCACCATCATAGAATATTTGGGGGAGAACAAGCAGATGGTTTGTTGTTCTCAGAGGGTCTCCTATAGGAACGCATAGATGGAGGTAGAGCTGCTAATGATAACACAAGTTCTATCTGATACCCTCCCATACCTATATCTTTGAGTTTCAGAGTCTGTTCCATTTCTTTGAGTTTGGCATCATAGAATTCAGTGGACTCTCTATTAGTTGGGACCAGACTGTCTGCAGATTGTGTGAGTGTGTTGCAAGAATAGTTGGTATTGACAAGAACTGTCACTTCTGCACCATGGAACGAGAACTTGATACATTGATGATACGTGGATGGAACCACCTACATTTCATGGATCCATGGTCTACCCAACAATATGTTGTATGCAAGAGGAATATCTAGAACTTGACAGAGAACATCCCTCTCAATAGGTCCAACTCAGATGGGCAGAACAACCAGACCTTTGGATTTGCGTTCTTCTTCATCATATGCCTTAATGGTGATTTTCTTGCTGGCATCTATGCAATATTCATCATAGCCTAATTGGGTGAGTATCTTAGCAAAGCAAATATTGAGGCCAACACCATTATCAATGAGGATGCGATAGACACGCTTTGGACCTATCATGACTTCTATATGCAAAGGAGCATTGTGCGGATGGCTCAGCGAATGGTCATCTTCTTCAAAGAAAGACAAATAATACGGTGAGGTCAGGTGACCCACCATGGATTGAAACCGATCAAGATCTAAATCTTTTGGGATGTTTGCCTTGGTGAGAGCTTTATCTAGAATCTCCCTATGAGCAGGCGAGATCTTCAACAGCTCAAAGATAGTGATCTGAGCGTTGGTACGTTGTGGTTGGTCTAGAATGTTATAATTAGTTGCACTAGGCGTAGGAACTGATTTCAAATCTTTGTTGGCAGGGCCAACAACAGTTTTATCTGTAGGTTGTTTCAGTGTGGATGTAGAAGGGTTGGACCCTTAATGGTAATTTTCGCACAAGAGTGAGTAACAACATTTGTGCAATTATGAGATGATTAAGGTTTGGAGGAATGAGACCCGGGGCCTCACAAGACAAATGGAGTCTTAGGCTTAGGAGCATCCTCGCTCCCCTTGATAGTAATCACATTGCAATACTCAACCTCAATAGGTACAATCATGTTGATGACATTGTCATTAGTAGTGTACATGTAGTTAACCTTGGCGTTGTAATACCCAAAAAATGGGCTATAGGTTCATTAACCTCTATATCGACACATCGAATGAAATCAACATCAAAGTCCTAACCAAAGGCACATCTGCACATCATCGAATCCTAATTGATTATCTTAAATTTTGCATCAGGGAATATTCCTAGTAATATTCCTAATCATCATAATTAAATCTTTAATTTAATGATTATTTGGTGATAAATCTTATTTATCCTAAAGTTTGATTAATTGAATATTCTAAATATTTAATTAATTAGATTTAATTCTGCCACTTAATTATTTAATTGAAGTTAATTCTATTTATTCTTAAATCGTATTATTTAATTTTGATAATAAATCCAAAATCCTTTAGTTTTAAAGTTGATCTAAACTTTTAATTTGAGTTAAACTCTGCTTTTGCATGTTTTTGTGAGTTAATTATCTTTATTTAAAAGTAACTCAAAAATCAACCTAAGTGATTTATGGCTTTTATCCATGCATCCTCAAAGCCTTGGATTTCTATAAATTAAGGCTTCAGCTCATCCCAAAACATCTCATAATTTGCAAACTTATGCTAGTGAACTGCTATCTGGAGAATCAGAGCTTCTTTGCGAATCAACCACATTTTGTGAGATCACTTTTGTTTTCATTTTATTGTTAGATCATTTTAGCATATCAATTTCCATATTAGCATAGATTCATATCAGTTTTCATCATATCATTGCATCTAAAATCCAAAAAAATAGATTAATTGCCTTCATATTTTATATCAATTTTGCATTCAAATCCTTCATTTAGGTGTCATCAAGGTCATTGATCTCGATAACAATCTGAGAACATCATACTCACACCTATTAGAAGGCAATAAATCGCCTGGTTAGTTTAGCTTTCAATTCATTGCATGATTTCATTTTTGCTAACCTCTAATGTTTTACTCAAGTGTTGTGTCTACAGATCGGGTACAATTTTCACACACACATTTTTGGCACCCACCGTGGGGCAACCCACCTTTACATGCTGGTTTTGATTTTTTTTTCAGAGCTAAAGCCCTAAAGTTTCAAAGATTTAATTTTATCTCCAAAACAGCTTGGATTTTTTCTTTGAATTTTTTTTTGTAGGTTGGACACATATCAGGGAAGCTACAATAAAAAATTTAGAATTTTCTAAGATGTTTTGAATTTTTAATAATTTTTTCTTGAAATTATAGAAAAAATCAATATCTGATGCAAATCAGCATATTTTTTGGAAATTTTTATATTTTCAGAAAGCTCTTTAAATTCTACAGGGGGTCCATTCTTTTTATTTTAAATTTGGATGCAATATAATAGCTCAAATAGTCAATTTACAAAAACTAGTCTATTTTGGTAAAACAGGTCTCTAGGGCACAAATGAAGAGATTTTTCTAAAAATTTTACATTTTTGGAAAGCTCTCTATTTTTTAGTAGGGGTCTCTATTCTAAATTTCTATTTTTGTGGCCAAAATCATATCAAAAAAATCAAATCTTGTTGACTAGGTCAAATGCAGCAAAAAATATAAAATTTTGTGATGGGTATGCACTTATTTTTTTTACATGGTTCAATGAATGATATGATTTGTCATTTGGGTTAATTTTTGGTTATTATTGCTGATAATAATTTATTTTTAGAGCTAACCCTAGGGTTTTCATAAGTTGAAGATACGTTGCATATCGTGTTTGCTTGTTTTCTTATCGAAGAGTTTGTTGTTTGCTTGCGCGGGATTGCTTAACAAAGATAAAAATCAAGTAAATATCTACTAAGTGCATCATGAGGATCTTAGGTATTCTACTTGTTCTGATAATATTTTAATTTGGACTTAAAATAAATCTCTCGTGTGTCTAGCTTGAGTGCTTCTTTTCATGCTTTTATTTTACACACTTGCATAATTGATACTAGGTTGTGACACCTTAGGTATTCATTTAAGCAGTCTTAGATACTTTTGATTGATCTAGATTGCTATCTTGGGTTATTGGACTCGCTAATCCACCGGCCCCTCGTTCCACCCTGTGGTTGCAATTTCAGCGCTATAAAGGGGAGGGGTCTAGAGGATAGAAGCATTAATTGTTCCACCAGGCAACCCTTTTGTGATTTTTAGAACTCACTTGTTTTCTAAGTTGTGGACTCATTTTTAGCTTGTGTGAGGGGTTAATTGTTCCACCTTGTGGACTCACCTCATATTTGCTTTAAGCGTTAAGTGTTCCTCTTTCTGCTTTTGGGTACTTTCGGTAGATTTACTCTTAGAAATATATCTGTGCTCACATAGTAATTAGGCCCTATGAACACTATTTGTGATTCTTGAGAGATTGGATTCCTAGTGAAATCCTTCTTGATAATGGAATCCTTGTAGTTAGGGAGGATACTTAGTGTGTTTCACATTCTACTCGATTAGTGCATCTTCTCTTATTGATCAATACATTCTCTCTCCAGAGAGGTTGATAGATCACATGGGGTTGACATCACAGACCTTGGTGAAACCAACTTTGTCTTAGCATGTCGGATTAATCTGCTTACTTTGTTTGGGTTAAAAAAGAAGAGGCATCAAAACCTTGGATCTGGAGCCAAGTCTCCTTGTGGTATCATACTGTGAGTCACCTTTAGAGAGGGTTAACTGTAGTGGACGATCCCATCACAGGGCAAACTACATTGACGGAACCTCAAGCGGTAATAGGCATTTCAGACATGGTAGTAACAACTACTATATAAATGTCCTCGTGGAAGAAATCTTCATAGGTGTGGTTCATTGTTGGGTTGTCACATCTCCCTAGCAGCTCCTGATTGATTAAATTCTCAGACTGTGTCAAAACCCTGGTGCACCGGGATTGGAGTCCACCCCTTTGGATCATAAAAGTTGCAGAGTCAAACCATTACTAAAAACCCTAGTGAGGCCAAATTTTTATTTTCTAGGGTATATGTGTGTCATTGCAAAACATTTTGGAACATACACAATTAGCGCTTCTGAGGATTAGAACGAATAAGTCACTTGATTGTTCATGCACAAGGTTGCTTTTGCCCTTGTTCATTATTTTCAGACATGCTTGAAATCACTTGCTTACTATTTTGCATGCTTGTTTATCTATCTGGTTACTGAAAATGAACAAATCTGTTACAATCCTTAAATCTGGACATTGAAATTTGCAAACAATCTGAAACTGAAAACCCTAAATTTGCAAAATTTGAAGTGAAATTCCTTTCTAGAGTCAAAAGTCATCTCAGGAGGTCAGAAAGTCATATGAGTTTCTATCAAATGTCATTTCATTATTGCCCAACTGTCGTATGGTAAAGAACCCAGTGTCGTACGAGTCTTTCTACCAGTTAAATTCAAAAAGTCAAATCCTACTAGCAACTGTCGTGCGAGTTTTGCAACTATTGTACAAGCTTTTCAACTATCATTTCATAGCATACCCACTATCGTACGAGTCTGCAGAGTGTCGTTTGGGAAATTTTTGAAAGTTGTCAGAAAATATTCAGAATTGCTAGATACTTAGCTTTTTCAGCCTAGTTCCAAAATCTGTCAAACAAATCACTGTGTCGGGAATAGAGTAGTAGCTATTGAGAATCAGTACACATGTCTCAAAGAATCAGTACACATGAGGAAGAAATTCTAATCATAGCTATGATGAAGCAGATGCAAGCTATGCAAGTCAAGCTTAACAAACTCAAAAAAACAAAACCTAAAGAGTTCTCCATGGAAGCTTTGTGCCCTTTTCCATTTGATAAAGACTTGTACATGTCACCATGCCCCTAGACAGAATGTGAGCAGTGTGACAATCCTTATGATACCTCTTCCATGGAGAGTGACACATCCATCTTTGGAGACTATGATGACTATGATGATGGACAATATAATGATGCCTATGACACCTCTGTTCCTAAGAGTCCTCCTTGTCGTGTGTTCCTCCTTACTGGAAATGGGATGTCACATTGGATAGATCATGATGGTGATCCATATGATTCTAATTTTGAAAAAGACTTTGATGATTTTTGTGAACAATACCTTGATTATGATCCATCTACTACTGCTAAGGACTATAAAATGCATCGTGCTAGATTGAAGCATCAATATTATAAGAATCCTTCTCCTAAGGACTCTCCTGTTGAAAATAAAGATTATCTTCTCAAGCAAGATCATGTTAATGTTGGACCTTTGTCTTGTGATGGTTCCCTTCCATCCCCTACTTCCTCCAATACCCGTAAATTTCCTAAAGTTTTCAAGTCTTTCAAATCTTTCACAAAACCTTCATCTGACACAAGCCCTAATACTTTTCATACAGTTCCCTATAGTTATCCTCTAAGGCTACCTCTTCAAGAAATTCAAGCTAACCTTCACTTGGCTGCTAATACTTTCAATAATTCTAAACCTAAAGAGCCTAAGCCTTCATACGCTACAATGCCTACTTCAGCCGGTCCTTCACCATCTCTGCAATAGTCTTCCATACAATCCCAACATGCTTTTGTATCCTTAGAAGTGGCTCCATGTCAAGAGGACTCTAAAAATGATGAAGAAAAGAACATAAAGAAAGATCAAGATCAAGAACCCTCCATGTCATCCAATCCTTTTCATGATGTCTCTTATCCGCTTCAGGGTTCTTTTGATCCTACACATCCTTTTTCATGCATTCCACCATGTCTTAAGTCTTCTCCTAAGCAAGATCAAGTTACTACTTACACCATTGAGCTTATTGACAATCAAAATAACCTTACTACACTTGCGCTTTCCAAAGATGATACTTCCATTAAGGTTGTTAAAAATGGTGTTGTTACTTCTAATGTTAAGCCTATTGAAAATCAAAAGAAAAATTATGCGCTTGTGCTATCCAAAGATCCTTGTCAAGATCAAAGTCTTCCATCTTCTTGTTCTACCACTCCATGTTCACTTCCAATTTCTACTCTTCCTAAGTCTTTGCAAGCTTTGAACAATCCTATCAAAGAAGGTGCTCATATTCAAGATGTCCATGATTCTATTGAAAATTATAATGCTCACTCTAAAGATGCTGATATCCTTGGTTGTCTTATAGATGCTGATGAACTTGTTGATTATCCTTTTGTGTCTTCCACTTCCATCCTTGGACCTCTTCCACCACTACTAAGAGTTTCACGTCTGCCTTCCATCTTGGTCCTTATGTCCCTTCACTTTCCCCTCCTAACTCTCCTAATTCACCATCCATCTTGGGTCCTTACATCCTTCCATCTCCCATCTTTCCTCAAGATCAACATAGATGCATACCCTTAAATCCTTTTCATCCACCCACCCATCTAAACCAGTCATATCCTCCTTTTTCTTCCACAAGTCCCAAGTCTTTTGGAAGTAACTTGAATGTTCAATACAAGAAAAAGAAACAATATAAGAATCCATCAAAAAAAGAAGATCACCATGTCTCCTCTAATAGACATAGAAACATAAAGTCAAAAGAGATATCTAAGAAAAAAATTACAAGACAAGTATGGGTTCCAAAATCCATCATTAAAGATATTCTCTATAGATCATCAAAAAGAAATGAAAAGCCTACAACTATATGGATTCCAAAATATCTCTTGAAAGAGTCTGGTGTTGAGCAACAAGTGAAGTTGACATTCAAGCTTCCAAAGACTTCCACTTCATCTTCTTCCAAAAACATTCTTCCATTCCATGCACCTAAACCGCAACCTCTGCTATCCATTTGCCATATTCCTTCACGTATTCCTTCATTCACATTTCCTCCATCCTCTCGCCACCCTTCAAGGTGTGTGTTGATGTTGATCTTTCCTTCCTTTCCATCCACCCTTTCACAATCTTTCCATTCATTATCCTTCTACCTTCTATCCTTTTTTTCTCATTTGTCTATTCCTCCTATCCTCCAACCTCACTCACTTTACATAAAACCTTATCCTCCATTTTCTCTTCCATCTCCCTTTCCCTATCAACATCTTTGAGCATATCATTTTGAATCCTTGGCATATCATGGTTTATCCTTTCAAGGAGCATTATCTAAAAAGCTTGCCTTCTTCTAAAAAAAAACGAAATGAAAAAATTGAAAATGTGCCTTGGTGAAAACCTAAAAATAGGTGCCTTGGTAGCAAAAGTAAAGAGAAATAAATTCATCTTATGGTGAAAACCACTCCCTTGTGGTGCCTTGGATAAGTACCGTGATGAAAACTTGGCAATCAGGCATCATGTGTAGTTCTTCTACATATTTCATCCATTCCATCTTCTCTCTTTGATCTTGACAAAGTTGATCTATACACAAACATTTGGCTATTTTTTGAGTTGTCTTATGATGACCTTTCTTTTATTCCTTCCATGTTTAGCCTTCATATCCATCTTCCTCCATTCATTTTTGTCTATCGCTATCATTTTCCCTTTTGGTCTTGATCTAATAGAAAAAAAGAGTAGAACACGATGCTTTGAAACCTCTTGACATGTCTACTCCTTTGGACTACATCCTGTCCTTCTTTGGCATTACGCTTTTGTGACTTATCATATGCTGGCCTTTCATTGCTTGTCCAAAAGTGCTTTTACATGACAATTTTTCCCTAGCTTGAGTATTCTTGAGGAGTTTGCCCTTGAAGATTTTTTCCCTTCATTCTCCTTCATTCTCGTGTCTTCCATCTCATTGACCAGCTTGCCAATGCCTCTTGTTCTCCACCTTGCTAGACATTGGGACTGCATGATATGATCTTGCTTGGGAGTTTGCAATGGAAAAAGATGCTATCAAGTATACCAAGTATCAGAATAAGTATCAGAACTAGTATCAGAACCAGTATCAGAACAAATATCAGAACAAGTATTAGAACAAGTATCAAAACTCCCATTGGGGCTACACCTTTTGCTTTAGTTTATGGGTCCGAAGCGGTACTGCCTATTGAGGTCGAAATCCCATCACTAAGAATTAGAATGCATGGTCTAGTAACTGATGATGACTACAAA
Source organism: Chamaecyparis obtusa (assembly GCA_027943335.1). Taxonomy (NCBI): domain Eukaryota; kingdom Viridiplantae; phylum Streptophyta; class Pinopsida; order Cupressales; family Cupressaceae; genus Chamaecyparis; species Chamaecyparis obtusa. Next base: position 23,948 of record BSBK01013084.1, read on the forward strand.
GTGTCTAGGTTGCAAGAACTTGAACTACTAGATGAGCACAGACAAGTAGTGTATGATCATCTCAGAGTATATCAGAAGAGAATGTCTAGAGGCTACAATAAGAAAGTCAGACATAGAGAATTTCAGGTTGGTGATCTAGTCTTGAGAGAAAATCCTAAAAATCAATCACATCGAGAATGCAAGGGGAAGTTTGAACCCAACTGGCTGAGTCCCTTTGTAATCACTGCTACTTTTGGCTCTGGTGCCTATCAACTTTCAACAACTAAAGGAGAACAGCTCCGAGAACCAATCAACGTTCTCCATCTAAAGAAATTCTATGCCTAAGGCATTCAGTCTATGGTAAAATGTCCTGAAAAAATCTTTAAAATTGGAAAAAGTCCTGAAAAAATGAACATCTTGGTAAAAACCTAGCAATAGGCACCTTGATGATTCACAAAAAAATAAAAAAATAAAAAAAAATCAAAAGTACACAAAAAATTGAAAAAAATGAAAAATACAAAAAAATGAGAAAAAAAAGGTGCCTTGGTGAAAACCTGGAAACAAGCACCTTGGTAGAAAAAATAGAATCTCTGCCAAGATGGTGAAAACCCGGCAAACGGGCACCACTTGTTTCAAAATGCTTCATCTATCAGTGCAATCTTGGTCTTTCCTAGCTTTCAGTCTTGCTTTAGTTTGTACATATCTCCCAGTTTGTTTCTGCATTCTTGTTCTCAATAAGTCAGTTTGTACACCAATCAGCTCAAGTGTATGTATCCTATCAATGTTTAACACTTGGGGGCAATCACAGTCATATCCTATGGTCTCTAGTATATCTTAGATGTATCATAGCTAGTCAGAGTCCTTTGAAGCTTCATGTGAGTCGATCAGTCAGTCTTGTCTCCAAAAAGGATTTTGCATCAACAATGCAATCAAACATCAAAACTCAACTGAAAACAATCTATTCTTTTTACATGCTTTTATCTCCTTGTATGCTTACTGATTCGCATTGAGATTTTTGCATATTGTGTCCCTTCAAGCTCTTCGATGATGTCCTTAACAGGATTTAGAGAGTGATGACTAGGGGCATAATCTTTTCTTTGTCTTCTACTTGTATGTGAAAATCTAACAACTTTGGAAATTCTGGATTGAAATGGTGTCTGACTATAAGAGCCTCTATCTCAAATTGGATGGCCATGTGTACCTCAACCATTGATACCCAGAAAATTCAAGGAAGTTTGATCTAACTAATATCTTTTTGAGTGAGTTCTTTCTCCTATTGTGAATGTGATCTTACCTAAGGATGTGAACGATAAAGGGTCACTACGGGTAATTCACATTGGATCTAGAATGATCTCTTGACTGCTTGATGTATTTGTATGCAAGGCATATTCAGGTCATCACAACGTTTATATTTTGATGCTTATACAAATTGCTATATCAAAATGGACATGATATTCAGGTCATCCTGGTGTTTGTGCCTTGGTGCTTATATCTAATCCAACATTCCAAAAACAAAATCAATATTCATATGTCCATGGTTGTCTAGTCAGTGGGTGTTGTATTGATTCTTGTGCATACAAATTGATATTCATATGTCTATGGTTTCATAGCTAGTGGGCATTGTATTGATTTATCCGGTTATCTAAAAGTTCAATGATGATAACAAATCAACATATGATCAGTGAGTCAGTCCTAGGTCTTAGGTTGCATTTCATTTTTCATCTTTGCATGATCTCACAATGATTAAACGAACTTCAATGCTTAAATGATTCTTCAAATCGCATCTTCAAATCTAACAAGAGTCAAATCTCACACGAAGGTTCCTCCAACAAAACAACAAGTAGAATCCTTTTTCGGGATCAAAATCAAAATCTGAGATTGTTTATATTATTAACTACTTGCATAATCAACCTTCAATCATAGTAGAAATCCATTTTTCAACTTAACTGATTATCTTCCATCAAACTATCAAAATTTCAACCATGGTCAACTCATGGTCAAACCTAGTCAAACTTGGTCGTCTGAACCTCTAAACGATGCAGAATGCATTTTCGGACGTGTTTAACCACTTCTCAAATCAATTAACATGCTTCTAAACTATCAATGCTGACTTTTCTTGTCAGATTTCAATTTTAATCCCGAAGGGGGCATGGTATTGCACATCATTCAAAGTCTGTAATCTAATTTGGAATTATATCTTTGCTGAAATCATATCTTTCCTCAGTAATCAAGACAACAACCATGTCTAGTTACTGATTCATAAAATAAAAAAACCTCATGGCTTGGGGCAAATCAATCATCACTCGAGGCATATCAGATTCATCGAGATCCATATCAATCTGGTATTCTCTTAATCTTGTAAATTGTATCAGTTTTTGCAACTATCGGTTCAATTGTGTTATTTTCTTGATTCTTCAGTAACTGAAGGGTTCAGATGTGATACCTACGTGATTCTTCTAAGGACAATCAAGTTTGGAATCGGTCACTCACTTCTTTGCAATCATAAGGTTCGGAATCAAGTGTTTTGACACTTCTTTGCAATCATTGGTTCATTACTTTTATAGTTTCTATTATCTTTGGTCATTCAGGACCTAATATCTTCGAATCTTTCAATCAATCTTTGTCTCATATCATAGTTTTTATTTCATATCAATTGCAATCTCATATCAGATCATTAGTTTCAAACATCATACACAGATTGTCTATGAACCACCGCGCTTCGCACAGTAATTCAAAGAGGGGCAAAATGTAATACCCCAAAAATGGGCTATAGGTTCATTAACCTCTATATCGACACATCGAACAAAATCAACATCAAAGTCCTAACCAAAGGCACATCTACACATCATCGAATCCTAATTGATTATCTTAAATTCTGCATCGGGGAATATTCCTAGTAATATTCCTAATCATCATAATTATCTTTAATTTAATGATTATTTGGTGATAAATCTTATTTATCCTAAAGTTTGATTAATTGAATATTCTAAATATTTAATTAATTAGATTTAATTCTGCCACTTAATTATTTAATTGAAGTTAATTCTATTTATTCCTAAATCGTATTATTTAATTTTGAAAATAAATCCAAAATCCTATGAATAATTGATTGAATATTTTATTTAATTAATTAAAGCAAGTTGTCAATTTTTAATATTGTAATTTTGAATAAAAGTTTGAAAAATAATTGATTAACCCATAAATCAATTGTTTTATTTTTCAAAATCAGTTAAGTTGAGAATAAATCACTTTATTTATTTATTAATTCATAATTATCCATGTGCATAATCAAAGAGCAGTTAAACTCCAAATCAAAAAATCAATGCAAGTTATTGACTTTTTGGAACTCAACATCATTTTTGAGTTTTAAAGTTGATCTAAACTTCTAATTTGAGTTAAACTCTACTTTTGCATATTTTTGTGAGTTAATTATCTTTATTTAAAAATAACTCAAAAATCAACCTGAGTTATTTGAGTGATTTATGGCTTTTATCCGTGCATCCTCAAAGCCCTGGATTTCTATAAATTAAGGCTTCAGCTCATCCCAAAACATCTCATAATTTGCGAACTTATGCCAATGAATTGCTATCTGGAGAATCAGAGCTTCTTTGTGAATTAACCACATTTTGTGAGATCACTTTTGTTTTCATTTTATTGTTAGATAATTTTAGCATATCAATTTCCATATTAGCATAGATTCATATCAGTTTTCATCATATCATTGCATCTAAAATCCAAAAAAATAGATTAATTGCCTTCATATTTTATATCAGTTTGGCATTCAAATCCTTCATTTAGGTGTCGTCAAGGTCACTGATCTCGATAACAATCTGAGAACATCATACTCGCACCTATTAGAAGGCAGTAAATTGCCTAGTTAGTTTAGCTTTCAAGTCATTGCAGGATTTCATTTTTGCTAACCTCTAATGTTTTACTGAAGTGTTGTGTCTACAGATCAGGTACAATTTTCACACACACAAGCATTGGTAGTCTTAGTCTTGGAAGATTCACCTTTATCATGAGGAGGAAAGGGATCTTTAAATGCCTGATGATCTAAATTATTGTTATGGATGTCCACAACAATGTCACCGTTGTCTATCAAATCTTCGATCTTATGGCGCAGCTGAAGACAAGTAGAAGTTTTATGATCGTTGTTTTGGTGATAATCATAGTACACGTTGTCGTTCCACCAATGAGGTCATGGTTGTGGATCATAGAGATGTTTTTCCAAAGGAGCAAGCATTTGGTTTTGCACGAGAGTCTTATAAACCACATCAAGGGGTTCTCCTAAGGACGTGAACTCGCACTTGGGTCGAGATGCCCAAGGCTTGTTTTTAGTGAATCTCGAAAGCTGTTGAGTGTCCGTTGTAGCCTTTTCAGTAGCTTTGACCACCTATATACTAGAGGTAAGATTGAAAATAGATTTCACAGGCTTCGGGGTCACATTGTCAACCACTCCATCATTCACAACATCTCTATTCTTGTTGACAAACTTCCCTTTATCTTTGTTTGAGGTGGAAGACCCTTGTTTGTTATCCTTTTGCAAATTCAACTCTCCTTTCTTGATCATAAATGCTTCTATTCACACAGCTTGCTTAATCATGCTATCGAAGGTTAGGGGACCTTGTAATTGTACTTGATATCGAAAATCTAGGACAAGATTGTCCAAAAAGATGTTGAGCCTTTCAGACTCTAGTAGTTTGCCAGGATATTTTGTACATAGTTGTCTCCATCTCTGGAGAAATGCTAAGAAAGGCTCCCCTTGTCATTGCTTTAGATTACAAAGATCTCAGATATTGACTGGATGTTGGATATTATGGGAATAATATTGGATAAACTAATTAGTAATCTCATCAAAAGATTTGATTCCAGTGGGTAATTGAGAAAACCACTCCATAGATAACCCACCTAAACTACGAGGAAAGAGGTGCATAAGATAAGTCTGATCATGTATAAATTTCATAGATAGAGCACTAAACTCCCTCAAGTGATCTTGGGGATTAGTAGTACCCAAGTATTTATCGTATTTAGGTAATTCTACACCTTTGGGAAAAGGTGGCATGTGAAGACTCTTATCAAAGGGGAAAGGACAAATGCTTTCCATTGTGAATTATTGTACGGGTTTATCCTTATCCTTCACAAGTTGGCTAATTTGGTCTTGCATGTCTCGAATAATCTTTTGCAACTTGGCAGTCTCAGTCTCTTCTTCTTTGGCCACAAGCATCTCGACTTGGTAGTCTGGGGGTAATTTGGCCCCTTGTTTAGCCAGCTCAAGAAAGTATCTCTCCTTCTCTTCTAGAAGTAGGATCTCCATCATCTTGATAAGATTCTTGTTGGCTTTTGCAACATCTATGTCATTTTGGGTTATCATCTCATCATCATTACCAAGAATCTCATAAATGCTTGGGACTTGATCTTGATTTTGGTCATGTGGAGGAGGGCGATAGTGATATGGTTGTTGGTCTCCTTGAGATTTGTTTTGAGATTGGTGTTGATTCTGATCATTTTGGGATTGATCATAACATTGATCATTTTGGGATTGACCAGGACGCTGGTTGTTTTGAGATTGCTCATGAGTTTTGTTGTATTCACCCTCTTGGAAGTCGAATGGGCCTCCCATCTTGTTAGTGTGGGATTGTGTGGCGTGCACAAATTTAGTAAAATGATATGAACAATGTCGAAAGGGCATGGCTAAGGTAACCTTTAGCATGTTAATAGGATCGAAAGGGTCAATAGGTTCAAAAGGTTCGATAGGTTCGATAAGGCTAATAGGGCTAATCCGAGGAAGTGGCCTTCCAAAGTTACGAAACAATGGGTTGTTATGTTCTTGAAACAATAAGTTAGGCTATGCTTGAAACAACAGATTATAACACTCCTAGAATACTGGAGATGAGGATTGAGATGGGTTGTCTTTCAATGTACTCAACGAAGAGTAACTTGAGGATCCCTCACAACACTCAGATTGGATAATGGGTTCGGAATGACCTCTTCCTTGATTATGAGATCTACCTCTACCTTGTCTAATACCATGGATGGGGAATGTGTTGCCACTTCTAGTCGTAACAGGCATAGACAAAGATTAAGTAATGAGAGGAGACTTGGGATTATGTTAGTACTCTATCTCTAGGATAGCAAAAAAGGGAGATAAGAGGCTAGAATAGCCAAGGTGTGGAATGCACCCGACATGAATCGTCAAGAGTATGGCTAGAACAGCTGAGATGTGACTATCATGTTGCAAGGTACAAAAGCACAATAAGATGGGACAAATGACATAGAGAAAATACAAGTTTAAGCAATAATCATTCGGTTCGCAGCTCGAGACACTCAATTTCAAGCAGTGGACAATAGGAGAACAAGCAGACAGACCCCAAACAAAAATTAGATTAAGCAGAAAGTTGACCAGTCAATGGGAAATAGCTCGCTATTTTAGAAATCAGGGTACAGTCTTGTGCGAGGAAGTGCTAGTTCGCGTGAAGAAATGCCAAACTACGTGCAAGAAAATGAAGTCTCGCGCGAGGAAATGCACAAGTTTTGAAATCTCGCACGGGAAAAGACTAGGGTTCTATAGGTTCGATATAGTTTTCGAGACAAAAGTTAGATTTCGAGACACAACATGGACTATTTTCTGACAGAATTTCTAGTTTTCAGATAGTTTGAAACAACAATCTCAGTTTGAATGTTGTAAGCAATCATTTACAAGTATGAAGTTTTAAATCAAGCAATGGTGATGCAAGAAGTAGTCGTAAACAATTCTACCAAGGACAAAGCAACTTGGCAGAATCATGGGAGTCTTTGTTTAATCATGATGGACAGTGTAAGACTTGAAACAATCACTTAGTTATCCCTCCAAAGAAAATGGTAGAGAAGACAAAATCTGTGCCTCACAACTTATGTGCATGCATTCACCTCACACAGTTGTGTCACCCCCTAGAGAGCACCCATGTTTTTGGTGTTTCCAAGGAATCAATAATATATGTTCAAAGGTTACCCTTGAAGTAGGGGCCAGTGTCATATACCACCTTCAAACATCTAGGTGCATGCCTATGGTGAGAATCTAGGGGAGAGATTCTTCCCCCTCCCTGCACAAAGATTATGTCTCATTTCAGAGGTGATTTGAGTAGGAAACTAACTAAGAAAGTGTTTAGTAGGCTTCTATTCACACTAACCTTCAATGCCCCTGATATAGGGTTGAGGCCTCACAGCCACACCGACACCTGAAATTCATACACCCCCACAAGCAGGGCTAGGAGTGGCACCGCTCAGTACAACAAACAGGGCTTTCTCAAGATGATAGTTGAAATCAAGAGAAAGAATTTAACATGGCTTTGGAGTCTTTAGACTCAACAAAGATTTCTTTATTATAGTGAGGTGGAATCATCGACAATAGGTGTGTACTCACTTGGGTCATTCCCGGAGGTTCAACTTCTGACAGGCCCTCTAAAGGTGACACAAACTTTGGCTTGGATCCAAGGGTCAAATTTTTTGATTCTCTCAAAGAGAGAAGAGCATACTTCTCTACCTCTTCACCTTACCCAAACACACAAGACATATTCATCACCGAGGTAGTTCCTCTTCAACCAATCCACAAGCTTTTGGGTTTCTGGTTCTCTCAAAGAGAGAAGAGCATAATCCCCTAACAAGTAGACGTGCTAAAGATTCACTACCTTTCCTTGCTTCCCCAAGTATCTATCATGCTAGAAAAATCTAGGTCTTGGATTCATCCATGGGCATCACTTCCATGTAATGAAGATCATATTACCCTATCCTGCTATCAAGACCCTTAAGAAATTTTAACAATGTCCTAGTTAGACTATGTGAGTAAAAATAGTAAACAAGCACAACGTTTTAAAATAGTCTTTGACAACCGTCCTGCAAGCAAACTATTAGCAATTTTTATGTCTTGGTCAATCTTCCTGCAGCCCACTGTTATGCTATGGCAGAAAATAGAGATATGAAAATAACAACAAATAACAATGTCAAAAAAAAGCAACAGAACGATACATAAAATTGAGAAATTTCAAATTCTGATGGCAAGCTTCGCACAACCAATTGCTTGGCTCCGTGTGAGGAAATGTAGAGACCTGCGTGAGATAGTGTTTTTCTCATGTGAGAAAGTGCTAATGAAAGCACAACTTCACGTGGTACACTTAGAAAACTCACGCAAGATTTTGTACATAGTGAAGTACAGATGTACGATAGAGTGCAAAATTTTCAAAAAAAGATCGAGATTAATGAGGCCAAAAATTAATTTTCTGCCCCACGGTGGGCGCCAAAATGTTTATGTTTGAATGTTGACCTCTAATTCAGCCATAGACACAACATAGTCATTGCTCAATGAATGAATTATGACAAATGAATATGAATTATTCACTTTGCAATATCGATTGAATTGACTTGTCACCTCCTATTTAGGTGGGGTGTTTGAATTACTCTCAGAATGAGAGCCCAACAAGCATAGACCAGTCACTAAAATGGAGGATTTTTAAAGCTAAGCATGAATGCAATTGAATTAAGCTAGAAATGGGAGTGCAAATTAAGCTATGAACTTGAAAGAAATATGAGAATGCAGATTTTAATCTAAGAAGCTTGAAAAGTGCAATGAGAATTAGACTAAGAACTTGATAAGAAAACTATATTAAAGATGAGAATGCAATTATACTAGAAATGGAAATTATTCTAAATATGCAATGAAAAACTTGAAAGCATGAGAAAATTGAGACAACAATTTGCTATAGTTTTGGTACTCTAAAAATTGTCTCCTCAAATAAGGAAAAAGAGGTTCATAATATAGAAGAGCCCAGTGAAAGATGAAGAGTTTCTTGGAAGGAAACGACTGACTCTTCATTTCCATGGAGTAAGGTGAGACAAATTGAAGGATTTCTTTAATAAAATAAATGAAATATTGCCACATATGGGTGACTCTTCGAATAATTTTGAATAATTAAATTCAAGTGGGATATTTCATTTAGAGAATTAAAGAATTATTAATTCCTTTGATGTGTATTAGCTAAAGGGGGTGGAATTAATTTAATTTAAAGCACTAGGACTTTAGAATTAAATTAATTAATCATAGGGATTTTTAGCCAATAAATGTCAAATATTTAGGAATTAAATATAGTGTATGATTAATGCAAATTTAGGTTTTTTTGCATTTGACATCAAGTCAAATAAAGTCAATTAGCAGACAGAACTGACTAGTACAATAGGACTTTGAAGATGTAGAAATTTGAAGAAATGCACCAAAATTGATTAGAATTGTTAGGTGCCAATTCTGGGGTATTACCTGTGCTTTTCCATCGCATTTCCTCGCTTAGGATAACACCAACAACATCATCAAATTTCAAAGTATTTGAACTAGAGACAGTGTTACTTACAACCATAACCAAGCTATTCCAGCTTTCTAGCAAAGAGCATAAAATTAAGAGAGCCCTAACCTCATCATCAAAGGAAATATTTATTGATGACAATTCAATGGTAGTTGTATTAAACTCATTTAAATGATTCGATATAGATCCTCCCTCACCCATTTTCATATTAAATAAACGCTTCATAAGAAATACCTTATTCGGAGCTAAGGGTTTCTCATATAATTAAGCCAATGTCTGCATCAGATCTATGGTCATTTTTGCCTTTGATATGTTGAATGTTACAGATGGTGCAAGGCACAAATGAATAGATCCCAGTGCATTTCTATCCAAAATATCCCAATCTTCCTTTGACTGTGTGGCCAGTTTCTTTGTCTTTCCTTCTAATGGCCGCCATAGATCTTTTTGATATAGATCATCCTACATCTGAATTTTCCATAATTGAAAATTCTGGCCATTGAATTTTTTGACCTTGAATTTGGAATCCTCCATTGCTCCCTCTCAAATATGAAAGTCCTGCCAATCTACAACATAAAACCTTGCTCTGATACGAATTGTTAGGGATTGACATATCCAGAACAATATAAAATTAACAGTTATATGCAAAAAACAAAAGAAGACAATCTCAAAATAGATAACACAGATTTAACGTAGTTCACCCAAAACTTGGGCTACGTCCACCTACACAGCCGTCCAACCTTCCTTATTATCCAGCAAAAACATACACCAACATTACCATGCATTATACATCTCAGATGCTTATAACAACGTTTTAGGGAAACCTCTAAAATTGACCATTTTAGGGTTTTACAATGTCAGTATTCCTTTTTCTCGAAAAAGCACAAAAATTTTTTGGCGCTGCGTGCCGACCAGAGGTTTGGGGCTAGCGCCCCTCACCTTCGGTAACTACATGAGAGGTCATCACAATATCAACACCCACTACATGATTAGTCGCCACAATATCAACAGATAGATAGTGTGGAATAAGCATACCGATTTTCTTTGAAGGCAGAAGAGAGATTAACAAAAAGACATGATCAAAGACAGAGAGGAAGAGGTCATAGATTTTAGAAAAGTAGAGGCAAATCTTATGGAGAAAGTAGCAGATCTGACAATGTAGTGCAAGATAAAGGATGGAAAGATGAACCTGCTGGTAGAAGAGGTAACTTCTCTAGAGGTAGCTATACTAGCTACTCTAGGAATAAAAATAGTGGGAAAAGAGAAGAGAAATCATGGTTTAAAGGTACTTGTTACAAATGTGGTGAAGAAGGACATAGAGCTTTTGAATGTACTAACTCTGGAAGGAAGACTAGAGGTAATGGCAGAAATAATTTGGCTTGTGAAGAAGTTGAGGAAATATCTAACGAACCTGAACATGGTGATAACTTGATGCTAAGAAGGATCTTGTGGAATGAATAAGCTGATGAGGAACCTATTTTGAGGAAAATTTTGTTCAGAACTAGATGTAAGATCGCTAACAAATGTTGCAAGGTAATCATTGATAGTGGAAGTTTTGATAATTTGGCATCCAAAGAGTTGGTTAACAAATTGCAGTTGCGGAGATTGAGACATCCTAAGCCTTACCATATTGCTTGGATCCAGAAGGAGCATAAACTACTTGTAAGTGAACAATGCCTTGTTAAATCCAAAATTGGAAGTTATCATGATGAAGTCTTGTGTGATATTATGCCTATGGATTGTTGTCAAATTCTTTTGGGTAGACCTTGGCAGTATGATAGGAAAGATTTGCATGATGGTAGATTGAATCAATATACTATTTGGATGGATGGGAAGAAACAAGTATTATTGCCTTTAGTAGAGAAGTCTGATGAAGGTCATTGTACTACAGTCAGAGTATGCTTGGTTGATGGTAAAAAGTTTGCAAGAGAAATGAAGGAACAAAATGTTTGTTTTTCTTTAATTCCAAGGAAAACTGAGAAACAAGATGAGTTAGAACATGCACCTGAGATTAAACCTTTGTTGACTAAATTTCATGACATCATTTCTAATAATGTACTTGATGGTTTACCGACTATGAGAAGTATAAGTCACTGTATAGATTTGATACCTTGAGCTAGTTTGCCTAATAAAGCACCACATAGGTTGACACCTGATGAAAAGACTGAGTTGAATAGACAAGTGCAAGAATTTCTTGAGAGAGGTTTGATTAGGGAATGTTCGAGTCCTTGTGCAGTACCTATTATGTTAGCACCGAAAAAGAATGGAGAATGGAGAATGTGCATTGATTCTAGAGCTATAAACAAGATAACAGTAAAGTACAAATTTCCTTTGCCTAGGATGGATGACATAATGGATAGTTTTAGTGGAGCAAAGTATTTCACAAAGATTGATTTGAAAAGTGGATATCATCGAATTAGGATTAGAGAAGGGGATGAATGGAAAACTGCTTTTAAGACTAATGAAGGTTTGTATGAATGGTTAGTTATGCCTTTTGGTTTGACTAATGCACCTAGTACTTTCATGAGGCTAATGAATGAAGTTCTGAAAAGATTCTTGGGTAAGTTTGTGATTGTATATCTTGATGACATTTTTATATTCAGTAAGAGTAAGGAAGAACATCTTGAACATATTAGACAAGTATTGTAGAGATTGAAGGAAGAAAAGTTGTTGATTAATTTGAAGAAATGTTCATTTATGAAAGAGGAGATTGTGTACCTTGGTTTTGTAATTTCAGCTGATGGATTGAAGATGGACCCTGAGAAAGTGATAGTTATACTTGATTGGCCTACACCAAAGAATGTTGGAGAGGTAAGATCATTTCATGGATTGGCAAGTTTTTATAGGAAGTTCATCAGAAATTTCAGTTCTATTTGTAATGCTATGAATGAAACTATGAGAGGAGATAAAAGGGATTTTAAATGGACACATGGAGCACAAACGAGTTTTGAAACATTGAAACAAAGAATTGCAGAATTGACTACACTTGTTTTGCCTGATTTTAGTAAAGTTTTTCAAGTTGAATGTGATGCTAGTGGTACTGCAATTGGAGCTATTTTGAGTCAAGAAGGAAGACCTGTAGCTTTCTTTAGTGAGAAGTTGAATGATGCTAAGAGAAAATATTCATTTTATGACCAAGAATTCTATGCTATTGTTCAAGCTTTGAAGAAATGGAGACATTATTTGATGCCTAAAGATTTTGTGTTGTATACTGACCATAAAGCTTTGTAGTATTTGGGAAGTTAGAATAAATTGAATCAAAGACATATGAAGTGGGTTGAGTTCTTGCAGAATTTTTCCTTTTCATTGAAGCATAAGAGTGGATAGTTAAATAAGGTTGTTGATGCCTTGAGCCGAAGAAGAAATTTGCTAACAGAAATGAAAGTTGAGGTACTTGGTTTTGATGATTTGAAGTGTTTGTATGAAATTGACATTGATTTTGCAAAGCCTTGGAAAGCTTGTAAGGAAAAAATAGTAAATGATAAGTGGACTGATTATTTCATTCAAGAAGACATGTTGTTTAAAGGAGTTCAGTTGTGCATACCTAGAGGATCTATGAGAGAAAACACAATGAAGGAAAAACATAGTGGTGGACTTGCTGGACATTTTGGGATTGATAAGACTGTGAAACTGATTTTAGAAAGATACTTTTGGCCACAGATTTATAGAGATGTATAGAGAATGGTTAGAAGTTGCAAAATTTTCTAAACAACAAAAGGAACTAGTCAGAATTTGGGATTGTATACACCTTTTCCTATACCTGATAGACCTTGGGAAGGTGTGAGTATGGACTTTATTCTTGGATTTCCTAAAACTCAGAGAGGTAATGATTCTATTTTGGTAGTGGTTGACAGATTTTCTAAGATGGCTTATTTCATACCTTGTAAGAAGACATCTGATGCATTGCATGTAGCTGAATTATTCTTCAAGGAAGTGACAGATGGACAGACTGAAGTTATGAATAGAAGTTTGGGAAACTTGTTAAGATGTTTAGTTGGAGATAAGCTTGCTAATTGGGATTTAGTTTTGCCACAAGCAAAGTATGCATATAATAATTCTATGAATAGAAGCACTAAGAGGACACCATTTGAGATTGTTACTGGATTTCATCCTAAGGGAACCACAGAGTTGAGAGATTTACCTACTAAGACTAGAAGAAGTGTTGAAGTTGAGGATTTTGCAGTATACATGAGAACTTTTCATGATGAAGTTAAAAGGAACTTGGAGGACAATAATCTGAAATACAAACAAATAGTAGATAAGAGAAGGAGACATAAATCTTTTGAATTTGGAGATGAGGTTATGATTAACTTAAAGAAGAATAGATTTCCAGTTGGTACCTACAACAAGCTAAAAATGAAGAAGTTTGGACCTTGTAAGATTTTGAAGAAGTTTGACAGTGGAAATGCTTATGAAGTGGAATTACCAGAGGACATGGATATATCACCTATATTCAACATTGGTTATATCTTTGAGTACTTTGAATCAAATGATGAGACTGAAGATGATTTGGATTATCCTAATAAGAATAGAGACAACATTGAGAAGATCTTGAATAGCAGAGTAAGCAAGAGTACAAGAGGAAAAGACTACATGGAATACCTAGTTCAGTGGAAAGACAAGCCAGTTGAAGACAGTTCATGGATTACACAAGCTGAGTTAGATCTTTATGATTTAGGTCAAAATTTGAGTAGTGCCTGATGTGGACATCAGTTCTTTTGTTACCCCAGGTGTCTCATGTAGGAGTATCTTGGGTCTTGAGCAATCTTGCATAACAAAAAATATTTCATGTTTCTTGTACTAGTCTAATGTTTATTTTGTCGTTGATGTTGTTGCTGGTTTCTTGCCTTGTGAAGTTAATGCAGTGATGTGGACATAATCTTGAGCATTCTCCTAAGGGTGCACATCCTAATTCATTTGGATCTAGAAGCTATCACAATTTTCCTCAGACATCAATTTTTTGCTAGTTTCACTCATGAAACGTGTGGTATTTCATCTTGTGCGATTCCGTACGGGGAAATTGGATCTTGCACGGTTGGGGATATGTTCTTGGATCATGTGTGGACCTAAATGCAACTTTGCATCATCTTTTGTTATTTCTAGCTTTAATTTTGGTTTCTCCTCCTAAGTGGACCTATATTGTAATTAAATGCCTGACTAGCCGACTTCTGGCTTTGCTGGCTATATATTTGGAGCTTAGGTTGATGTTTAGAGAGTGTTAAGGAAGTGCATAGATGGTAGAGGATGGTAGTAGAAGTAGAAAATAAGATAACATGCAAGCTAAGTCTCTGAATTCATAATTCTCTTTGTATAAGGTCAAAACCTAGAAGGCCTCACAACCGGGCATGTTGAAGGGTTAATATAATTGTACTAGTGTCGTGGCTAGTTTCTTGTCTCATATCCATTGTTTTTTCACTGATTTCATGTGGTTTTTATATTTCTTCCATGTGTAACTCTTCGCAGGGCATGTTTGTGGGTTTTAGCAGTCTCAATTAACCTTGATTCTGCCTTTAGCCACCCTACCCTTGCGTCAGGCTCACCCCACCATACTCACGAAGGTAGTCACATGGCCCAAATAAGGAATCAAGCATAAAAGGGACTGCATATATACACTCACACCAATCAATGCACACAAATTCAAATAATCATGAACAACATGGAGAAGACTCAACATACAGATGAACATCCAAATGTTATACCAAATCACCAATGCATCAAGTCACTACTTAGACCTATAAGAGTTTGATTCAAAGACTTGTTAGCCTAAATTTTAAATTTTCAAAATTTTATAATTTTGCATCAAAATCCTTGTATAAAGAGCCCCCCCCCCCCAACAATCATATACAAATTTTAGATCTCCCATCATAAAAGTTGAGCGAGTTTGAGAGAAAGAATGAGTTTTTGATTCAAAAGTTTTGAATTTTGAAAGACAATCTAATGTTGATAAAGGTGACTCATGTATTCGGAGTTAGAGGAATCAATCAATAAAAAGTATCTTAAATCATTTATGGAAAAAAAATAGAACTAATTGGCAACATGTCAATTTGGCTAAATATTCCTAAAATCTAATAAGCTTCTATATTATCCAGTGAATGTCAATTCAAATATTATCTTTGGCTATTTCTCAAAGTTTCTAAATTGAATGTCAATTCAAATGCTATATTTTCTTATTTCTCAAAGTTTCTAAAGTGGCTTAAAACATTAATAGCATAGGAAATTAGATATGCATTGGTATTTTGTGCAAATTAATAATGTTGATGATTAAACTTTCGAGGATCCTCTGACAAATAGATAAAAGGAAATCAAGTTTTGTGATAACATTGTTTCGTTCATTTGGTTAAGTTAGTGAAGTTGTTAAAGGTGTCAACCAAGCAAATAAAATGTGACATTCTTGAGATAAATCAATGTTTTCAGTGTTCAAGCACTTTAAAAATAATTACAAGCTGGCAAAAATAGGAGATAGTTATAGTAACTAATTATTGTACACACAAAATAGTGTACTTCTATAGATCATTACAATCAAGAAAACTCAAGAATGAGGTCTCAAAAATAGATCCATAGCTCTTTATGTATGGAGTTGCAAGATTGTAAAATTGCTCTCAGCTAGAGCTAATAAACTTAATGACCTTGCTAGTCAACCACACAATGAGAGATTCAAGTGAAGACAAGGGCAAGAATGCCAATATCTCCAAGAATCAAATGAAATGAAATGCAAGTAAGATAAGAATGAAGATGCAAATATGCAAGCTATGCTATGAAAATGAAAGTACAATCTAAACTATGAAATGAAAATAGCAAGTGTTACAATCCTTCTTATTAAACTAGATGAGTTATTCTAAAGCATGAAAGGAAATCTAAACTATGAAAGCATGAAATATGAAGCTACTATGCAAGAATGAAAACTAAACTATGAAGCAATGAAGAAAGCTAAGATGTGATGCAACAATGATCTCCAAAAAGCTTCAAAGTCTTCAAGAATTCCTGCAGCATAAAGTTAGCATAAAAGTGAATGACCTAGAATGAGGAAGAGAGCTCTCCTTTTATAAGAAATGAAAAGGAATGGACCATGGAGATTAAGAGGAAAAAGACTTAATCAATGGTGGAGCATCAAAGAGGAGAAATCCATGTGCACAAATATCCTCCAATGAGAAAATAAGAGTTGACTTTTGTGCCCCATATGAGACAAAAAGTGCTTTTCTTCTTTTTTATAAAATAGGAATAATGCTTTATTTGTGCAACTTAGGATAAGAGGAAAAGTGGGGGCTTTTTATTTAATACAAGGGGAGGAAATGTTTCTTTTAATAAATAAAGACTTTAGGATAAAATGGTTAGCCCAAGGCAAATAATCGAAAATGATGAAATTAGATTTGATCAAGGAAATTGATATTAAGCTGAAAATGTTGATTTTTGAAAATATTGATTCAGGGATTTGATAAATTGTTGAATGGGGGCCCAAAGTCTAGGCAACCATTTTAGGGTGTATGCACCCAAAAATGGTCGCCTAGACTTTGGGCCCCATTTATTCAATTTATCAATCCTGAATCAATTTTATCAATAATCAATATTTTCAACAATATCAATCTCTTGATCAAGTCTTAATTTCGATCATATATTGGATTTTTATCCTATGGGCTAATAATTTATCCTAAATCTTTATTTGATTAAAAGGAATATTTCCTCCCCTTTTGATTAAATAAAAAGCCCCACTTTTCCTCTTATCCTAAGTTGCACAAATAAAACATTATTCTTATTTCACAAAAAGGAAAAAAGTACTTTTTGTCTCACATGAGGCTCAAAAGTCAACACTTCACTCTCATTGGAGGATACTTGTGCACATGGATTGCTCCTCTTTCAACCTCCATCACCGATTAAGACTTTTTGCCTCTTAATCTCAATGGTCCATTCCTTTGCATTTCTTATAAAAGGAGAGCTCTCTCCTTCATTTGCATAGATCATGTTTTTGAATACTAATCTTATGCTGCAGGAATTCTTGAAGACTTTTGGATCTTTTGAAAATCTTATTGTTCTTAGTCTTTCATTCTTGCTTTTTAGCTTCATTTCATAACTTAGTTTCCTTTGATGTAATAGATTTAACTCACATAGCTTAATAGGAGGGATTTGTAACACTTGTTCTTTCCATTTCATAGCTTAGTTGCATTGCATTTTCATTTCCATAGACTAGTTTGCATTGAATTTTCATAGTGATTCTTGAGGAGATTGGCACTCTTGCCCTTGTCCTCATTTGAATCTCTCATTGTGTGGTTGACTAGCAAGGTCACAAGCTTGTAGCTCTAGCTGAGAGCAAATACATCATAGTCCCTTGCAACTCCATGCATAGAGAGCTATGAGCCGCTTTGTGATGCCTCATTCTTGAGCAACCTTGCATGTAATGGTTCATAGAAGTGCACCTTTTTAGTGTGTACACATACAATTATAACTACTTAAATGAAAACATCCATGCATAATTTTAGGTCCTAGACAATGGCACGCAAATTGCTTTATAGGAAGCCTCAAAGAACTATGGTCTCATGCGTGACTCAATTGCAATTTGAGTTCAAAATTGATACGTTGAAAAAGCATCAGAAACCTTCAAGCAAATATAATTGATAGAAATAAAGTCAAATCCACAATCTTTTCCTCACATGTTTTGTCTACCTTCATGCCAAGAAGATATATTTTCATAGGTTATAAACTTCTATCAAAACATTATCAAAGGTGGGTTTTAATCTTATTGGAAATGCTTTCTAGTAAAAAATGCATGCACATAATAAATTGGAGCATAGACAATGCACTTGAACTGTCATTTCATGGAATGCATAATTAAATAATTTGCAAAAAAATGTACTTGTTGAGAAGGTTTTAGGAACTTTCAAAAGAAAATAATTGGAAAGTGTAAAACCAAACCCACATTGCACTCTACTCACACACAACCTGCAAGCAAAGTGTGGAAACATAGACAAGGCACATGCATGTCATTTGAAAAACTTCTTCAAAATGAAATTATTCTCTTGAAATGTGATGAATACATGTTCAAGAATTTATGAAAAATATATTTGTTGAAAAAGGCTAGAAATTTTCAAGCAAATCCATTTGTAATTATCGGTGCCTTGGTAGAACATGTGTGCAAAAATGTGAATCAAGAAGAGACACTATAATTTTTCCAACTAATGCCTCAATGAAATGTGTCCCCATGAAAATTAATGGTTATAGAATGTGCAAGCAATGATTTTAATGAAAGACTTTTAAAAACTTGAGCAAATGTGATTGGAAGTAAATCCAACTTCACAATATATTCCAAAATTCTTCATGTTCACACCAACACTTGAGCCTAGAGTCAGCGTGAAGCACAGAGGAGAGATAAATTCTTCCCTATGTTGTACTTGTGATAGTCCCTTGCAAATGTGCATCCAAACATGGAAAATCATAGAAATGTTGTCTCGTAAAATGTCACGACTATGAGAGATGTACACAAAATAAATTTTGAAAAGGGTTTAGAAACTTTGAAACAAGTGTAATTGGTAGGCCAATTCATGTATGGGATCTTTAAAATAGATTATGGACATATAACGAAGCATTAAGCCCATTTGGGTGTTGGAATACCAAATGTTGGATAACATCAACTCAGGAAGATGTTGAAATTCTGGAAGATACTTATTCTGAAAATGATTTTTGGAATATGAGCTAGACCTATTTGGTTCACCCAAAAGATGATTGAGAAGATGCATTTTCTTCCTTTCCTTCTCCTCTCATATACACGTCGAACAACAATGGCCTATGTCTGCTCACTTTTATGCCTTGAATTACAACCCCCTCTAGTCGGCCTCAAAATTCTTCACTAAATGCAGGCATGCTAACGCGAACTTCAATAGGAACTCTGACGTTATAGAGCTCACCATCAGATGAAAGAAATAGAGATGTCACGTCAATGTCAGAGGCATATTTGAACTTGACCTTTCGTGCATTTTGCAAGTTTTGGTAGTTCGTGAGACTCAAAACCTAATCTCTCGGCCTCAGCAGAAGCTCCATCACTGGAATGTGCACTGACAAGGAGGCCACAAGCATTTCTTGGCATTTCAGTCCAACTTGCCTTGGGCTTTCAGGATGACATCAAATATTGTTGTGCAATTTTTGACGGGTGGAGAGTTTGGGGGTGGAACTATTAGTCGAAGACCGTTTCCTCCCGCACTTTTAAAAATTATGGCCATCATTTGGCTTAACAGGAGACCACAACATTGAAGAGATTGGTTAGAGGAGTATTTTTATAGATGCATGTGAAGGGAGGATGCACGTTTTATAAAAATTGGAATTCAAATTCAAAATTCTAATTCTATTTATTTGGGTGGAAGATGCATATGCCTATTTTGGGGCAAAATTAGAATTTCAAAATTCTAATTCTAATTTTTTTGGATGGACACAAACTTGGAAGAAACAAAGTTGGGAATTAGATAATGCCAATTCCAAACATATTCTAGCAACCAAACGGGCCCTAAGGAAAGAGTAATTTCATTGAATGTGTTAACCCTCTAATAAACATACAGGTTGTTTGACATATAATAATGCATGTGAATAGTTTGATAGAATGTTCAAGGAAATGACACGTCAAAAAATGTGTAATGATATTGGTTTTTGTCAGGCATAAAACCAAATATTGTAACCTTTGCTAATACTTTTCTACATGAGCATATGGAAATTAAAGATTTGGGACAACATATGGAAAATTATCGAAGCACAAAGAATAGATGACTTTAGTCAAGTGTTCGAATTTTAACTCTTATAGAAGACGTGCATGTAAAAATGTGGAATCATAAATAATGTGTTTGACTTGTTTGAAAAAATGCCTCAAAGAAATGAAATCTTGTGGACAATCATGACTACAAGAAATACAACAAATGAGTTTTTAAAAGAAAAACTAAAACTTTTAATGATTAAATGGGCATGCATCTATAGTTTGAGACTTGTGAAAGTATCCCATATTTTATCAAGAAATATGACTGCCATAGTTCTATATCAGTATTCAATAACTAGACAATTTTTATTTTACATGTGAAGAAGACCTTTGTAGATGGAAGTTTTGAATGACACGAGAAAGTATGAGAACCATAAAAGAAGCGCCAAAATTATAAATTGTCAAGTACTAAGAGCAAGAGTTGGCAAAAACTTGCAACACATGGTTAGAAGGGAACCCATAGAGTGTGTAGAGGGGTATGAAAAAGATGAATAGAGAATATAAATCAAATAAGAATCAATGTTATGAGGCATGGACATCCTTAAGTGATTCCACCATCAAATCGGGATGTTGATGATTGATCTTGGGAGTAGTTATTTCTTATTTTATCTCTAGAACATAACTAAGAAGGCTCATCTTCTCATGTGAGGATCTAAAAGTAAAATACAATAATCAACTAAAATAATAAGGCTTTGGAAATAGAAAAAATTTAATATGGTGGGAGAGGAAATAAGTACAATGATCATTCCATATTGCAACACATTTAATGGAGGGAAACTTTCTAAAGATAACTAAAATATATGCAAAGTGATGATGAACAATGCATAGTCGATGCAATTAGAATGGGTGTGCTCGAAGGGTGAATATCTAATTATTTTTGTCGATGATCGATGTACCAATCAATAAGTGTATTGTGAAACTCAATCTTCTTCATCCTTATGAAGTTGATAAAGATGGAAAGCTTCCACAACAAAGATTCTGATGTGCTTTTAAAAGTTACAACTTTCCACTTATCATTTTGTAAAAGTGACTTATGTCACCCATTGAAATTAAAGTTATATTTTGGGTTATACCATTGTAAACGTTAGGTAAATCCTAACTTGCCTTCAAAACAATAGTTACAAGAAGTAATTAATTGGGTAGTTATTGGAAGGGTTTACTTAGGTAGCTATCCTAACTAATCAGTTAGGTGGTTATTGTAAACAATTACTTAGGTAGTTATTTTAAGTAGTTATTCCAAGTGGTTCTGATTAGTGGTTATGAGTTAGTTATCAAGGTGAGCCTTTAAATATGAGCTCAATTATAATTTAAATAGGGGAATTTTTGGAGAGGGGAAATTCTAGAGAACTTTTCAAAGAGATTATATCAAAACTTTTGGCTTGACATCTTGTACTCATAGTTTTTTGAACATGTATATTTTCAAATGGACAATAAGAGTGCATTTAGTTCATATGTGTAGATGTGTTTTTGAGTTATCATTACTGATTTATCATATGTTAAGTTGGTAGTATATTTGTTTATTTATAGAATCTGTTAGTTTCTAATTCAAATAACATATGTAATCAATGAAGCACAATCATGCCTTGGTGCCTTGATTTGAATTTGATAAGACTTGTTTCCTCATATGTTGAGATTTGTTATCCTTATTTTATTATTGCATATTCAAACTTATTATGTGCTAAAACCCCCTTGTAATTTGTTATCCTTTGTGAATCTCAAATGGTATTTGTATGTCTATTATTGAGGTTTCTGTTATCCACTTTCTTTAGGTTTGTCATGTCTCCTTTTCATACTTTCAAGTGAAAAGTACACAAAAAATACAAATACATCCCTCATATGAGGGATTTTCCCCTCTCAAATGCAAAGGAAGATAGTGATCTAATTGCAATCTCTCTAATCCTTGGCACAGTTGTCATTGCTCCTCGAGCAAATAGGGTCAATTTTAAAGTTGAATTCATAGTGAATTTATTTTTTACTAACATATTTTTGGTGATTCTACTAGGGAAGAAAAATGCCAGTGCATGTTATTCCTCAAAAAATGAAAATTAGCTTTTCTCAAATGAAGGTTGGCATTTCTGGGTGAAAGTTTAGATTCAAAAAAATGATTTTGTACAAAGGAAAATTTAAAATTCATAGTGCAAGTAATGATAAACACTATTATTATCAAAATAATCAATTTCCTAATGAGAACATAAAAGTTAACTTCTTGAAGAGTTTTATGGTGGCATGAATCTATTCTTGAAAAGATTCATCCTTGCTTGCTTGCAACTTTGTGACACATTGAAGTAATAGGAGGATTAAAGAATCATCTTCTTTCTCACAACCATATACTTGAATAAGCGAAAATAAAAACTAATGAAGAGAGAATTGATCCTTCTCTTGTACCTGTTACTCTAAGAGATCAAACTCTTGACGATCTTGAACAAGTCAACTTCTTAAAGAGTTTTCACAGTGGCATACAACTTATCCCAAAAAAGGTTCACCCTTATTTACTTCATACTCTAAAAAATATTGAAGGGAAAATAGAAGAGAAAACCAATTTCATTCTCATTCACTTGAATCAGTAACAAGCAAAAATGATGAAAATAAAAGTGGTCCCCCTCTTGTCTATGTTGTTCCATAGAATCATATTCTTAATAGTTTGAAACTAATTCATTCTTTGAATAGTTTCTATAGAAATATGCAGCTTCATCTTGATAAACTAAATTCTTCTTTGCTTCAAGAATTGCAAAAGATTGATCAAAAATATGAGAATGAGAATTATTTTCTTGTTGAAAATATGCCTTGCATGAAAAGTGGTGAAAGAGGTTCATTAGGATGTGCATGTTTCAAGGAGATGGAGTTACATCTACTCATAATATTGTATGACAAGAGAAATATCAAAAAGTAGTGAAAAGGATGGGAAAAGAATATCGCATTGAAGCATGTTATGAGCGTGAAGATTGCCTTAGCAAAGAAGAAATATTTGATCAACTTGATAATGAAAAGATTGATGATGTATCAATTTTTTTTCAAGATTTGCATGCATCCCAAGATTAAAGATGAAGAAGAGATGCATTAAGAGGAATCCTATGTATTTTTTATTCCTAATTGGTGTCTCAATACTTTTAATGATGACTTTCTATGTGGAGAGGATTTTCCTACCCATCCACTACAAATCACTAAAGAATAAAGTTTTGTTGATGAAATCAAAGCTTTAGTTGCTATTGGAAAATGTTGTACTTTAATCACCTAAAATTGGTCTCCTAAACCATGGGCCCCTATCAATTATTCATCATAATCATAAAAGTCCTAACCCAAAAGTCAATTTGATTTTATCATCAATCTGATCTGATCATCAAAATTGCAAATCGTCAAAATCAATTAATTCTTGAACATCAACCTTATTTGGCAATTAAATTAATTTAAATCAATTAATTTAATTAAATATCCTGGCACATTAATTAAATTGAAACCATTTGTAATTTACACATAAAAAAGGAATTATTTTGATTTAAAAATGCAAAATTGAGATAAATCCACAAAATTTATAAAAACAAGGACAAAGGTTGATAAAACAAGGCAAGTTTGAGTTAAAAAGTTGAGTTGCATAATTTATTAAATCAAATAAAAGGAAAAAAGTTGTTAACATGAGCATAAAAGATTAAATCAATCTGCTTTATGATTTATCTATTATTTCCTCAAATCAACTCAAAAAGCATGCTTTAACTTAGCTTTGGATTAATCTTGATCATTCATCTGAATCAATCTCTACCATCAATTATTATCAAGGTTCCTATAAAAGAAAGGCTCATCTTCTCATTCAATATGCATAGTTTTGATAACATTGTTATTTTGCAAGTTTTGTGAAGGAGCTATTATGCATCAATTTGAGAGTTTGCATCTTGTTGTTGTTA
Source organism: Chamaecyparis obtusa (assembly GCA_027943335.1). NCBI lineage: Eukaryota > Viridiplantae > Streptophyta > Pinopsida > Cupressales > Cupressaceae > Chamaecyparis > Chamaecyparis obtusa. The sequence continues at coordinate 47,872 of BSBK01013084.1, forward strand.
TTATTTGCATATCATGCTTAGCATAGAAATCATATTTATTTCATAGAATTTAGATTGATCTCATATCTTATTTGTATTAAAAATTTATAAAAACATAGTTTAACCTTGCATTCATATAGAAACCCTATGTCTCGGTGTAGTCAAGTCATTGATAGTGCTCGAAAAATTTGAGAGCATCCATACTTGCATCATTTAGGAGGCAATAGATCAAATTGTATGATTTTATATATTTATTTATCTGATATCATTTGACTAACCATGCATCTAATGATCTATTGAAGTGTTCGTGACTACAGCTTGCAAGATCAAATTTTGCATACACATTTTTGGCACCCACCATGGGACAGAACATCGATGTTTTGTCTCGAATCCTTGATTTTTCAGATCACTAAGTTTTTCTTTGCTGATTTGTTTTTGCATGCAAGTTTTCAAAGATTTTGCCATATCTCTTAAAGGACATGGATTTTTTCAATGAAATTTTTACTACAGGTTGGGGTTGATGACAAGAGCATACAGTAAAATAGTTTAGATTTTTCTAATTATTTTTTGGTGATTTATAATGTTTTTATGATTTTTCATAAAAAATAATAATTTTGAGCACAAATCAAAGAATTTTATGATAAAAATTTTATTGCAAGATGGGGTTCATGTTAGGAGTCTACAGTAAAAAATTTAGATTTTTTAAAATAATTTGCGGCAATTTATATTTTTTTTAAGATTTTGCATAAAAAAATTAATTATGGGCAAAAATCAATGAATTTTCTGATAAAATTTGTATTGCTTCTTGGAGTTGATGTCTCGAGTCTATAGTAAAAAACTCAAATTTTTCTAATCACTTTTCTGCAATTTATAATTTTTTTATGATTTGTCATAAAAAAAAAATTGGGCACAAATGAAGGAATTTAATGACAATTTTGTTATTACAGGTTGGGGTTGATATCAGGAGTCTACAGTAAAAATCTCAAATTTGTTTGATTTATTTTCTGTGATTTATAATTTTTTAAAGATTTTTTCATAAAAAAATAATTCTGGATGCAAATCATTATTTTTAATAAAAAATTTACATTTATGGAAAGCTCTTGAAATTCTAATGGGGGTTTGTTCTCTATGATTTTAATTTGGATGAAAAATAAAGCCTAAAATAATTAAATTTTTTAGAACTAGTCTATTGGGTCTCTATTTCTTGATTGGATTTTATTGTTGCTAATGTTGACCCTTGCTTGCCCTCTGCTTTTCCTGATCTTTTGAATAGCATAACCTGATTTTTTTAGAACATTCATCCAAGATACACTTGAAAAGACTACTGACAAATCAATTTTGCAGGTTGCCTAAGGAGATACAAGCAAACATTGTGTCTTCATAATTTTTTTCTTAGGCATCTTAATAGGTTCATTTTTGGTGTTTAGTTTGTTGTTAGGAGATTATGCTCTTGTTTGCATAGACAATTCGAAACCTAGAAGCATCAAATTGATCATTAAAAATGGATGGGGTAAATGAACATGTGTGCTTGATGTGTCTTCAAAAAGCATAGAGGTAGGAGAGTATGTTCTTGTCTATATAGACACTCAAAAATCTAGACCCTTGAAACTTTTTTGTTTGTTGCATGTGTACCTTTTAGCGAGCTGTTGTTGAGGGGAAAATATCACGGGGAATGACTCAAGTGGGAACAGGAAAACCTGGCCATTCTGACCCACTATAATTAAAAGAATCCTTTTGAGATTAAAGTCTTAGAGGATGTATCTATATCTATTATGTTTATTTTGATATATGTTGGGCTTGAGGGCCTCAATCCTATGTGCGAGACTATGCTATCTTGGTACTCATGGTACATTCTCATGTCTCAATCATGTTTATGTGAATATGATAGAATATACTTTTATATGTGTAGGTCTGAGAGGCATCAATCCTACGTGTGAGACTACTATATCTGAGTACTTGTAGGGCTATAGGCCTCAATCCTTCTTGTGGGACTATAGGGGATAGTTATGAATGGAAACCCTTACTAAACACCTTAGGTTAGAAGCTACCTGGTTCACCTCTAAAAGGCTGATAATCTTTGTGCGAGGGAGATAGTAACTCCCCCAAGATCACTTGTCATATCTTGCCCCCATTAGCATTTGGATTTGGCTAATAGGACATTAAGAGATACATTATGTGTTCTCCAGTGACCATATTATGATTAACTATTGGGTGTGTAAATAAGTTTGCAAGCAAAGGTTTTCTCCTACACCAATTTCATTAGGCTAGCTTGTGTTTGTATTTCCCTTTATGCTGCATGTCTGTTGTGCTTGTTTAATTATTGAATCACTTGACAAACAGACCAAAAATAATTGAAAACCTACACAACATTGGGAAACTAAAAAAACTTAGAAACTTGCATAAAAATGATTGAAACAATTCAAAACTCAGTGGCAAAACCCTCCTGTCATACACATCTTGATCATTGCTAGAATCATTTTGTATGAGTTATTTCCCACCTTAATCTTGCTAGCACTTTGTTGTACAAGAATGTTAGTTTATTGTGTTGGCCCTCCTTTTGTGTCATATGAGCTTGGATTTTATCATACAAGTCTATGAACTTTGGGGATTAAAGAGCTTATTTTGACCCGATTTGCCATTTTCAGACCTGCATGAACACTTCTTGATCAATCATGTGGTTAGTATACCTTTTTCAGAGAACTTATACCTATAATTCGATAGCACATCTACATGTTTTTTCGATCCCGATACTAATATGTGAGTGAATTTGTCTCATCTCCCATCCAACCAACATCAATTGGCCTTTGTTCCATCAAGTTTAGAGCCAATAAAATTAATCAACCTTATATCAATCTTGATTGTCTAAACTCGAGTTATGAGTGTCTCTTACCTAGGTAGCTTAGCCTTAACTCCAATACCTCATACCTAGCTGGGCATTAGATCTTATTAGTTTTACCAGCAATCAAACCTCAATTTGATCATCTATTCATCTTTTGAGATAAAGTTTTCTTGCTCATCTTAGATTTGATTATCATGCCTTATCACTCTTAAGCTATCAATCACATCAATCTTTCATGCATGTCCAAACCAAAAAATCTCATAGACACTCTGAAGAGAGAAAGAAGAAAGACAATCCCACAATGGCTAAAAACAAATGGCCTAAATCTTGCAATTCTAGCAACAAGGAAGAAGAGATTCTTATTGCAGCCATATCAAAATAGATCCAATTGTTGAGATCTAAAATTCAAGACCTAAAGGAAAAAAATGATACATCTTCCAACAAGTACTCATTGAGATCAATTTTCCCTTCCTTCTATGATCATAATTCATCCATATCTTTATCTTCCTCAAATAAAAATTCTACTTCACAATCTCACATCAATCTCATCTTTGATCAAGAGCCTACTTCACGATCTCAAGAGAATCCAATTTTTTATCAAGAATCTTTTCTACATATTTATGATACTCCAATTTATGATCAAGATCTTGAAGAGGATGTTGCATCACATTTAGTTTAGAATATTTTATATCATTCCTATGATAACAATAAATCAAATCCCCATGATCTCGAATCCAACATCTCTACAATTCCAGTGGATAGATCATTCACCCCTTTAGGACAATCTTATGAATCAGCCTTGGAAGGGCTTCTTGAAACCAATCTCATCATGCTACCTCAAGATGCATCATGTGGAATCTTATTTTTGAGTACCTACTATGCCTATCATAGAAATAATGAGCATAAAACTTCAAATTGCATGGAGTTAAAGCATACAATCTAAGATCTAATTGATGATGGCATAATTGAAATTGAAATTTTAATAAATCATCTAATAAAGATACTACTCTCAAGCTTGATCAACATCATGAACCTATGTCTAGTAATGGTTCTCATGCAGCTTCTACTTCTTCCAACATGCAGTCACCTTCTAAAACATCTAAGCTATCCAAAGGTCATCCATTAAACAAAGAACCTAATGCTTTTCATGTTGACTATGTCTACCCTCAAGGGGTGCCTTTAAAAGAGATCCAAGCTAACTTACCTCTTGTTTCAAGTCTCTTCCATATCTCAAAGAGCATGGACCCCAAGCTTTTGTGTGCTTCAACACCTATTAGAGTTTTTCTAAATGATCATTCATCTACCCTTTAAACATATCTCACCCAGATCCAAAATCCTACCTCATCCTTGGAAGTGGCTCTATATCAAGAGGATAATCTAAAAGGTGAATAAACAAGTCTTAATGAAGATCTAGATCAAGACATCCATCCTTGTCCAATAATTGACCAAGGTACCATATCCCAAGTATCCAATGATAACCTAGTCGTACCCTTTACCTTATTTCAAGAAGATATCCCTCCATCTTAAGAGCCACATAGCCCTTCACTTCCTAAAAATAATCCAAGTGCACAACACTCTTCTTATGATATCCAAAGATCCTTGTCAAGATCAAAGTATCCCCTCATCCTCTTGTTATACTCCTCCATATACACCTCAAAAATCTCCTATTCTTTCAAATCCTTTGAATAAGAAGAAATCCCCTCAAGCTTCAATTGCTCTTATCAAAACTACTATTATCAAAGCTACTCATGAGCATATTGGTGTAAAGATGAATCATAAGGATGAGAGCCTCGACCACACAGATCACTCTATAGATGCCAATATCCCTATCCATTACCCTTTTACATCCTCCAAATCCATCCTTGGTCCCTATATCCCAAAGATAAAACCCTCAAACATTCCATCTATATTGTAATACCCCAAAAATGGGCTATAAGTTCATTAATCTCCTACATCTTCAATTCGAACCAAATCGACATCAAAGTCCTAATCTAAGACACATCTAAACATCATCGAATCATAATTGATTATCTTAAATTCTACATCGAGGAATATTCTTAGTAATATTCCTAATCATCATAATTATCTTTAATTTTATAATTATTTGGCAATAAATCACATTTATCCTAAAATTTGATTAATTAAATATTTTGCATATTTAATTAATTAGATTTAATATTTGCCACTTAATTGTTTAATTAAATTTAATTATATCTATTATTAATTGTATTATTTAATTTTGACAATAAATCAAAATTCCTATGAATAATTGATTAAATTCTTATTTAATTAATTAAAGCATGTTGTCATTATTTAATAATATAATTTTTAATAAAAGTTTGGTAAAATAGTTAATTAACCCATAAATTAATTATTTTATTTCAAAAAGCAGTTTAGTTGAGAATAAATCACTTTATTTATTTATTAAATCATAATTATCCATGTGCACATTCAAGGACCAGTTAAACTCAAAATTGGAAAATCAATGCAAGTTGTTAGCTTTTTGAAACTCAACATCTTTTCGAGTTTTAAAGTTGATCTAAACTTCTAATTCAAGTTGAACTGTGCTTTTGCATGATTTTTGTGACTTAATTATCTTTATTTAAAAATAACTCAAAAATCAAGTTGAGTTATTTGAGTGATTTATGGCTTTTTCTCATGCACCTCCAAAGCCTTGGATTTCTATAAAAACAAGGCTCAACTCTTCATAATTCATCTCATATTTTGCACAATCACGCTGGAGAATTGGAGGCTAAGGAATCAACTTGCGAATTCAAAGCTTTGTGAGATCAATTTCAATTGCATAGTTTTTATATCTTAGCATAGAATTTCATAGTTTTCATATCATTGTTAGAATCTTCATTGTTAGATCATTTAGCATTCATTTCATATCAGTTTTCAATAGCATTCATAGCATATCAGTTTATCATTCTTATTGCATAGAAAATATCAAAAATATAGATTAATTGCATTCAATCTCATATCTAGATCAATTGCATTCAAATCCTTCATTTAGGTGTCGTCTAGGTCACTGATCTTGATTACAATCTGAGAACATCAATCTCGCACCTATTAGAAGGTAGTAAATCGCTTGGTTAGATAGTTTTCAATTTTGCATGATTTCGATTATAGCTAACCTCTAATGTTTTACTAAAGTGTTGTGTCTACAGATTAGGTACAATTTCCACACACACATTTCTGGCACCCACCGTGGGGCAACCCACCTTTGCATGCTGGTTTTGATTTTTTTGGGAGCTAAAACCCCAAAGTTTCAAAGATTTAATTTTATATCCCAAACAGCTTGGAATTTTGGTCTAAAATTTTTTTTGTAGGCTGGTGACATGTCAAGAAAGCTACAATAAAAAATTTAGAATTTTTTGAGATGTTTTGAATTTTTAATAATTTTTTCTTGAAATTTCAGAAAAAATTAATATCTGACGCAAATTGGCATATTTTTTGGAAATTTTTATATTTTTGGAAAGCTCTTTAATTTTACAGGGGGTCCATTCTTTGTGTTTTAAATTTGGACATGATATCATAGCTCAAATAGTCAATTTACAAAAACTGGTCTATTTTGATAAAATGGGTCTCTAGGGCACAAATGAAGAGATTTTTCTAAATTTTTTGCATTTTTGGAAATCTCTCTATTTTTTAGAAGGGGTCTCTATTTTGAATTTCTATTTTTGTGGCCAAAATCATATCAAAAAAATTAGATCTTGTTGACTAGGTCAAATGGAGTGCAAAAAAATTAAAATTTTGTGATGGGTATGCACTTATTTTTCATATGATTCAATGCATGATATGAGTTGTCATTTGGATTAATTTTTAGTTATTATTTCTCCTAAAAATTGATTTTTAGATCTAACCCTAGGGTTTTCATAAGTTGAATATACCTTGCATATCTTGTTTGCTTGTTGGCTTGTTGGAGAGTTCGTAGCTTGCTTGCATAGTAAAGCTCAACAAAAATTGCTACAAATTAGGTAAAATCTACTAAGCACGTTGCAAGGATCCAAGGTATTCTCCTTCATCTATTAACATTTCAATTTGGACTTAAAATAAATCTCTTATGTGTCTGGCTTGTGTGCATCCTTTCATGCTTTTATTTATTTCTACACACTTGCATAATTGATACTAGGTTGTGACCCCTTAAGGATTCATTAAGTAGTCTTAGAATACTTGTGATTGATCTTGATTGCTATCTTGGGGTTATTGGACTCGCTAATCCATCGGCCCCTCATTTTCGCCCCGTGGTTGCAATCTCAGCACCATAAAGGGGAGGGGTCAACAGGACAGAAGCATTAAGTGTTCCACTTGGCAACCCTTTTGTGCTTTTAGGAACTCACTTGTTTTCTAAGTTGGGGACTCATTTTCAGCTTGTGTGAGGTGTTAAGTGTTCCACCTTGTGGACTCATCTCATATTCGCTTTAAGTGTTAAGTGTTCCTCTTTCTACTTTTTGGGTACTTTTGGTAGATTTGCTTTCGAGAATATATCTGTACTCACATAGTAATTAGGCCCTATGAACACTATTTGTGATTCTTGAGAGATTGGATTCCTAGAGAAATCTTTCTTGACGATAGAATCCTTGTAGGTAGGGAGGATATTTAGTGCATTTCACATTCAACTTGGTTAGTGCATCTTCTCTTATTGATCGACACATTCTCTCTCCGAAGAGGTTGATAGATCACGTGGGGTTGATATCATGAGCTTTGATGAATCAAAATTGGTTAGTGCATCTTCTCTTATTGATTGATACATTCTTTCCTCGGAGAGGTTGATAGATCACGTGGAGTTGATATCACAGACCTTGGTGGAACAAAACTTTGTCTTAGCGTGTCGGATTAATCTGCTTGCTTTGTTTGGGTTAAAAGTGAAGAGGTGTCAAAACCTTGAATCTGGAGCCAAGTCCCCTTGTGGTATAAATCTGTGAGTCATCTTTAGAGAGGCTTAACCATAGCAGACAATCCCTTTATAGGGCAAACTGCGTTGATGGAACCTCAAGCGGTAATAGCCATTTTCGCCATGGTAGTGACAGTCGCTATATAAATGTCCTTGTGGAAGAAATCTCCACGGGTATGGTTCATTGTTGGGTTGTCAGATCTCCCTAGCAACTCTTGAAGATTAAGTTCTCGGACTGTGTCAAAACCTTGGTGCACCGGGATTGGAGTTCACCCCTTTGAATCATAAAAGTTGCAGAGTCAAACCATTACTAAAAACCCTAGAGAGGCCAAATTTTCATTTTATAGGGTATATGTGTGTTATTGCAAAACTTTTCAGAACATACACAATTAGTACTCTTAGGGATTAGCACAATTTGGTCACTTGATTGTTCATGCGCAAGGTTGCTTTTTCCCTTGTTCATTGTTTTCAGACATGCTTGGAATCACTTGCTTGCTGTTCTACGTGTTTGTTTATCTACTTGGCTATTAAAAATGATCAAATCTGGTATAACCTTCAAAATCTGGACAGTACAATTTGCAAACAATCCAGAACTGAAAACCTTAAATTTTGCAAAAATTGACGTAAAATTCTTTCTAGAGTCAAAAGTCATTTCAGGAAGTCAAAAGTCGTATGAATTTTTGTCAAATGTCATTTCAGTATTGCCCATCTATCGTATGATTGAGAACCCAGTGTCGTACGAGTTTTCATGCCAGCAAAATCCAAGGAAGTCAAAATCTTGTTAGCAACTGTCATATGATATTTACAACTATCGTTTCATTGCTACCCAACTGTCATATGAGTTTAACAACTATCATTTCATTGCTACCCAACTGTCGTATGAGTTTAGCAACTATCGTTTCATAGACTACCCAATGTCATACGAGTCTACAGAGTGTCATTTGGAAAAATTTGAGAGGGTTGTCAGAAATTGTCAAATTGCAAGATATCCAATGTTTCCAGCCTAGTTCCAGAATTTGTCAAAAATATCATTGTGTCAGGAACAGAGCAGTAGCTATTGAGCATTCTACCATTTTCTAAGTTTGATCTTTTGAATCTGATCTAGTCTTCTATTTGATCAATTTGAGTCCTTTTTATCTCGTGTCAAAACCTTGTCATAACTATCAATCTTCAATCAATCTTCAAAAATAGACTAAGTGTTGAGAACTCATGTCCACTATCTTTTGGGCGATCTATCCCATACATCCAGGGCACAGTTTCCTTCACCCACATCTCATCAGATCTTCAAAACTATCATAATCTTGACAAGGTTGCGTCATCCGATTTTCTTGAATCAAATTGTTCTTCAGTTGTCTTCGTCCTTTTCTTTTGTTTCATTCAAAGTTAATGGTGGAGACCAGAGCTTCTTCACACAAGAAATCAGAAGAAACATCTCAGCACTTACTTTTGACCAATACCCCAGGTACAACTCTTGAACAACTCATCAAGTCAGGTATCTATGAAGATGATGGTCTCGGTAACTTTCGATTGAAAACTGGTTACATACCTCCTTTATCAACTCACAGAGGTAACCAGAAAACTCCTCCTCAATCTATTCCAGGGAGCCCAAAAACTCCTACCATGTCTCAAGCAGGGAAAAACCATGGTTCTCTAGGAGGAGGGTCCCAAGGACACCATTCTCAACATAATGCCGACCAAGAACCTACCCCCTCTGAAATCCATCGATGTCAGAATGACGATGAATTCAACAGAATGATGAGGCATTTCTTGAAAGTGGATAGAGAGGCATACTTTTTACAATTAGCCCAGGAAGGGGCTAAGCTTCCTCCCAACTTTAACGTTGATGATATAATCACATATGAGGAAGAAACTCCACTCATAGCTATGACAAAATAGATGCATGCTATACAAGTCAAATTTAACAATCTTAAGAAGGAGAAGGAACCCAAGGAGTTCTCCATGGAGGCCCTATGTCCTTTCCCGTTTAACAAAAACTTGTATATGCCACCATTCCCAAAAAGAGTGGAGATACCAAAGTATGACAAATATGATGGACACTCTGATCCTCAAGATCATGTCAGAGAGTTCTGTATGCAATCTATGGAATTCATGCATGAACTGACTTATCTAATGCGTCTTTTTCTTAGATCCTTGGGAGGAGCATCCATTCAGTGGTTTTCAAGATTACCTTCTACGATCAAAACTTTTGAGGAATTGATTAAATTATTTTATCAACAATATTCCTACAATATTCAACATCCGATTACCATGATCGATATCTATAACCTCAAGCAATATCCAGGGGAATCATTCCTAACTTTTCTCAAGAGGTGGTGAAAGAAGTTTTCTCTATATGCTAGACCAATTCCTGAAATGGAGAAACTTGAAATCTTTATCAATAACCTTGTTCCAGAGCTCAACTATCCATTACAAATGCAAGATCATGTATCTTTTGATAAAATGGTGGATAATGCAATCAAGATTGAGAAAGTACTTGTCAAGAAAGGAGAAATCACACTTCAAAAGGACAAGTCTCAATCTGGATCTAGCTCAAAAGATAAAAACAAGAGCTGAAATAGAAACAAAGGTATCATCTCTGATGGTGTTGTTGACACTATCCGCGCCCCATCAAAGGCACCGGCCTACAATCTCACCCTTGCCACCAAAGCCATTAAAGCTTCAGAGAAAAAATCTACTGAACCATCTCCAAAGAAGCCATTCAAACGATGGGATAATAAATGAAAGTTTACTCCCCTAGGAGAATCTTTGGAATCTACCCTAAGAACCCTAATAGCTGATAACATGATCTCTTTACCACCAATCTGAAACCCTGATCCGGATCCAAAACCATATTGGTGGAAAGATAATGAATTCTATGCTTTCCATCGGACTAAAGGCCATAGAACTAATGGATGCTTCCACTTGAAGCATACCATTCAAGACTTGATAGATCAAGGGGACATCACGATCGATAATCCTACCAGCAATAATGATCACACAGCATTTACAGAACCGTTTCCACAACATGGCAAGGGAGTTTCCACTTCTCAGCCTAACATGGGGGCAAAAGTCAACTATGCCTACCCTGGAAACAATGCTGTTATCAATATGGTTGAACCATGTCTCTCTGAGAGCTACAATGTCATCACGATTGTACGAAGAGACAAAAATCATTCCTCAGCTAATGCGGTTACTAGATCACAAGCTCAGGCTCATCTGAAAGGACAAACACCAAGTTCATCTAATGTCCCTAAGATACCTTTCAACCTCACATCTGCTTCCAAACAGAAGGCTACCTCGAAATCTTCCAATCCAAAGGATACAAGACCTACATCTTACAGCATCATCCAACAACTCCAGCATACCAATGCCAAAATCTCTATGTTTGAGTTACTTCGAATATCTCCGACTCACAGAGATATCCTAGACAAATCTTTGCTCGGCTCTAATGTTCCTGATGATCTAGATCTAGACAGGTTCCAGACTATGGTTGGTCATCTAACATCTCCGCAATATATCTCCTTTTCAGAGGAAGATGACAACTCTTTGAGTCACCCACATAATCAGCCCTTGCACATAGAAGTCTTGATCCAGAACCGTCGAGTCAAACGCATGTTGATAGATGGGGGCGCAAGCCTCAACATTTGTTCTTACAACTTAATCACACAGTTGGGATTCTCAGAGATGGCTATTGATCCTCGAAAGAAGATCACCATAAAAGCCTATGATGAACAAGAAAGAGCTTCTAAAGGCACTATTGTCTTACCTATCTGAGTGGGTCCGGTCATCAAAGATACCACATGTCAGGTGCTTGATCTACCATTGGCTTACAATATCCTTCTAGGGAGACCCTGGATACATGAAATGCAAGCTATTCCTTCTACGTACCATCAATGCTTGAAATTTCCCTATGAAGGGGTAGAAGTTACTATCCCAGCAGATCTAAGTACAACTTGCAATACATTGAAGGAAAGTGTCGATAAGCTTGTTCCCAATAATAGAGAATCTTCCATCAAGCAGCTAAATGTTGCTTCCACATCTAAGATGGACGACATTGCTAAAGAGATCAATATCAAAGAAAATGGGATGGGAGAATACACTATAGAGCCAGTCTTGTCTCTGACATCTCTCCCAATCTCACCTAAGTCGTATGGACAATCCTTGAAGCAGTCTAAATCAGAACCTAAGGAACCTATGGAAGCATACAAAAGAAATTTTGTGGCGGAGCAAGTATCCAAACAAGAATTTGAAGAGGATGAAGTTGTGCTGGCATGGCTATATAAAGAGGATTCTGAATCTAAAATTGTTCAACCTAGTGAATCTATAGCACCTACAATCCCTTCTAATTCATATGGTCCAAGGAACAAATTGATAGCCAAGATGGGATATTCCGGTCAAGGACCTCTAGGAATCAGCGGAAAGGGTCTTGTGACACCCATTTCACATATTGGTAGAGCCAACAAAGATACTGGTGGCTTAGGGTTTAAGAAGAAACCCTATCATCTCAAAGGTGGTTGTTCTCATGTCATAGAACAAATTGCACCAGGAGAACCCCTTCTTAAGAAAGAAGAAACAAAACCCTCTGATGATGATTCAGATAGTTTAGAACTCATCCCCTATGAAAAATTGCCTAAAGAGATCAAAGATCTTCTTGATGATACAGATGATCCTATCAAAAGAATTAATGTAGTAGAAACACAAGAACCTACTGTAGTGCAAGAGATGGTTGCACCACAAGAACCAGCCAATCTCGAAGGCAATCAAACTGATCAAGAAGAAGGGGGTAGTTATTCTGACACTGATTCCCATGAATATGAATTCAAGTCAGAGACTGAGGGTAATCCTTCTTGGGGTATTCATCCTGATTTCACACATTTTCTAAGATTTCCTAGAGATCCTGAATCAGAAGCTGAGTCAAATGACTATGAATGGGGTGCCATTCCAGAAGAAGATGAACTTATCATAGAGAAATATATTGATGTTATTCACCAATATGTATCTCAACCCAATGTAGGTCTAGAGCGAAACAATGAACTTAACGTGTCTGATCCACCTATGGCTGAAGAGGACTCCCATGATGATGTTGAGCCTATTCATGAATTGAACATTTTGAGCTGTAATATCACCTTTGAACTTGAGCGTCAGGTTAGGACCAATGATGACATATCCATGTTTGTGAACACCATATCCCAAGCTTTTCCCGCTTTGACTATCCAATGCCCTGATCTTATCGACCAAACTTCCACAAACCCAAGCCATGGTGTTTACACCTTTTCCAGTGACTATGCCCTTGCTTGTTACCTCAATGCAGTCGAGCCTATGAGGACTTCCATCAGTGAACCGAGCATCAGCATGACTGAGTCGGACATCAAATATCTTAGTCAAAAAAAGAAAAAGAAAAAGAAAAAGAGTTCAGAGGGTGAAAACCACTTTGTGGCAGTCTCAGATCCTACAAAAGTAAAAATAAAAGACGTATCTGAAGGTGAAAACCTCTCTGAGGCACCTAAGGATGAAAAATTTGATGTCCTTCCGAGTCATTTACAGGATAGATCTCTAGTTCTGATTGAGCCCACTCAATCCATCAATTTGGGTACAACAAAGGAACCACAATTGGTACATGTAGCACAATCTCTATCAGAAGAAGAGAAACAGAAATTCACTACATTCTTATCAGAAAAAAAGATCAATTTTGCATGGAAATATTCAGATATGCCAGGATTGGATCCCAATCTCATTATGCACCATCTATCCATTGCTCCTGGAGTAAAACCAATCAAGCAAAAATTGAAAAAGATGCATCCTCATGTTGCACTCTTAGTCAAAGCAGAACTAGAAAAACTCCTAAAAGTTGGATTCATCCGTGTCATAGACTATGCTGAGTGGATCTCTAACATTGTACTTGTTTCAAAACTAGATGGTTCAATCAGAGTGTGCAAGGACTTTGGAGATGTGAACAGAGCATGCCCTAAGGATGATTTTTCGCTGCCTAACATTGATATGATAGTGGACATGACTGTGGGCTATGAAATGTATTCCTTAATGGATGGCTTTTCTGGGTACAATCAAATCAAAATTGCTCCAGAAGATCAAGAGAAAACAACTTTCACATGTGCGTGGGGAACCTTCTGTTGAAATGTTATGCCATTCGGACTCAAAAATGCTGGAGCTACATATCAAAGAGCAATGACATCTATTTTTCATGATATGATGCATAAAACAATGGAGGATTACGTGGATGATACCTTGGCAAAATCCATGATTAGAACTGAACATCTAACAAACTTGAGCTTGATCCTAGACAGAATGGAACAGTTTAGTCTCTGACTAAATCCTAAGAAGTGTGCTTTTGGTGTCACTTCTGGAAAGCTCTTAGGATACATAGTTTCAAAGAAAGGCATTGAAGTTGATCCGGCTAACGTCAAGGCTATAATAGAGATGCAACCTCCCACAAATATCAGTCAAATGAGGACGTTGCAAGGCAGAGTACAGTCCATCAGAAGATTCATATCACAGTTAGCTGACATATCACAACCTTTTACAAAAACATTACATAAAGGCGTGACCTTTGCATGGAATGAAGAATGCGAGAACAAATTTAACCATATCAAGAAGTATCTATCAAATTCACCTATCTTGATGCCTCCTATTCATGGGAAGCCATTGATCTTGTATGTCTCTGCAATAGCCACATCACTGGGGGCATTGCTAGCGCAACATGATGAAGACAAGACAGAAAGAGCCATCTACTATATCAGCAAAACTTTAGTGGCCTATGAGAAAAACTACTCAATGATAGAGAAGGCATGTCTAGCTGTGATCTTTGCATCACAGAAACTGAGACACTATATGTTAGCTCATGCCATGCATCTAGTAGCAAAAATTGATCCACTGAAATACTTGCTAAGTAAGGCGGCCCTCACCGGTAGACTAGCTAAATGGGTCATGCTTCTAAGTGAATTTGACATTGAATATGTTGAAAGAAAAGCTATAAAAGGTCAAGTTATTGCTGATCAACTAGCAGATGCACCCATGTTTGATGATACACCCATGCAAATGGAATTTCCTGATTCCTCTATCATGCACCTCTCTTCTAGAGCATGGCAGTTATTCTTTGATGGCTCCTACACACAGAATGGATCTGGAGCAGGCATATTATTCATCACTCCTCAAGCATACTCGATACCCAAAGCATTTAGACTAAAGTTTCCTTGCACAAACAATATTGTTGAATATGAGGCACTTCTCAATGGTATGAAAATGGCAATACAGTGGAGAGTTACAGAGATGCACATCCATGGAGACTCACAACTGGTTATCCACCAAGTCAATGATGTGTACCAAACCAAAGATGAAAAGCTCATTCCTTACAAGAGAATGGTAGATGATTTAAAGAAATACTTCATCTCTATCACATTTGAGCAAATACCCAGAATGGAGAATAAGGCTGTCGATGCAATGGCGACATTATCTACTCTCTTACAGCAGCCCGAACATGAACTATGCTACGAGTTCCTGGTGGAAGCCCTATCCTATCCTGCATATGACTCCCCTGAAACCTGCATGATCTGCACTGTTGTAGGTTATGACTCATCTCGCTACAAAAATCTATTCTCCTATCTCCACGATCAAATCATCCCTGAGTCCTTTAACCATTTTGAGAAATGAAACCTTATTCGATCTGCATCCCGATATGTCATCATTGGTAATGATCTGTACAAATGAGGTCTAGATGGTACACTGCTTAGATGTTTAGAACGGGAAGAGTCTCAACGTGCATTAGAGGAAGTCCACGAGGGTATATGTGGGTCACACTCAAACGGTTTAACGTTAGCTCAAAAACTTATTAGGGCTGGGTACTATTGGCTTGAAATGGAGAAAGAGGCTATTAAATTTGCTAAAAACTGTCAATAGTGTCAAGTACATGGCAACTTGATTCATGCTCCAGGGAGAGATCTGATTCCCTTTACTACACAATGGCCTTTTCAACAATGGGCATTTGATCTCATAGGTGCTATCCATCTGCACTCTTCTAATGGACATACCCATATAATCATAGCTACAGATTATTTTACAAAATGGGTAGAAGCAGTTCCTCTAACACAAGCAACGGGGAAACAGATCTCTATGTTCATCCTAAACTACATCATTTGCAGATATGGGATCCCTCACTCTATAATCACAGATAACGGGGGACAATTCAAAAACAAAGATCTAGATGACTTATGTGCTAAATTCAAGATTACACAACATTGGTCTTCTATTTACTATCCTCAAGGGAATGGACAAGCTAAGGCTTCAAACAAAAATCTCCAGAAGATCTTGCACAGAACAGTGAATAAAATAGGAAGAGACTGGCATCTCATGATCAATCCAGCTCTCTGGGCATACAGAACTAGTATCAGAATGCCTACAGGGGCTACACCTTTCACTTTAGTTTATGGGTCTAAAGCGGTACTACCTATTGAGGTTGAAATCCCATCACTTAGAATCAGAATGCATGGACTTGTCACTGATGAAGACTCCAGAGTGTCTAGGTTACAAGAACTGGAACTACTAGATGAGCGCAGGCAAGCAGCATATGATCATCTCAGAGTGTATCAAAAGAGAATGTCTAGAGGCTACAACAAGAAAGTCAGACATAGAGAATTTCAGGTTGGTGATCTAGTCTTGAGAGAAAATCCTAAAAATCAATCCCATCGAGAACGCAAGGGGAAGTTTGAACCCAACTGGCTGGGTCCCTTTGTCATCACTACTACTTTTGGCTCTGGTGCCTATCAACTCTCAACGACTGAAGGAGAACAGCTCCGAGAACCAATCAACGTTCTCCATCTGAATAAATTCTATGCCTAAGGCATTCAGTGCTTGGTAAATGTCCTGAAAAAATCTTAAAAATCAGAAAAAGTCCTGAAAAAAATGAACATCTAGGTGAAAACCTAGCAATAGGTGCCTTGATGATTCACAAAAAAATCAAAAAATTGAAAAAATGAAAAAATGAAAAAATGAAAAATACAAAAAAATGAAAAAGAAGAAAAAGTACCTTGGTGAAAAGTTGGAAACAGGTGTTAGATTTGATAAACGCAAATCATCCCAAGAACACCTGCATGCAAGACTGTCACAAAGAAGAAGCAAAAAGACAGAAAGCTATGGCGGCCAATAGGCCAGAGACTGCAAAACCATGTTGCAAGAAAATAAGCTTCTATTAACAATGATGAAAAAATACAATCTCCTTATTGAAATGAAAGAAGTGAATCCTTATAAAAGGAAACACGAAACCCTAAAGGCTAAAACCCTAAAGAATTATAAAGCGCCTAAGTGAAACTTAAGCCTAGAGTATGATAAACTAATAATTAAATGATTTAATTATTAGCTAACATAAGACTACTCTAACACCCCCCCTTAAGTGTAACTTAGGGAGAAGCAAAAAAAGCTAAACTACTGCAGAAAGCAGGAAAGATGGGTCCCGGCAACTAGGCCTGATCAGGTACCCAAACATAAAGCAAAAGATGTCCCAGAGAAAGGAACAAGAAGAGAGCAAGAAGCTCCTCCGAAGCATGTCTGAAAACTCTGTCAGAAGATACTGCTGGAACCCCCACTGAAGTGCATGACCAGGTAGAGAAGACAAGTGTCTGAAGAGCTGATCAATCGAAGAGGTGACCTCCAAAAAAGGAATGAATGAGTGTCTATATAGTAGATGAACCATCTCACCGAAATGCATAGGTGCCTAGCCACTGCATCCGCCTAGTACATAGGAACAAAAACTGAATACGTAGATCACTCAACCGAACCAAGGAAGCAATAGAACCAACAGGTGAACCCCCCCATAATGCTGAACTGGGAGAGGTGACAGGAACACTGAAATACGATGCCAAAACAGCTGCAGAAGAAGAACCAGGAACACCAACAGTGCAACAGAAGCACACACACAGGATAAAGGGCGGTGTCATAGACACAGTCTACATGGGCTAATGTCGTGGAAGGTACGCTCACTTGACAAGAGTGGATGCGCCTATAGTGGCAAATGCATCAGAATCCCCCCATGGCACTTTATAACTGAGTGCGAATACTAAAACTGAACCAGGTGAAAAAGATCCCAGAAATGAAGAAGAGGGCACTTTATCTTAGTGCGTTTACAGAACAAAGATACATCAGAAAGAGCATGCAAGCTCAGAAGTCAGAAAGAAGAGTGCACTAAGAAACCAGAAGAAGAGATCCCCGGACCTGTAGAACCAAGCACACCACCAGAGGGCATAAACTGCATAACTCGGAGGAGTGAAAACCTGGAGCAGAATCTGGAAGAAATACCTCTATCACTGAATAGTACACAGAATCAGCTTTCCGACGATATCTCATTTGCCAAAAAAAGAGTCCGGAAGAGCCAGATATGACTCCCGGAAGGCAAAAAGAGACATCAGACTTCAACAGCAAAAAACACTATTGAAACGGTGGAACCAAAAAACCTAACCTCCACCATCGAAAAGTTCTCGAAAAGAGCTTTCCGACGATATATGGAAGTCAGAAAAAGACCCCCGTATGCTCCCTGTAGAGCGAAAAAGGCCCAGGTACCCCCAAAAAGGCCAAAAAAGAGCCCCAGGGGCTAAAAAAAATAGGCCCCCGGGCGCATGGCGCGCTCCGGGGGCTGGGCCGCAGCCCCTGGTCGGTCATATGACCGGGCTGCTGGGAAATGAGCCCGCGGGGGCTGAAACAGGCCGCCACCGGCGGCGGGGGCCAGCGGAGCGGCGGCGCGGGGGCGCGGGGGCGCTGGCGGAGCCGAGGGGAGGCCGCAGAGGAGCCGGGAGGCGGCGGAGCCGGGAGGAGGCCGTCGGAGCGGAGGCAGCGGGCGGCGGGGCCGAGGGCGGCGAAGGTCGCAGAGGAGCGGGGGCCGCGGAGCCGGGAGGCGGCGGAGGCGGCGGAGCGGGCCGCGGGTGGCGCGGTGGCGGGGGGCCGGGGCGGCTGCAGTGGCGGGGGCCGCGGCTGCGGTGGCCGCTCGGGCGGTGGCCGCGGCTGCGGTTGCTGCTGGGCGGCGCGGGGGTGACCGCTGGGCGGCGCCCCCAAAAAAGTTTTTTTTTTAAAAAAAAATCACCGTGTACCCGCCTCGGAGTGCGTGCCAGGGCTGTACGGCCCTGGTATGCAAAAAAATTTTGCCTCAGATGCCACTGTGTCCAAAATGGACAAGTTTTATATGGATTTAGGGGTTCTTGGGCCTTCCGGACACAATGGTGGTGTCCGTTTTTGCCCAAGGTGAGCCAAATTTTGGCTCCCCCCCAGATCCACAAAAAAACTTCTGAAACCCTCTGTGCTTCAATAAAACTCGAACAGCAAACAACAGGAGAGCTCTGATACCATGTTAGATTTGACAAACGCAAATCATCCCAAGAACACCTGCATGCAAGACTGTCACAAAGAAGAAGCAAAAAGACAGAAAGCTATGGCGGCCAATAGGCCAGAGACTGCAAAACCATGTTGCAAGAAAATAAGCTTCTATTAACAATGATGAAAAAATACAATCTCCTTATTGAAATGAAAGAAGTGAATCCTTATAAAAGGAAACACGAAACCCTAAAGGCTAAAACCCTAAAGAATTATAAAGCGCCTAAGTGAAACTTAAGCCTAGAGTATGATAAACTAATAATTAAATGATTTAATTATTAGCTAACATAAGACTACTCTAACAACAGGCACCTTGGTAGAAAAAATAGAATCTCTACCAAGATGGTGAAAACCTGACAAATGGGTGCCACTTGTTCAAAATGCTCCATCTATCAGCACAATCTTGGTCTTTCCCAGCTTTCAGTCTTGCTTTAGTTTGTACATATCTCCCGGTTTGTTTTTCGCATTTCCAATTTTCAATAAGTCGATTTATACACCAATCAGCTTAAGCGTCTGTATCCTATCAATGTTCAAACTTGGGGGCAATCAATGTCATATCCTATGGCCTCCAATGTATCTTAGACATTTCCTATCCAGTCAGAGTCCTTTGAAGCTTCCAGTTGAGTCAGTCAGTCTGTCTCATCTCCAGAAAGGATTTTGCATCAACAACGCAATCAAACATCAAAACTCAACTGAAAATAATTTGTGCTTTTCATGCTTTTATCTCCTTGTATGCTTGTTGATCCGCATTGAGATTTTTGCATATTGTGTCCCTTCGAGCTCTTCTATGATGTCCTTTACAGGATTTAGAGGGTGATGACTGGGGGCATAATCTTTTCTTTGTCTTCTGCTTGTATGTGAAAATCTAACAACTTTGGAAATTTTAGATTGAAATGGTGTCCGACTGTAAGAGCCTCTATCTTGAATTGGATGGCCATGCGTACCTCGACCATTGATACCCAAAAAATTCAAGGACGTTTGATCTAACTATTATCTTTTTAAAGTAAATTCTTTCTCCTACTGTGAAACGCGATCTTGCCTAAGGAGGTGAACAATAAAGGGTCACTACGGGTAATTCACACTAGATTTAGAATGATCTTTTGACTGTTTGATGTGTTTGCCATGCAAGGCATACTCAGGTCATCACGACATTTATGTTTTGATGCTTGTACAAATTACTATATCAAAATGGACATGATATTCAGGTCATCCTAGCGTTTGTGCCTTGGTGCTTATATATGATCCAACATTCCGAAAACAAATCAATATTCATATGTCCATGGTTGTATAACCAGTGGGTGTTGTATTGATTCTTGCGCATACAAATCGATATTCATATGTCTATGGTTTCATGGCTAGTGGGCATTGTATTGATTTATCTGGTTACCTAAAAGTTCAATGATGATAACAAATCGACATATGATTAGTGACTAGGTCCTAGGTCTTAGGTTGCATTTCATTTTGCATGTCTCATTTCATTTTGCATGTCTCATTGCATTTTGCATGTTTGCATGATCTCACAATGATTAAACAAACTTCAATGCTTAAATGATTCTTCAAATCGCATCTTCAAGTCTAACAAGAACTGAATCTCACATGAAGGTTCCTCCAATGAAATAGCAAGTAGAATCCTTTTTCAGGATCAAAATTTAAATCTGAGATCATTCATATTATTAATTGCTTACATAATCAACCTTCAATCATCATAAAAATCTAAATTCAACTTAACTAATTATCTTACATCAAACTCTCAAAATTTCAACTTGGTCAACTATGGTCAACTCATAGTTTCACCTAGTCAAACTTGGTCTTTTGGGGCCTTCCAACGATGCAGAATGCATTCTCGAACTTATATAACCACTTCTCAAATCAATTAACATGCTTCTAAACTCTCAACACTGACTTTTCTTGTCAGATTTCAATTTTAATCCTGAAGGGGGCATGGTATTGCACATCATTCAAAGCCTGTCAATCAAATCTATCAATATCTTTCATCAGTAATCAAGACAAACAATCATGTCTAGTTACCGATTCATCAAAAAAAGACCTCATCGCTCGGGGCAAATCTAACATCACTTGGGGCATATCAGATTCATCAAGATCCATATCAATCTGGTATTCTCCTAATCTTGTAAACTATATCAGTTTTTGCACCCATCGGTTCATCAGTGTTCTTCCCTTGGTTCTTTGGCAATTGAAGGATTCGGATGTGATACCTGCTAGTTCTGCTAAGACAATCGAGTCTAGAACGGGTCACTCACTTCTTTGCAATCCTAAGGTTTGGAATCAGGTGTTTTGACACTTTTTCGCAATCCGCAGTTCATCACTGCTATAGTGAACATTATCTTTGGTCATTTAGGACCTATTATCTTCATATCAAATCAATATCAATCAGCTTCTGTCTCATATCAATTATCAATTTCGCATCAGTTTCATATCTCTATCAAACACAGACTTTCTTTGAACCATTGCGCTTCGCACAGTAATTCAAAGAGGGGCAAAATGTAATACCCCAAAAATGGGCTATAAGTTCATTAATCTCCTACATCTTCAATTCGAACGAAATCGACATCAAAGTCCTAATCTAAGGCACATCTAAACATCATCGAATCATAATTGATTATCTTAAATTCTACATCGAGGAATATTCCTAGTAATATTCCTAATCATCATAATTATCTTTAATTTTATAATTATTTGGCAATAAATCACATTTATCCTAAAATTTGATTAATTAAATATTTTGCATATTTAATTAATTAGATTTAATATTTGCCACTTAATTGTTTAATTAAATTTAATTATATCTATTATTAATTGTATTATTTAATTTTGACAATAAATCAAAATTCCTATGAATAATTGATTAAATTCTTATTTAATTAATTAAAGCATGTTGTTATTATTTAATAATATAATTTTTAATAAAAGTTTGGTAAAATAGTTAATTAACCCATAAATTAATTATTTTATTTCAAAAAGCAGTTAAGTTGAGAATAAATCACTTTATTTATTTATTAAATCATAATTATCCATGTGCACATTCAAGGACCAGTTAAACTCAAAATTGGAAAATCAATGCAAGTTGTTAGCTTTTTGAAACTCAACATCTTTTCGAGTTTTAAAGTTGATCTAAACTTCTAATTCAAGTTGAACTGTGCTTTTGCATGATTTTTGTGACTTAATTATCTTTATTTAAAAATAACTCAAAAAATCAAGTTGAGTTATTTGAGTGATTTATGGCTTTTTCTCATGCACCTCCAAAGCCTTGGATTTCTATAAAAACAAGGCTCAGCTCTTCATAATTCATCTCATATTTTGCACAATCACGCTGGAGAATTGGAGGCTGAGGAATCAACTTGCGAATTCAAAGCTTTGTGAGATCAATTTCAATTGCATAGTTTTTATATCTTAGCATAGAATTTCATAGTTTTCATATCATTGTTAGAATCTTCATTGTTAGATCATTTAGCATTCATTTCATATCAGTTTTCAATAGCATTCATAGCATATCAGTTTATCATTCTTATTGCATAGAAAATATCAAAAATATAGATTAATTGCATTCAATCTCATATCTAGATCAATTGCATTCAAATCCTTCATTTAGTGTCGTCTAGGTCACTGGTCTTGATTACAATTTGAGAACATCAATCTCGCACCTATTAGAAGGCAGTAAATCGCTTGGTTAGATAGTTTTCAATTTTGCATGATTTCGATTATAGCTAACCTCTAATGTTTTACTGAAGTGTTGTGTCTACAGATCAGGTACAATTTTTACACACACACATATATTAGGTCCTTATATTCCACCATCCACTATGCCTATCACTCCTAGCTTGTCATCTACATACTCTATCTCCTATCAAGATCAATAAAGACATGCATTGTTGAACCCTTCATATCAGCCTATCCATATGAACCAGTCATGTCAGCCTTATTCATCAATTATTCCCAAGTCTTTTGGAAGCAATTTGGTTGTCAAACAAAAAAATCATAAATATAAGAATCCACTTATATACAAAGATCACTATATCCTATCTAATTGACATGTGACTACAAAGCAAAAAGAGCTATTCAAAAGACCACACAATTACACCAAGCAAAGAAGAAATAAATCAAAGAAAATGTGGGTTCCTAAATCCCTTATTGATGAACTGCATCCTAAAGCATTCAAAAGCAAAGACAAAAAAAAAGCTATGTGGATTCCCAAGTCTCTCTTAAAGGACTTGGAGACAAAAGAAAAAACAATGTTGGCATCTAAGCTTCCAAAGGCTTCCACTCCATCTTCTTCCAAACATTTTCCATCACCTCCAACATCAAAGCCTCAAGTTTTTCCCTCCAATTTTCTTCTATTATCCCACTACCCTTCAATATGTGTGTCGATGTTGATCTTTTCACCCTTTCCACACACTCCTACACAAATCTTTCAATACCCTGTCCCTTATCCAACACCTATGTATGATTCTTATCATCCCTTTCACTATCCATCCATCCCCTTCATCCAATCCATCACATAAATCCTTATTCATTAGCTATCTTTAGCCTCCATGTCATTTCCCTTCCATCACCCTATCAACATCCTCGAGCATAACTTTCTATGGCCTTGGCCCATCAAAACATATATTTCCAAAGGAGCATTATCCAAAGAACATCAAGCTTGAGTTCCTCCCAAAATTAGAAAATACTATTAAAAAAGTGTCTTGGTGAAAGCCTATAAATAGGCACCTTGGTAGAAAAAGTAAAGAGAAATAAATATGCTATATGGTGAAAACCACTTCTTGTGGCACCTTGGACAAGTAGCATGATAAAAATTGGTAAATGAGCATCATGCATAATTCTTCCTCTTGTAATCTACACTTGGAGTTAAGTCCCATACATACTACATCATCCATCACATTCTCCATCCATTCCTTACCATCTATCTTGCATGCATCCATATTCCCTCTTTCGATTTGATCTTGACAAGGTTGAGCAGATACATGAGTATCATGTATACTGATATCCACCATCATTTTCATTGGCTTATTCATGTGATCTCATCCATGCTACCCTATCATGATCTTTCTTATCTCAAGACAGTCTTCACTACTCCTAAGCATCATTTCCATAATCCCAAAACTATTCACTCATAGCTTCCATCAACCCTTATCCTAATTGTGTTATCCTATCCAATTTGACCCCTTTGTCTTGATCAAAATGAAGAATGCAAAATGAAAAAATGTTCTCAGAATCCTATTGACATGTCCACTCTTTTCGACTGCACCTTCTTTCATGACATTAGGTCATTATTCTATATGTTATCTGGCATTGCACCATTAGCTTACATTGCGATATATTTTTCCCTAGCTTGGGTATTCTCGACGAGACTATCCTTGAGGGTCGCATAAACTTGCTTCATCCATCATATTGTTTGTCTACTTCTGATCCATCATATTTCTCATCCCTTTGTGATGTCCTACACCTTTATATACATCGAGGGAAAATCAATGTGATCTTTCTTGAGAATTGGTAATCATTAAAAATCTAAAAATTGCAAAAAGTCCTTTAAAAAAAATCTAAAACGTTACAAAAAGTCCTAATAAAAATCCCAAAATAACAAATAAAGTCCTAAAAAATGATCATCATGGTGAAAACCTGGTAAACAAGCACCTTGATGAATCAAAAAAATAATAATAAGAAAAGAAAAATAAATGAAAAGAAGAAAAAAGTGCCTTGGTGAAAACTTGGTAAACAAACATCTCAGTAGCAAAAATAGAATCTCTACCAAGTGGTGAAAACCTAGTAAATAGGTGCCTCTTATACTTTAGTGCTCCATATATCAATGCATTTCTTGGCATTTCCTACTTTCATAAGCTTTAGCTTGTACATATCTTTCAGTCTCTTTAGCAATACCTTTGGTTCTTCCCGGAACCTTCATGGCTTGAAACCGATCAATGTCTAAGTCTTAGGGAAATCAAACCATAATAGGAGGCAATGTCCTAGAAGTTCAAACAAGTCATCCACGTGTCAATTAATGTTCATCTAATCTGACTCATCTTCTTGTCTCCTAACCATTGAAGGGTTTTTCCACTGACATATTAAATGCACAAATGCCACAGACAATCTATGAACTAAAAACAACAATTGAAATTGTTTGAGGTATGCTAAAAATTTCTTTTTATGTTATATGTTACAATTATCTTTTCAACTATTATATCCCACGAGAGACTCGATGATGTCTATCTTTATTTAGAGAATCAAGGACTGGGGGCATAATATTTTTTTCTTGGTTTTCTCTTTGTAGGATTAGTTCTGATGATCTGAAAGTGTCACATAAACTGGGTGTCTATAGTAAGAGCCTCCATCACGATTGGAACATTTCATATACCTTGACCCTCTTTGTTTGGATGCTTTAGTGAGGTTCAAACTTATCCTTATCTATTAATGAGTGATTTCTTATTACTATTACAATCTGAATATCTACCCAAGGATGAGAACGTATGGGTCACTACGGGTATACAATGATAAAATCTATCCTGGGTTATGAATGATAAAGGGTCATTACGGATAGAAAAATCACTATTACATAGGAAAATAAAGATATCTATCTTGTTTGGTGTGTTTTTACACAAGAAATGTGTTAATGTAGGAGTTATTATTGAGAGGGGGATGAATCAGTAATCACCAATTCAAACTTAAACTCACCCAATTTAATTTGATCAAACTGATAAGCAATTTAACCTTTTAAACATTCATTTATCACAATAGGTAAAGTAGGCTTTAACTAACATGCAAAAACATAAGACCCGTCCATACAAATGTAACACCAAATATATCATGTGGAAACCTGATCAGGGTGAAAACCACGGTATGAGAATGATGTTCACAAATTGTGTACTCTTATGGAATACACTTTGTTAGGAGCTTGCCCGATTAAGGGTTACAACAACACTTTTAAATACTACCTGATTAAGGGATTTTCCTTTAGACCTTTTAGGATCTATGCCCTATTAGTAGCAGCCTTATTAGAGTACTTTAAACACTCTTTAGAATGTCACCTAGTTAGAGAATTTTACAGTGGGACCTGTTAGGATCCACCCGATTAAAGGATTTTCCTGTTACAATTGTTAGAGAGTAACATATAGAAAATAATCTGTAATTTGCACTACCTCTGCTAGATCAGATCAAATTAAGTTTTGAAACTCAACAAAATACCATACTTTGCACTCTTCCTTAATCGCATTCGATTCCAACACTTATTGATCAACTGAAACCTTATTCAACTTCACTTTCCTATGGCCTTCAACAATTAGTTTCTTCTTTCTTTTTCCTTTAAGTATAAATCCATTCCACTGCCTCAACAAAACCTTAATATAATGATCTAGATTAACTATGTCATCACCAATCACATCTGATCATATATTCTTTATTTTCTCTTAACCACATTGGCTATGATTCAATCTATACCTTGGGACTTTTTCCAACTCCATAAACTATTTTGACCTAATAGAAACTTCTAAAAGAATCTTCCTTAAACATATTATCTCGATTAATGTGTTGTCAATACTTTCCACAAACCAGGCATACACCTTCCGAATCTTCAAAAATCATCACTAATCGCAATAACAAATCAACATAATACAAGTATATAAGTGGTTATGAAAATCGTGAAGTGGGTTGTTGTAGTGGTATGTGATGATTGTCAATGATTATTGAAGGAAATACAAACATAGTAAAGTGTTAAGAGTAGTGCAATTGAGAAGATAATTGGATATGTCTGGTAGTTTAGTGCTAATTTCATATCATACATTTGAGTTCTTATACTCAAGGCATACTCTAATCAGTATGTGATCTAAATCCCTTACCAGGGTCACTTCTAACAGGGTGTGCAAGATCCTAATAGGTGTGAAGCTCAAAATCCTTTAACTAGGTAGCTCTTTGACTAGAGTTTTGAAATCCCTTGACCGAGTAGTCTTCAACAAGACTTTTGTAGCTTCTAACAAGGCTAAGTACTCTTAACTGAGTATAACCTCATAAAGGTTTTTGTAATTGCTACTAACATGACAAATTTCACTGTGCACTAGTGAAATTTATGGGCATCATCCCCATACATGGTTTTCTCCCTCTAACAAGGATTTCCATGCGAAAATATTGTGTCTTGTGTTTAATATGTGTGAATGGTTTACTTGTTATGATTTATGTTACATTATGTTTTGCATGTTGGTTTTTGTTGAAGATTATTGTTAGAAGTTTCAGACTTGTGGATGCACTGATTCACACCCCCCCCCCTCTCAGTGCCTTATAATACTAATAGAATTATAGAAACAACCTAATGAAGGAACTCTGCAGTCAAGAAAGGGAAAACATCCCCTGAAGATAGCCTTACAATAAGTATGACGTTAAAAATGTATCTTTTCAAGAAGAAATGATGCCTACAAGTAATAAATGGGCATGGAGCATCTTGGGTGGCGTGTGTAGAGACCAAGAGACTAGTAATGACACCATTTCAAATTTAAAAATTTGTAGGAAGGGTCGTTGGAAAGTATATTAACAATCAATACAAACCTCTATTTGATAAATCCCTCAACAACATGTCATAGTCATTGAGATTTGGACCTGGGCCACTAGTTTGAACATAGGTCATTGATAAAGATCCCGCACACATGAATGGATGGTTGGAATGTAGCATGTGTGTTAGAAATATTCAAAAATAAAAATAACTTTAAAGGAAAGAATCCAAGTGAGTGTAACAAAAAGGAAGTATTTTACCATAACACAAAGAATGAGATGTTACTTCAAGATCAATCACCAACAACATCAACATGCTCCAAGATCAAGACAATGGGATGAGAATTTGAAAGGGGAAAGCAAAGAAAACCCCTTGTGACATTATGAATGAGGCCATAGACTAAAATGAGAGAGAAGGGGAGAGAGCGAGTTGCTCACTTACAATAACTTCATAATATGAGAAATGAGAGAGGAGCATCTCTTAAATAGAGATGAGAGAGATGAGTTAGAATGTAACTCCCAAGTCTATGAATTCCACCATTTATAAGTGTGTGATACAAGTGTTAAGGTCCTCTTAAGGAGGAATCAACAAATTTCCTTATTAAAGGAATTACAAAAATAGAGTTGTCCTCCCACTTGGACTAGAGGACAAAATACAATAAGGATACCTTGGATTATCCAAATTAAATAATACACCAAGAAAATATTATTAATTCTAACACCCCCCTTTAATCTTAACTTGGGGTATTTACAACAAGGGGTATTAAACCCAAAATTTACAACAATCTGCAACTTGATCTTCAATAGAAGGAAGAAATGTATTATCTTCAAGTGTGCAAGTAGTCTTTTGTATGTTGTACATGCATATTTTGTAGAGCCAAGAGAAGTGAATGGGTCCTTTAAATGTGTTCAAGTGGAAGTATATCCACATCTTCAAGTAGCCTTGTGATTCATAGGATTTGTGTAAATGAATTGATGTCTTGAATTTTCCTTGATGGATCACCTAAAACATAGAACATAGAAAAACCACAAGTAGATTTCCCATATTTGGGATCTACATCAACATTGCGTCAATCACATGGATATAGACAGTCCACTGATGAGTCATCTCACTGTAAGTGAATGCATCATGACTCCATCACCTACATGACCCACGATCTAAGAAATGAAGAATGCAATGCATTATCGTGCAATAGTATATTTTGCAAATAAATTTGAGAGAGACAATGATAAATCATTAGATCAAGAGACTCAAACATCAAATCAACCTATGAATTGAATTGTCAGACATGTCTACAAAAAAGTACCATAATTAAGGGTCTCATCAATGATAAATGAACCTAGACCAACATAAACAAATAAAATATTGACATATGCTAAATAATAATCTGAGCTAAGGATTATGAGTGTGAAAAAATATATTGCCTTCCTAGTATAAGAGATATCCAACAAATTTTAGGAAAGATTTCAAGAGCACCATCCTCATCATGAGGAAAAAAAAACTAATGGAACAAGTTGATAAACATCAACTGAGTAAGCGCATCCTAGTGCAACTTACAAATGAAACAAGTTGATAAACATCAACTGAGTAAGCGCATCCCAGTGCAACTTACAAATGGAACAAGTTGATAAACATCAACTGAGTAAGTGCATCCCAGTGCAACTTACAAATGGAACAAGATGATAAACATCAACTGAGTAAGCGCATCCCAATGCAACTTACAAATGGAACAAGTTGATAAACATCAACCGAGTAAGCGCATCCCAGTGTAACTTACAAATTGAATCAATGGATCAAATGGAACTAATAAAAGATGCAACTTAGTGCAAAACAATAGATCATATAAAAAATAATAGCAATTAATGCTCAATGATTAGTCACTAGAAGGCAATGTTTGTAGATAACTCACAATACTTGAACAAATTATACTTAAGCATTAGCAATTACTTTATTTGCATAGGATCAATCATTTTTCACATACCTTTTTGCTTCTTAAACTTAACAACGTGTCTCAAAAAACTTAAACAAGTTATCATTGACAAATGTAGCTAGAAAACATAAATTGCCCTCTTTGATATAAAAACTTCTATAATAATTGAAATTTTAAGTGAAATAATATATATATAATAAAAAACATTAATAAAAATATTAAAATTTCAAAAACTCCTTTTGAACTCTTTTTGAGTGTAATAAAATTTTAATAATAATTTATATAAGTACTATAAAAAATTAAATGAAAAATTAAATTAAACCTTGCAAATTTTTAAAACTAAAGAAATATAAATTGAAAGAAAAACTTTTAATTTTTATTTTAATTAAACAAACTTTAATATGAAATGCTTTGATAAAATGCTAAATAATGAAAAAAGAAACTTTCCTAAAAATAAGAAGTAATTTTTTTCTTGAAATTAGAATAAATTATAAAACTTAAAAATTTAAATTTTAAAATTTTAGAACTTTAAAAAAAGTTCGTAAGTAGGAGAAGTTAAAAGCTTCTAAAAGGTTATACAAATAACCACTCAAATGATAAAATTTTATTTTACAAAGACTTACATTTATTGCCAACGTAGCAAAAATATAGATTTACAGACTTAAAAAAAAATATTTCATTATTGAAGGACAACGATGTAAAATGAGTATGATAATTCTTTCACATAAAGGCTGAAAACAACAATAAAGAAATAAGGTTAGAAATAATGATGCTAAGGAGACAAGAAAAGGAATAAGAACAGAAACACACCAAATTTGGCTGAAACAACTAGATAGACTAAAGACAAATTGAAAATAAGCAGTAAGGAAAGACAAGAGCTGTGCTACAGCTGGAGTCCCGCCTAATGCAAAAAAGAACTAAAATTAAAAGGAAAATAGCTTTGGTGGCTTTGAAAAAATGTCTGGTGTATATAGGTCTTTGCATGAGCAATAAAATAGTTTAGCCAATTAGAAGAGAGGACGTTGATAAATAGCATGAAGCATTTATGTCGACCTTTACCCATATAATGAAATAGGGACTATATAAAGAATGAAGACTTGATTATTTTTATATATAGTATGAGCATAGAAAAACAAGCAACAACTAGCAAGTTTCCCATTTTACTTTCAGGAGGTCTAATTACAGTTACATATAAAAGATAACAATTAAGCTATGGCTAAGTAGTAGTGATTGTGTTACGACTTTCTAGGCTATACCTTGTAAATAAATGTGTTTGTTTTACTTAGTGTCAAGACTTTCTAAGTTGGTGCTTCCGTAGTGAAATATAAGTTGTATGTTCTTAATCAGAATAAAGGATTTGGTAAGTTATGAATTGTTTCGTCAATTTTTTTTTATTGACTATTTTGTACATTAATCAGTCTCAAATTTATTTTAGTTACCTGCTAATAGCTTTACTCTAGCATAGAATAAAGGGAAAATCCTCTAGAAATCTTTTCCATCACCTCTTCATGAAAATGTGAGAGAAAAAATCACAGATAATTTTCATTGTCTATGTATGCTTTCCTTTCCAGAAGTAGATATCTTAGAAACACCACCAAACACATTGTCTGTGTATGCTTTCCTTTCTAGAAGTAGATATCTTAGAAACACCACCAAACACAAAATTGGTTGCATATTTTCTCCGATAAAAAAATCAAAAGTTTAAGCACTTCATAAAAGGATGGATTGGAAAAGTTTAAATCATTGTAATACACGGGAATAAAGATATATCTCTAATTCATTCAGAATCTGCAAAACTTATTTGAGGAATAATAAACTTTCAACAGTGGGTGCATATATGTTGGAATGGATTTTCTAGGCACAACTTTAACCTTAATTCCTAGGATAATCTTTAAATAAACCAACATTACATTCATTGAAATATTATTCTGCCTTATTTGACATCCTTTAAAAAGGTAGCTACCATTATGTAATGCAACATATCATTTTCTGGAATTGTTAGTCAACAAAGTGTGAACCCAAAATAATGTAGTTCATACCAATGAGAAAGATCGTCACAATAAATCTATTAATTTTATTAATGATGAAAAAAATTTCATTTCTGAAGATGAATGATGCTATATATAAGTACACAATTAAAAAATAGATTACAAAAGTTGCAAACAATCGCCATAACTAAACTAAAGAAAAAAATGTTACAAGATTTAATTGGAGCAAATTCCATGCAGTCTTTGAATGTATGTATTATGTAGTTTGAAAGTCATTGTTACCCATCTGATCAATGGAAATTTCATCCTCACTTGTTGAAGAAGGTGTAAGAAGAAAATTAACATGTGAATCCCTTCTACAGAGAAATGAGACATTGTTCCAATGAGATGAGTTGCAAGCTAGAAACCTGTAGAACTTGAGTTGTGGCTATCTTAAAAACAACATCAACATGCATAAATATTTGTGTAAGTATTACTTTCTAGTTCCCTGCAAAGATAGGCATCTTCTGCAAATAACAAATTTCAGTACAAAACAGAACAAATTGAGTTTTCCCAATATTTAAATTACTAGAAAATGTGACTTTTTAGATGAGGAATCCTTCCAAAACTAAAATACATCTGAATGCAATCTCATTCAAGGTTGACTGCATCAATAACAAAACCATATCTACAGGTTGTATATTTCCTCCTGGTCAAGGAAAGATTTCAACATCGGTACAATGGCAAGTGGAAGATGAGGTATCCTCACAATTTTAGATTCTGAAATGACTAATTCAATTAAGTGCAAGAGAAGAAACAAGCTAAGAGATAATTAAAATACATTGTCAATGTCTTTGAAATGTTTTGAAGCTTTAAAAACTTGTAAAAATGTAAAAAACAATTCAATGTAGTTTAACAAAAGTTGATGGTTTTATCATAGCAAAAAAGATTGAGTTTTCTTACATCTTTAGCTATATGATTGTTGACTTTTATTGCTCGGTGGTTGTTGGTTGAATGGTTAGGTACAAATACTAGAATTGAAGATATTATTTAAATCTTAGAGTTGTTATTAAAGAAAACTTTTTTTTTTCTTGTGTGTGAATGTTTTACACCTTCATGAAATTAGGATAATCAACTACAATTCTATGAAAATACAATACAAATTTAATCTGAGAATTGAAATTAACATCCATGACATCTCATGGTTCTCTATCCAAGCTTGGTAAGTGGAGCTCTCAGCCTTATTCTCTACTAGTGACAATCCTAGAATGAGAAAATGATAGTACAATGCTTAATCTAGCTCTCAAACTCTCAAAATGATACAAAGATTTCAATTCAAGTACTCATGATAATGCTCTCAATCTCACAATATTGCTCAAGATATGACTCAATTGCTATGAAATTACCTATAATGATGATGCTTTGCACTTTAATTCTCTAGTATATTTATGCTCTCAAAATGACTTATTTATAGTAAAATCCCAAGGGTAGGGGGTAGAGTTATTTAATCATGATTTAGCCTTGGTTGAGTCAAAAACTTTGAAATGTTTTTAAATTGGGGGACAATTTAAATGGTTGTCTCAAAGGTTTGGACAAATAGACAAATTTGAGTGGTTGAGATTCAAAGCTGAAATGTGTGATTGAGATTCAACTATTTTGGAGTGATCCATGTGCTTTTGTTCTCCATTCTTATTGGTTGCTCAAATTATGTTGAAAGATATTAGGATTAATTAAATTCCATCAATTAATTAAATTAGCCATGTAAGGGAATAGGTTCAATTTAATTTTTGATTTAAAACTATACAATTAATTGATTAAAATCAATTATATAGTGTTTTTGACCCCTTTTAAGCTTGTATTTAATTATTTGATGTCATGATTTGATTTTTCCTTTGATTTAAATGATATTGTCCAATTTTGATTAATAAATATCCATTTAAAACTGATTTGATCCATTTTGATGAGAATTAGAGCATTTGGTTAAGATTTTGCAAATTTGATGGTTCTAAGACACTTGCCCAGTTTTGGGTGTCTACAAATGCCCCTCTTTGGATTAATGTGTGTAGCGCATTGATTCAAAGAAACTTTTATGTCCCGATCACTGATTTGATACTTGATTGATTGATACAAACTTGATTTGAAACCTGATTTGATTGATAAAACCCGATTTGAAAATGATGTAACATGTCCCACTGATAATAGTTCAAAATTTTTAATGCCCCAGATTCAATGATGTCTGATGCAAATTTGATACTCTAATGATGCCCCCTCAGAAATGAAAACATATTGATCGCCTAATAGAAAAATATGATGAAATTGATTTAAAATAGATCCAATATGTTTTCATTTCTAAAAACATTGATGATAATCAAGGTCACAATAAATGCCCCGGTTTGATTGATACGCAGATATAGGTCACAAGGTCAAAAATTACCTCAAAATTAGGACAAATTAGCATAAATAGGTTGAAATTCCCAAATTTACTATTCATTTGTACTTTTGACTATTGAGATTTTGCTCTGATCCTGAGAAAGTTGATCACGATGGTTGTGCCTATTCAAGAGCATCGATTCGAGAGAGGTTGACGATATCAGAGACCTTTGGATTATGGACCTCTGGTGAGTGACTCTGACCCTCCTAGTGTATTTATTACAACTTTTTTTTTAGCATTTATTGCATAATTTTCTTGATTGTTAGTTGTAATTTTGCAAAATGTCACCTAGGATAGTCTAAATGACGCCTAGGCTTATGAAGTAACGCATCCGTGTAGTGAAATGTCACGTAAAATAGTTTAAAATTTGCTTGTGATAAATTTTGATACCGCGTAGAACTGGGGCTTTTTAATCAAACTATATATAAAACACTGCGTGAAAAATTTGTATGTTTTAAATGACACCTAGGCATGATGAAATGCTGCTTAGGGTCATAAAATGCCGCTTAATAGCTAAAGTACCGCGTTCGCTTGATAAATTTTCATGTGTGAAAAGTTATTCACCGCCTAAGGTAAAATGTCACCTCTGCATAGGCAAATGATGCCTATAGGAATTTTGATAATTTTTTATACTCAAACTTGATTTTTCTGATAAAATTTTGATGTCTCTAGATGACTGATTGATTATTTAAGATGTATAGGTCTATTGTAGCTAAACAAACAAGTGATTAGGATGACAGGATAATGGTACCAATGAATGTTTGATTTGTCAATCTGATCTGATAGAAAAACTGATAGTAAAACACTGATAGGATAGATAACTGATAATTCACTCTCAAGACATAGAGACATGAACAAAATGGTGATAGCTTGATTGATTGAAATTGGATTGATTGACTTAAAATAATCTACTGATATAGAATATTGATATGGTTCCCTTGATTACTGAAATAGGCACATTTCCGTAAGTTATACATATAGACCGTAGCTTCTTGGATTTTAGACCTAGGTCAGGAGTTGACCCATCTAGAGTATCATGTCATTGAGATGTGTGGTTTGAGTTTCCTTCTAGACATCTCATGATTCCAACTGAACCATGGTCTTCTGACAGCTATGGCAGAGCGTTGGTACTCTGACCACAATACCTTCCATTTACCATTTGGGGAGATGACTATCACTCCCGAGGATGTTTACAGATTGCTCTGCATTCCAAACCAGGGTGAGATGGTCTATTATGATTCAGTATATGATGGCACTATCTGTAGACAGGTATTTGGGGATAATACCATAGGTGATGATACCATTACATGGGTGCACTTTGCTTCATTTCCCACATTGCCATCGGTGTTAGGTGCATTGATAGGTAGTTTATTACCTCCAAACTGGTGAGGTCAAGGTTTCTTTGTTGGATGGGGCCGCATTCTAGAGGATTTGCTTGCACAACCTCAACATTTTGATTGGGGTTCTTGCATTTTAGCCTAGTTATACCATGATTTGCACAAGGTGGTTTATAGATCAAGTGCATCCTTATCAGCAGGTGCAGTGATATTACAATTGTGGATATGGGAACATCTTCCCATTACTAGGCCATTATCAAATCATGTCTGCCATCATGGTTATCCTTATGCATTTTTGTATAGCGGCATGGTTGTCCAGCATCATTTGGGCAAACTAGAGTTTTGGCATCGCATGATTGATGATATGGATCAAGTCGTATGGAGACCATATCTGAGCTGCAAGGGTTGGTGGGAGGATGATGATGAGCTCCGTTATATGTTTCCTCTGAGGTGGATGATAGGTCGATCGCCCCTTGTGATTGAGAGATTTTTCTTTGGTCGCGTGTCTAGACAGTACAACAGGTATCAGGATATGCCGCAGGGTATGGCTTTGTATGCTCGTGTCTAGGCAGAGTAATCGATGTGGGGGCACAAATTGATTTTTAGTTTACATGTAACCAAATTTCTAGGATGATGTATGTCAGATGGGATATATTAGAGCATGTAGAAAATGTTGGGATGTCTACAAAGTAAAGAGAGTGGTGGTCTTGGAATAGATTTTTGAGATTTATCGATCCTGCAGAGCCGATCCTAGACAGAGATGAGCGATCAGATGATGATGGCGGAGCAATGATGATGGAGATGATGGTGGTAGACCTTGTTAGGATTAACAAGGCAGAAATAACAATTATGTGCAAATATAACTAATATCAGAAAATAATAAACCACACAGAATAGAACACAAGACACACAAATTTAACGTGGTTCACCCAATCCCTGGGCTACGTCCACCAACAGCGAGTCCAATATTATTATTATCCAGTGATTACAACCTGATTACAATCTGTAATCCCTTACAGCCCAATTTTGCTGCAAGTACTAAAATCATACATTATGAAAATCCCTAACCCTAAGCCATATTATACAATATTTTTCCGCTTTAGGGTTAGAATGAGTTATAAGTAGTCGGCCCAAAAAATTGAAAAAAGTAGTCGGCCTCAAAAAAAAATTTCCCCCGGTGAGGTCAGGAGGAAAAGTGTACAGTACTTTCCTGGATAGTACTTTCCTGATTAGTCACCACAAGCTAACAATCTCCCACTTGGTGACTGATCAGTATCCACACTATACTAAAAAAACCTCCCACTTGGAGACTGATCCTGTAGCAATACCGCTACCCACATGAGGCTCCCACTGGATTGAACCACCTTGGACTCAGTTGTTCCTTTATTTTGTTCAGTCTAGAAGACCAACTGAAGCTGAACATGAGTTCAACTTCTCCCTTGTTACTACCTTTGTAAACATATCTGCTGGATTATCATCAGTATGAATCTTTTCCAGCCTTAACTGTCCATCATCCAAAATTGATCGAATGAAATGGTACCGCAACTGTATGTGTTTTGTCTTTGAGTGCAAAGCAGAATTCTTTGCAAGATGAATGGCACTTTGGCTATCTGTATGTAGAAAATTATCCTTTTGTGGATGTCCCAATTCTTCCATGAAGAATTGAAGCCATATCATCTCCTTGGCTGCCTCTATAGCAGCAACATACTCTGCCTCTGTAGTGGATAAAGCAACCACCTTTTGTAGTCAAGAAATCCAACTCACTGCTGTCCCACCAACAGTAAATATATAACCTGTAGTACTCCACCTACTATCTATATCTCCTGCCAAATCTGAGTCAACATAGCCTTGTACAGTAGTAGTAGAACCCCCAAAGTGTAAACACTTACTGGATGTGCCTCTCAAATATCTGAGAATCTATTTGACTGCATTCCAATGCTCAATACCAGGGTTACTCATATAACGGCTAATGACTCCCACTGCGTGTGCAATATCTGGCCTAGTACATACCATAGCATACATTAAGCTCCCTACATCTGAAGCATAAGGTACCTTAGACATTTTAGTCTCTTCTGTTGGTGTCTTGGGACACATATCCTTAGTCAATTTCAAATGACCAGGCAAAGGTGTGCTAACAGCTTTGGCATTTTCCATAGAGAAACATTGCAACACCTTCTCAATATAATCAGCCTGAGATAGAGATAATTTCCTATTTTTCCTATCTCTACAAATTTTCATACCAAGGATTTGTTTTGCTGCCCCCAAATCCTTCATAGAAAAAGATTTTGCTAACTGTTGTTTCAACCCCTTAATGTGATCCATGTTAGACCCAGCTACAAGCATATCATCAACATATAAACATAAAATAATGTAGTTGTCATCATCCAACCTCTTAAAATAAACACAATGGTCAGAATGACACCGACTATATCCATGCCCATTCATAAAAGTGTCAAATTTAATATACCATTGCCGAGGTGCTTGCTTCAAGCCATATAAACTTTTCTACAATCTGCACACCAAATTCTCCTTACCCTTGACCTCAAATCCTTGTGGCTGAACCATATATATTTCTTCATCCAAATCACCATGAAGAAAGGTTGTTTTAACATCAAGCTGCTCTAAATGCAAATCTTCAGTAGCCACAATAGTTAAAACAATACGAATAGAAGTCATTTTAACAACTGGAGAAAATATCTCATCAAAATCAATACCATGTTTCTATGCAAATCCTTTTACGACTAATCTGGCTTTAAATCTTTTCGTACCTCCATCCTCTTCTTTGATCCTGTAAACCCATTTATTCTGTAAAGCCCTTTTACCTATAGGTAACTTACATAAATCCCATGTCTGATTTTTCAGCAAAGAGTCCATTGCATCTGTCATTGCAGACTCCCACTGAAGCTTTGTATCCACCTGCACAGCTTCATTATAACATTCAGGTTCACCAGCATCTGTTAACAGAATAGAATACAAAGATGGAGAAAATCTTTCTGGAGGTCTACTTAGCCTTTTTGACCGTCTAACACTCACTGGGGTGTGTGGTATTTGTTGTTGCTATTGTTGCAGAGCATAAGGAACTACTGGAACATGAACTTGTGGAGTATCATCCAGTACTACATAGTCATTTTCTTTCTTCTCATGCTGCAGCAACAGATCTTTGTACAATACTTTCTCATTGAATATGACATCCCTGCTTCTTACAATTTTATGATTTTCAAAATCCCAAAGCCTATAACCAAATTCATCAATGCCATACCCAACAAATACACATTTCTTTGACTTAGCTTCCAGCTTGGTTCTATTTTCAGAATCTATAAGTGCAAAAGCTTCACAACCAAAGGTTTTGAGAAAAGAATAACTCACCTTCTTACCACTCCATACTTCCTCTGGAATACCACAGTCCAAAGGAGTAGAGGGGCCTCTATTGATTAAATAAACAGCAGTGTTCACTGCCTCTGCCCACATATTTTTGGGCAGCCTAGCATGCAACCTCATACTCCTTGCACGCTCCATTATTGTCCTGTTCATGCGTTCAGCCACTCCATTTTCTTGTGGAGTCCTTGGTATAGTTTTTTGCCTACGAATACCATTAGAGGAACAATATTCTTCAAATTTTGTGCTGCAATACTCACCACCATTATCAGATCTGAGACATTTTAACTTTTTACCAGTCTCATTCTCAACCAAGCATTTCCATTTCTTAAAAGTTTGAAATACATCAGATTTCTGTCTAAGGAAATAAATCCATACTTTTCTTGTTGCATCATCTATAAATGTAACATAATACAGAGAGCCACCAAGGGAAGATACCTGAGCTGGTCCCCATACATTTGTATGCACAAGCTCTAATCTCTCATTTTTCTTTTCCTTCCCACTCTTCACAAAACTAACTCTCTTTTGTTTTCCATAAACACAACTTTCATAGAAATCCATATTGACACATTTCAGACCATGTAAAACTTTCTTTGAATGAAGTAATTTCATACCTTTTTCACTCATGTGCCCGAGTCTATTGTGCCACAGTGTTGTGTCAGAATCTACAGCAACAGTTTGATGTTCTTCCTGCTCAACTGCAGCCACTGTTCCTGAACATTCATTATCTTCTGAAACAATTAAAGTAGAAGGAACAGTATGACCTGTACAAAGATATAAGGTGCCTACTTTCACACCTTTTGCTACTACTAAGGAACCTTTTGAAACCTTCCAATTTTTATCATTAAAAGTAACTGTGCAACCATCATCACCCAGTTGCCCTGCTGAAATTAAATTCCTACTCAGCCTTGGAACATGTCTTACCTCTTGTAGTAGCCAATGATTCCCATTCTGCAACTTAATCTTAATTTTTCCCTTTCCAACA
Source organism: Chamaecyparis obtusa (assembly GCA_027943335.1). Lineage (NCBI taxonomy): Eukaryota > Viridiplantae > Streptophyta > Pinopsida > Cupressales > Cupressaceae > Chamaecyparis > Chamaecyparis obtusa. The sequence continues at coordinate 87,470 of BSBK01013084.1, forward strand.
ATCTGACAGGGTTCATTATCTCCCAAATAAACTAGCCCAAAATCCCCTTGGACATAATCAACAAAATAACTTCTATGGGGTGTAGCATGAAATGAAGCCCCAGAATCTAAAACCCATGAATCATCAATACTTTCTAAGGACAAGAGCAAAGCATCCTCCTCGGATTTGTTACTTACCACATTTGCCTCCTTGTTTCCATCATTTTTGTCTCCTTGATCTTTCTTCTGAGACCAACAATCTTTCTTCTTATGACCTGGTTTTCCACAGTACCAGCAATCATTTGGCCCTTTAGATTCAGACCTCTTTCCCTTTGATTTTCCTCTTGATTTCCCATAATTTCCAGAGTTGTTTCCTCTATCTCTTGTTCTGCCTCTGCTTTCTGTGTTCAATACACTACCCGATGTGGATGCCCCTGAGCTTTTCCTACGAATTTCCTCACTCAATATAACACCAATAACATCATCATACTTTAGGGTATTAGAACCAGAAATAGAATTACTAACAGCCATTACCAAGCCATTCCAGCTTTCTGGCAAAGAACACAAAATCAAGAGAGCCCTAACCTCTTCATCGAAAGTAATTTTAACTGAGGTTAATTAACTTGTAACTATATTAAACTCATTCAAATGATCAGTAACTGATCCACCTTCTACCATTTTCATATTAAATAAACGCTTCATAAGAAATACCTTGTTTGAAGCTGAAGGCTTTTCATACAACTTCGCTAGGGTTTCCATCAGATCTTTAGCTGTCTTTGCTTCAGTAATATTGAATGCCACCGATTGTGCCAGGCATAGACGAATACTCCTCAGTGCCTTCCTATCCAAAATATCCCAATCTTCCTGAGACATTGATTGCTCTTTCTTGGCTACTCCCTCTAATGGCCGCCATAGATCCTTCTGATAGAGATAATCCTCCTTTGCATCTTCCATAACTGGAAGTTCTGCCCATTAAACTTATCAACCTTCAGCCTACCCTCGTCTGCCATTTCTCCCACTTAACCGAGAGACTCTCCCACTAACTCGTGAGACCTGCTTCAGAGAATAGATGAAAGAACGAATGAAATAACCTTGCTCTGATACCACTTGTTAGGATTAACAAGGCAGAAATAACAATTATGTGCAAATATAACTAATATCAGAAAATAATAAACCACACAGAATAGAACACAAGACACACAAATTTAACGTGGTTCACCCAATCCCTGGGCTACGTCCACCAACAGCGAGTCCAATATTATTATTATCCAGTGATTACAACCTGATTACAATCTGTAATCCCTTACAGCCCAATTCTGCCGCAAGTACTAAAATCATACATTATGAAAATCCCTAACCCTAAGCCATATTATACAATATTTTTCCGCTTTAGGGTTAGAATGAGTTATAAGTAGTTGGCCCAAAAAACTGAAAAAAGTAGTCGGCCTCAAAAAAAAATTTCCCCCGGCGAGGTCGGGAGGAAAAGTGTACAGTACTTTCCTGGATAGTACTTTCCTGATTAGTCACCACAAGCTAACAGACCTAGATGATGTCGAGCTCCTAGAGGATAGAGGGCTCCTCGAATCATTGTTAGAGGATGACTTGGGCCACGGGTACAAGGTGGGTGTTTCAGGGACAAGGCTGTCAGACATGCTTAGCCAGATCAGGGACCTAGGTTTGTATGTCCTAGAGTTGCATTAGTATAGGGAAAATAGAGAGTTAGGCAACAGGTCCACATTGATGCTGCTAGGTAGGCTCCCAGAGGATAGGATCCTTTAGTGCAGTTACATCAGTTCTCAATGGTACAACATGGACAGATTCTAGCACAATAGGTGCCTCCACAAATACCTATGTCTCAGGATATGGGTCAGACATCACAGGCTTCTCCTAGTATTGATACTCTGTCACAAGATGTGCGTTCATTATAGATAGGTCTATCAGCAGTGGTTGGTCGATTGGATCAGGTAGCTACTATGATGCAGTAGTTCATGACTATTATGGCTCAGAGGCCCAGTGTTGCGAGTACTATTCAGACTCCTCCTACTCAAGATAGATCGAGTGACAGGGGTCCAGATGGATCAGGTGCAGGTGATGGATCAGGTGCCCCTACAAGATCTTGAGATGATTGATTATGGATCTGCTTTGATGATTTTGTATCATGTGATATGTTTTATTGATCAAAACTTTGATGTATCATTTTTTCGATGATATTGTATCTTTGATATACAGATTTGATGGATCTTTGATGTTATGGACACTTATATGATTATGGACTTCCCTTGATTCTCATGATGTGTTTTATGTGAGATTATCTTTATATGCAACTCTATATGATGTTTATGATGCATTTACTTTTGATTATGCTATGGATGCAATGTATCTCTTATATGATATAGATAAATGGATGCAAATGATAATGTAACCTTGATATGTTTTTCTAATTCTCGATGTATGGATGCAAATGTTTTATTATGGAAATATGGATATGACAAATGCAACTATGTTTTTTATATTTTTTTGATGTATGCAACTCTTAAAATGTGATCCTTAACTAAATGTATGCAAATGATGAATGATTAATGAATCTTTTTTTCTTTTCTGATATAAGGATAATGAATAATGAGTAATGCTATGAATGAATGCAAAAGATAATCTCACATTATTGATTTGAACCAAGGATAAAGTGGAATTGAACCCCCTTTTATTGATTGATCAAGATGATAAATGAATGAGCCCCCTTTTTCCCTTGGAAAAATAACTACAAACCAATGCACTTAATATAACATGCAAATGCCATCCAATGCAACTAAATTGTCACTAGCTTTTAGCAAAGAAATGCCATAGAGAAATATTTTCATCATTGAGCATTGTGGGACTAGAAAGCAAGTAAAACCATCACCGACCACATCATGATGATATGAATACTGCTTTATATCTCTTTTTAGTAACCTTTTGAAGACTAGTACAACCCTCACTAGTTGAATAACCAACTATGGGAGTATGAATACTGGTTTCAATGGATTCAATGTTGCAAGTGGATTTTGGGATTAAGATATGGAAGATCTAAATAGCCAAGGTATTCATTTGCGTAAACAAACAAAGGTCAATCCTCCACCTTATATGAAATTCCTTGATGGTTCTTTGATAACCATGTCATTAGATGAATTTACATAAGTTGTTGGATCTCCCTCAAGACAGTCACTCAGAAAGAAGGAAAATATCATGTCTCCATCATTGCCAATCTATTTGAAACATCATCAATTAGATAAAAAGATACGATAAAAAGTCAATTCAATACCGATCATCTAAAAGCTTCAAGTGTTTTGCAATGTATCAATATTTTCAAAAAGAATTTCCAAACATTCTGATCATTTAAGTGATGTCAATTTTTAATCCTGAATAATAAAGTCAATGAAGGTTCAAGGATCAAGTTGTAGGATCAAAATACTTGGTTGTGAACAATGATATCCATCAAAGGTTCAAGAAAATCTCCCTCTTCTGAAGCTCTAATAAGTCCCTCTGATGTGTGACTAAAAGTAGCACTATTGAATCCATTTGTACCAAAAATCCAATCTTTTCCTACCCTCAAGTGATAAATGTGATTGTGTGACAAACTTAGGGCAATAGGAATTCTAAAATGCAACAATGAAGCTGAAAGGTTTTATTATGACTATGCACAAATGACGGATGTAGTGAAGATTTACAAGTGAGATGATGGAAATGCAATATGTACACATGCAACTAGGAAAGACTTAGGGGAACAAAAGGTGCTTGATTGCCAAGTTTTCATCTTTTGGGTTTATTGCTCTTTTTCTCTTTTTTCTTCTTTTTTTGCTACCTAGGCGCCTATTGCTAAGTTTTCACCAAGGCACTTTTTTATCTTTTTCAATTTTTTTAATTTTTTTTTTGGATTTTAAACTTTTCTCAATGTTTTTGGATTTTTTATCTTTTTCCAATGTTTTTGATCTTTTTGATTTTCTCATGTACAAAAGTGATGCTTGAGTCATTAGATTCACACTCATCTGATACTCTTTCTTCTGATACTCTCTTATCTGATTAGGTATGAAACCTCTTTAAATGGATGCTATTAATGGGCTCTTGTAATTCTTCCCCATCACAATTGGCTAATTTGTAAGTCCCCATTCCAAAAGAAGAAACAATGACAAAAGGACCAAGCCAATTTGCTTCCCATTTACCCCTCTTTTCCCTTTATGCCTGATTTTTAGGGTTCTCCCTTAGCACTAAATCACCCACTTGAAAGACTCTTGATTTAATGTGCTTGTTGTAGTTTCTTGAAATCCTATTTTGGTATACTTTCAAATGTTCATAGGCTTGTGCTTGATGTTCTTCTAACAATTCCAATTGTTGAAGTCGGGCAACCCTATAATCCTCATCTGTTACTAATCCTTGCAATGATACTCTTAGGGATGGGATTTCAACCTCCAAAGGTAGAACAACTTCGGCTCCATAAACCAATGAATATGGTGTAGCTCATGTAGGTGTCTGGATACTAGTTCTATATGCCCACAAAGTCGGGTTGATTTGTACATGCCAATCTCTTCCTGATTTGTTCATCGATCTCTTCAAGATTTTAAGGATATTCTTATTAGTAGCCTCGGCTTGTCCATTTCCTTATGGATAATAAATGGAAGAAGAGTGATGAGTAATATGAAAAGTATCACAAAGCTCATCCACATCTTTGTTCTTAAATTGTTTTCCATTGTCGGTGATTATGGCATAAGGAATACCATATCTACAAATGATGTGATTAAGGATGAACATAAAGATTTTGTTTTCCTGTAGCAGTGATCAAAGGAATGACCTCTACCCATTTAGTGAAGTATTCCATAGCCATGATAATGTATTTGTGCCCATTAGATGAAGGTGGATAAATCGCGCCAATCAAGTCAAACCCCAATTGATAAAATGGCCAAGGTGTAACAAAAGGATGTAATTCTTGAGCTGGTACATGTATCATATCACCATGATATTGACATTTTGTGCATATCTTAACAAAGTGACAAGCATCCTTTTCTAAGGTTTTCCAAAAATACCCCATGTGAAGGATCTTCTTAGCTAAGTTTAACCCACTTGAATGTGAACCGCAAATGCCCTCGTGGACCTCATGTAAAGCTACCCTAGACTCTTCTTCCTCTAGACATCTAAATAAAGTTCTGTCAAGACCCTTATGATACAATGTGTCAGAAAGGATAATATAACGAGCTGATTGTCTAATAAAATGTTATTTTTGGGCTCGGGATTGGTTTAAGGGCAATACTTGGTCTTTAAGGTATGTGTAGATAGGGTCATACCAAGGAGAGTCATGTCCATTAAGTAAAGCAATAATTTGGGTATTAGGAAGGTCAAATACTGGTTTTGTCAACTCTTCCACCAAGAATTCATACCTTTCATTTTGATCAGGCTTTTGGAGGAATGAAGCCAAGGTAGCCATTGCATCGACAACTCTAGTCTTCTCTCTTGGAATTTGCTCAAAAGTTATCAGCACAAAGTATTTTTTCCAAGCATCAATCATTGTCTTGTAAGGCATTGAATTTTCATCTTTTATGTTGTACTCATTATTGACTTGATTGATCACTAATTGAGAATCATCATACACTTGTAGCTCGGTAATAGTCCATTCTAAAGCCATCTTGATACCAATGACTAAAGCTTCATACTCGGCTATGTTGTTGGTACATGGGAATAAGAGCTTGTATGATTTAGGAATAGTATACCCTTGAGGGGTAATCAACAATATGCCGGCTCCGGAACCTCCTTGTGTGTACGATCCGTCAAAGTACAATTTCCATGTCTTGGCTTCTATATTGACAATTGTTGCATCAAGAAACTCCACTTGAATAGGATGTGTAGAAACCAATGGATTTTTAACTAAGTAATCTGATATCACTTGTCCTTTTATGGCCTTTCTATCCACATATTCAATATCGAACTCACTTAACACCATGACCCATTTTTCTATTCTTCCCGTTAGGGCAGTTTTGCTAAGCAAGTATTTCAAAGGGTGAATTTTTGCAATGAGCTTCACTTTGTGCATCAACATGTAGTTTCTCAACTTTTGGGAAGCAAATACAACAACTAGGCATGCTCTTTCCATGAAAGTGTAGTTTAATTCATACTTAATCAATGTTTGACTCAAATAATAAATAGCTCTCTCTTTTCCTTGATCATCTTGTTGCGCCAAAAGAACTCCTACAGACCTCTCGGTTGCTGATATGTACAAAAGCAATGGTTTTCCTTTGATAGGAGGCATTAGAATTGGTGGATTGATTAAGTAGGTCTTCAACAAGGTAAAGGCCTTGTCACATTCTTCATCCCATATAAAAATGGTGTCGTTGTGGAACAAAGCTAGTTGAGAAATGAATCTCCTTATTGATTGAAGTTTTCCTTGAAGAGACCTCATTTGGCTAATGTTTCTAGGAATTTCCATGTCCATGATTGCTTGAACCTTTTCAGGATCTACTTCAATGCCTTTTGCTGAAACTATGTAGCCTAATAATTTCCTGGATTGAACACCAAAGGCACATTTTTTTGGATTGAGCCTTACTTTGAATTATTCCAAGCATGTAAATATCTTCTCCAGAATTTTTAAATGATCTTCTCTTTGATGTGACTTAGCCAATATATCATCTACATAATCTTCTAAGAAGGTGTGCATCATATCATGAAAAATGGTGGTCATTGCCCTTTGGTAAGTAGCTCTGGCATTTTTGAGGCCGAAAGGCATTACATTCCAACAAAAAGTTCCCCAAGGGCATGTGAAGGCTGTCTTTTCTTGATCTTTGGGTGCAATCTTAATTTGGTTGTATCCACTAAAACCATCCATCAATGAAAACGTGGAGTGACCAGCTGTTAAGTCCACTATTGCATCTATGCTTGGAAGTGGGAAGTCATCTTTGGGACATGCAAGATTCAAATCTCTAAAGTCCATACATACACAAATGGATTTGTCATGCTTGGTAACTGGTACAATATTTGATATCCATTATGCATAAGCAATTGCTCTTATGAACCCCACCTTCAACAATTTCTCCAATTCTGCTTTAACTAGAAGAGCTATGTGTGGATGCATCTTCCTCAATTTTTGCTTGACTGGTTTAACCCCTAATTTGACATTCAAAGGATGCATGATGAAGTTTGGATCTAATCCCAACATCTTAGCATAGGACCATGCAAAATTCACTTGTTTTGCTCGAAATTTTTTTATGAAATCCTTTCTCTCTAAAGGTGTAAGTGAAGCTACTAAATGTATGAATTTGGGCTCCAATTCGGTTCCAATATTGACTTTCTCCATTGGAGAGCTATAAGAATTGGTGATATTTATTCTTCATGTGTTGGTAGGGTATCCAACCTCTCTTCCTTTGGTTCCACAGTTGGGTTTTCACCATCAGAAACATCCTTTATTTTCACTTTTTTTTGGTTCTAGTAATGCCACATGATGGTTTTCACGACTAGAACTTTTCATTTTTTTACTTTTTTTCATTTTTTATTTTGGATTAAGAGGTTAGACCCCTGCCTTTCTCATCATGTTGGGATTAAACTCATTGGTGGAAGAGGGCTCAACCGCATTTAGGTATTGTGTCATTGCTTGGTCATTGGGAAAGTATAGTAACTCATTTGTTTCAGTTAAGTCCCAATCAATAAGTTTGGGATGCATTAAGGATAAAGGGTCAATGGGAAAGTTGTCATTGGATGGGTTTATGGACATGACCTTGTTAAATGGTTCATACATTGTATCGCTAAGGTCAATAACATTAGCTTCCTCAAGATGATCCATGGAAGAAGGATCGAAGTCCTCTTCACTTGAGTCCTCTAAGACTTCTACGAGAATGAAGACATGCGGGTTAAACCTAACATTCAAATCACTCTCCAACCACAAAGGTGCCCAAGGTTCACCTACCCATAGATAATTGTGTTCTTTCCCTATGTTAGATTCATGTGGATTGGGTTGCATGTGTGTAGAGATTATTTTTGGATCTTCACTATCTTGAGTTTGTTCTTTAGGCACATTAGTATAAGAATTCATTATGACAATTTCTTTGTCATGACAAGAGTCTTTAGATAAATAATCCCACTCATATTCTCTGAAATCATCACTATCAATATCAGACTCTACCATGTTCACCTTTTCATAAAAATCATGCATAGGGCTAGAACTTTCTCCTTTGTGTTGATAACCTATTCCTGATTTTTCATCCTTTGATCTCCAAGAAGGTTCAATAGGTTCAAGAAAACCTTTATTTCTCATACCTAAGGGCCCTCTTCCCTTATACTCCATTTTTTGCATTATTTCAAACCCCTTTCCATATTGGTCAGTTTGGATATTGATGTGTTGAATTCTTTCCACAAGGTTATTTGAAGTATCACTTTCATCTTTGTAAAGCCATTGTAGAACCTCATCGTCTTCTTTCTTAAGTGTTGACTTGTCACTCGCTCTTACAAAATGAGAGTTGTATTTGTGAGGAGGATATTCCTTGGAAGGTTTTCCATGTGTCTTTGGGGAAGTAGGTAAATCAAAAAGGGAAATAGAATATTCCCCTACTCCTTTAGAACCAATTCTACATTCTTTTTTGAACTTGTGCATCATCTCACTCATTTAGTTATAGCGATCTTCTTTGGCTTTGCCTTTCTCCTCTTTGGTAGGTTTAGAAAGCTCCACCTCTGGTGTGGATGTTTTTCCTAAATTCTGATTTGAACTTGGACCCTCATAACTCACTTTTTCTTTTCCCTTAGTCAACGTAGTTGAGTTAGTTTGAATAGGGTGTGAGGTAAAGATAACATTTGATGTTAACTTAGGATCATCACCTTTAGGTTATTCCATGGTAGTATTTGGAACAATCCCTTCTCTATTACGAGGAATAAATAATTCATGAAGAGGCTTCAATGTGTTACAATATTGAAAAGGATTTGAATCCCCTCCAATTGTGATTTCTTCTCCCATGTATGGAAATTTGATACATTGATGGTATGTAGAAGGAACCGCTTGCATCTTGTGTATCCATAGCCTCCCCAATAAGATGTTATAAGTTAACTTCATGTCTAGGAGTTGACATATGGTGTCCTTTTTGATAGGCCCAACTTGAATAGGTAAGACAATCATGCCTTTTAAAGATCTCTCCTCCTCATCATAAGCTTTAATGGTAATTTTCTTCTTAGGATAAATAGCAGATTCGGATAAACCTAAGGACTTGACAAGGTTTAACGTGCAAATATTAAGACCAGCTCCCCCATCTATGAGAACTCTCTTAACCCTATGTCTTTGAATGAGAACTTCTATATGCAATGACAAATTTTGAGGATGAGTAATGGACATATCATCTTGTTCTAAAAATGAAAGACAATGTGGTGCAATGAGGTGTCCCACCATGTTTTGAAATTTTTCTTCCTCCGAGTTAATAGGAACATTAGTCTCCAATAGGGATTTTTGCAAGATCTCCTTGTGATTTGGAGATAATTTTAACAACTCTAAGATAGAAATTTGAGCTAGAGTCTTTTGCAATTGGTCCACCAAATTATATGGCTTTGTTGTTGTAGATGGTTGTTTAGCCAAAATTCTTGATGGTGTAGGACCAATAGGTTTAGGATCAACCCCTTGCAGGATAATCCTGAAAGTTTTCCCCCGAGTGATAGCATAAGATGCTTCCTTTTTGGATTGTTCCTTGATTACAACAACATTGACAACATGCTCCTATCCTGATAATGTGTTGACAATGGTATCATAATGATGAGCAAAATTGGCATTCTTGTTTCCTTGTTTATTCGAATTGGAAGATTCACCCTTATCGTGGTTATAAAAAGGTTGCTTAAATGTCATGTGATCCTCATTATTTTGAGGCCCTTCTATCATGATCACACCATTGTCAATCAAATATTGTACCACATTTTTCAGCTGCAAGAAATCATTTATTGTATGTCCTCTATTTCTGTGGTATTCACAATGACTAGACTCTTTCCACCAATTGGGCTTATTGTGTGGTTCATACAGTTGAGATCTAGGTAAATCAATAATCTTATTAGCAATGAGATTTCTCAATGCATTCTCAAGAGGTTCACCCAAAGGTGTGAATGTCCTCTTGTGGGATGGTGTAAGGAACGGATTAGGCTTGTTAGCCCCTTGATTTTTCCTAAAGTTGTTATTATTGGTATTGTTGTTGAAAAGCACTTTGGGAGCTTGATCTGCATTATTCACTTGAGTAGGTGTTCTCGTGAGAGTAAAAGGAGTGGGTTTCAAATTATTAGCATCAGCAACCCCATCATTAACCACACCTTTATTGTTTTTCCTCAACCCAAATCTGTTATAGTTGTTAGGAGGATTCTTATTCTGATTGTTATTATTGTTGGAGGTATTGTTATTGTTGTAATTCTTGTTATCTTTATACAACTTTATTTCTCCACTTTTAACCAATACCTCCTTCGTAGCCACTCCATTTTCAATAAGATCTTGAAAAGACCTAGGACATTACAGCTTCAACCGATAATTCATTTCATTACTCAAGCTATTTATAAAGATGTCCATCTTTTCCTTTTTTGGTACACTTCGAGGGTATCTACCAAATACTATCCTCCATCTTTGTAAGAAAAGTAAGAATCCTTCTCCCTCTCTTTTCCTGGTGTTGCATAAGGTAATCATTGTAACTTCATGTTTGATAGTATATGAATAATGTGTTACAAACTTAGTAGCTAGCTCTTCAAAAGTTCGGATGCCTGAAGGTAATTTTGAAAACCATTCCATGGCCATGCCTCCCAAACTTCTAGGAAACAATCTCATTAAATAAGTAGTGTCATGCTTGAAATCCAAGCTCAATGCACAAAATTCCCTTAAATGATCTTGAGGATCAGATGCTCCTTCGTATTTGTCATACTTAGGAAAGACCACATTGCTAGGGAATGGTATCATGATTAAACTCTTGTCGAAAGGTAATGGACACAATGCCTCTATTGAAAATGTTTTAGGAGCCCTACTTTGCTTTATTGTGTCCAATTGCATTTGGAATAACTTAAATTGTTTGTTCATGATATCAATAGGACTATCTTCAACTTCCTTTCCCTTAAGGTGATTGACATCGTAATCATGAGGGAGTTTAAGACCTGCTCGCGCTAAGTCTAGAAAATACTTCTCCTTATCTTTTGCTAATGCTTTTTCCATGAGCTTCATGAAGTATGGGCTTTGTATGGCTTAATTAACCTTTTCATCAGTTGCATCTTCAGCAGTTGGTTCACCATTGCCCCCATTGTTGGTGTTGTTAATTCCTTGATTGTTAGGGTCTATTCCTAATCCTACATTGTTGTTATTTGACCCTAGATTGTTTGGGTCAATGCCTCCATTGTTGTTGGTTTGATCTGAACCTGAGTTGCCAAAAGGAAAAGTCATGTTGGTTTCTACTCCTTGAATGGGTTCTTGTGGTATTCTTGGGGAGGTAAATGTGTCACTCAAAAAACGAAGTTCTTGCCTTAGATACGTTCTATCTGATTGCAAGGTTTTCTTTACGTAATAAGATCAAGTGAAAGCTAACATGAGCATAAATCTCTTGAAAATAGGCTTTATCTCACTTGCTTATGGCCAAATCCTTACAAAATTTTCAAAAATATTTAAAACCAGGATTTCTGACTAGGTGGAATATTGGAACAGATAAAATGTCCAAAAGGATACTCAAATATGAAATCAAAATTTTTTGAAACCACCCAGAAATGCTCATTGTTTGCCCCTCTTTGTTTCTGGGTGTAACTTGCCAATGTGTAGGCGTGACTTAACAATTAGTATGTGGTTACTAGAATATTCCTAAGCGGCACTCTGCAAGTCAGCAAGTGGCTTTTTCCTATTGATAGGCGTTTCTTAACTTTTTCTAGGTGTTTCTTAAAATGTCACAGGCGTGACTTCCTTATTGCTAGGTGTTTCCTGAATAGTCACAGGCATGACTTTACTATTTATAGGCATTTTGTTTCTATGTGCAGACAACACTTTGCAGACTAGGTTGTAAATTAAAAATTTTAAAAGTTGTAAGATCAGGTCTATAGAATATTCTTGCTTGAAAATGAAGTACAAACGCAACACACACATCAAATTTATACCATATCCCTAAAACCACACTAAAAGTGTATGTTCTCGGTCATTTTTCACAAGTATAAACAAGAATATCTTCCAAGAAATCTACCTAGAGTCAGATTTGGCTTTTAAACACATTTGGCTCTAAAAGGCAGATTACTACTTAGCAGGTTTTTAATGAACACCTCCGTTCTATATCATGTCAAGTTCTTTTACCCACTTGCGGGCTTCCCACACGCACAAAAGCATGATTTGACACAATCTAAAAGGACTACTAGAGGAAGTGAAGAACACTTGCACACAACCTAGTCACTCTCCTATTAAGGAAGAATGTATTTGTTTATAGTGGATCAGATAGTATCGTGGCTAACGCGATTGTCTCCCACTTGGGTCATTCCCTCTCACCATCCTCATAAGGAAATTCTCGGGAGGGAGACCCTCTAATGCTCTAATTTATCTAGCATGTATAGAAAAATAAGAAATCAAACTTAGTTCAACAAGTTTGGGAATTTGGTTCACTTAGAAAGTGAAGAGCATATCCCTATTATTGTCCCTTGTTCCAAACACTTCAAGCAAATTTTGTTCTTTTTCAATCTCTTGACAAGGAGATTCTTATAAAATGAAATGTTTGGTTAATTCCTCATTCCTTTCTTTCTACCAAATTGAACTAACATGTTTGGCTTTTTGATCCACTTCAAAAAATGGAGAGCATATGCCTAATGCTTGTTCAATTTGACAAATAGTAAGGTTTTTCCTATTAAGCTAGATCCAAAGAATAGCCACAATTTAAGCAATGCAAGCTTGATTTGAAAAATGCCTCTTTTTGTAGCTAGCAAAGGCTAGGCACTTTTTTTGAGGTTTTTTTAATGTTTATTTTCTTACTCACCTAGTGGCTATCATTCTCCCTCTAGCTCCTCCAACAAATTAGTCAACACAGCCATACAAAGTGAAGGAAACCAAAAGGAACAATTGAAATTGCAATTAAGTGTTTTTGACAAAAAATTTCCAAGAAATTCCAACAACTTAATGCAAGCAAATTTAATTCAAAGTAGGGAATTTCTTCTTGTAAGCATCTAACACCTTAATGTAATGAGCATACAACTTTTCTTCTAATCCCAAAATTTCTAGAATTGAAGCACTATGAATTTCCTTTTGATGTTTTATTTGGATTCTTACCTCTTTGCTTTCTTGAGTGACTCTGCTCTCTAGTTTCCTGACTTTTAAGCTTGTATTTAATTATTTGATGTCATGATTTGATTTTTATTTTGATTTAAATGATTTTGTTCAATTTTGATTAATAAATGTCCATTTAAAATTGATTTGATCCATTTTGATGAGAATTAGAGCATTTGGTTAAGATTTTGCAAATTTGATGGTTCTAAGACACTTGCCCAGTTTTGGGTGTCTACATTTCTCTATAAAATATAATTATGTATGAGATCCTTTTGCATTGGAAGCAAATATATAACTATAGTTTATTTTCAGGTTATTGCTTAAGATGAATTTATATTTTTACCTGCCATCTTGACATATGATATTGACCTTGCATGAGACCTACTACGTGTTTAGATGTTTACAAAAATGAATTTATTTTTTACAAGAATTGAATGTGGACTATTTCAGGATAATTCATTGACCAAAAAATCATAATGTATTATTTTATAATTTAATTGTTATTTAATTTTCTTGGGGTACATTAATTCACAGCCCACGTGCCTTTTCTATGCTTCAACATTTTGCATACTCTTTAGACGTGGTGCATGCTAAGGAAAAATAGAGTATGTGTTGTCACATAGAGCCAACTATTCCCTTATTTTGATTTACAATGGCAGATGGTGAGTGGTGTTATTGAAAAAATCTATTCTTATCATAAGAATTGGTTAAAGTTATTGACGGGTCTCTTCTTGTTGATTTGTTTAGAGAGCCTGATTTAACATTTGGTGGACTATGTTCTCTTTCATGCACAATCACCTGACCTCAATTCTAGGTCACTATTGCTAATTTTAGTTGATGAAAATAGGAGGAAAAGAGAAGAAAATGATGTGCAATTAGAATAAGAATGACAATAACAAAACTCTAAGGTAATGGTTGGACAAATTTAGACTATCAAAGCAAGCACAACCAAAAAAATTCAATTTTACAATTTGTTAATAAGACAACGGGCACTTGATTTGTATACAACGAGTGGAGGAGACAAAGATAGGTTGGGGTATTTGTGTGAGAAATTAGGAGCTAAAAGAGACATAAACATCTGATGTTTCTTGCATCTAAAATTTAAAGGAAGAATTGTGTGATGAAGACGATGTAGAGGTTTATCTCCATGTTTGATTTCAAGCCCAGCTCAGGTTTTAGTCATCTTTCCTATGTAATTTGGATTTATGCTTGTAGACAGTCTTTAAACTGAATTAAATGGCCACTCGATTGAAGCTGAGCTTATGGGCTCAAAAGCCTCAGCTTTTTCGCTCTTGATTTTTGGTTTTTCTTTTATTGAATTTGGTATTCAGTCAATAATATAGTATTAGCAACACTTTTGAATTTGGTAATACAAATTTATTTTTTCATTTGAATCAAATTCCACGATCAATGATCAAGATGAAATATTGAGAATTTGTTGACAATCTTTATGGTTGAGTCATTTTTTTTAAAAAAAAATTATGTTGACAATGTTTTCATGAACATGGAAGATGTTTAGAAAAAACAAAAACAACTAAAATTCAATGCTGCAAATTCTTTGTAACTTACATTAAAGCGTGTCCAAGTCCCAAAATTATTTGAGGATTAGCTTGGTAGAATTTAGGATGAGCAATCCAAGAAGATGTCCAGGCAAAAAAGGAGTTCTACAACTCAATGAAAACTCCTCTTTTCTTTTGCTTGTTTGTCTGGCAAATCAATGTATGAACAAATAACTGGGTTGGGGCAATAAAATCAGATTTTTTAGTAATATTAGCAAACTTGTAAATGACTTTGAGATGTAAGTGAGTGCTTACAACATAATCGAGTTACATTTTGATCTTTCCAACTTGGGTACAGATGAATACAATTATGTGTCCATGGTTTTGAAGCTAAATTCTGATGGGAAGTTAAAAAACAAAACATTTTCTTCTAGAACATTTTGTATGTAATGAATTTTCATTTTGTCTTAAATTGGTGAGTAAATTCAGGTAGAAAATTAGTGCTTGTGTTGAGTATACAAAGAAAGATATCAGTAATGGTATTTGAGCAGACAAAATCAAGAACTTTCCACATTGAGGATTATACTACTATCCCTTCAAAGCAAACTACATTTTCATATAAGTGATGTTTTTGCAGTGTATCAAACGATGTGATGATTTACTAAAATTTGATTGCATAGTTTAAGACAATGCAATTATGTGACATGAGAGATGGGAAAATCATGAAAAATGGATTGATGAAGACTGATTTGGTCAGTTGAAAACTCATAAATTAGAGGTTTGTCAAATGCAAACAGGACCAATTTTATGACTAATTGAAAGAAAGAAAAACAACATGGGAAAAGACATTTTGTTGCAATAAAAATGTGTAAAGGTATAATCCAGGTCCAAATACCCCATAAACCCGAAATGGGCAAATTTGGGTGTGATCCGATGTTAAAAGATAAAAATTAAAGGAAGAAATGGCTAAATCTCTACCATGACTGAGCCATACTACATATAAATGTACAAGTTTATATAAACCCCAAGAATTTCAAGACATAACCTTCACTCCTGAATCTCTACGACCCTAAATTCATACAAAGAAGAAAGCTTCAAGATTGTAACAATGACAACCTCATTCTCAAGCTCTACCTTAGGTTGCTATGGATTGGCATCCCAAGGAAGTCAAATCACCACTGGAGCATCTCATCTCAATGTCAATAGGCGTTGCTTTGTTATTCCTGTACGTACTAATCTGCACATAAAATATGAAGAAAATTAGTAAATTGGTGAAATTTGGGGTTTCTTGATGCTAAAGATTTGACATATTACCCCGTAAAAGGGTGAAGACGCTACACCTTTTGCTAGATTTGAAGCATTTGTGGTAGAAAATTTGTTAATGACGACGTTGATGAGATGTGTAATTCATAAAGAAACCCTAATTTTAGTTGAAATTCAAAGAGAAAAAACCTTAAAATTTGTTGAAATTCAGGGGAAAAGGAAAAAATCTCTAATTTATGATGAATTTCAGAAATAAAGAAAAACAAAGGGAGAAAGGGCCGAAGAATGAGACCATGGCCTGATGTGCCTTTGGCTTACTGTTACAGGTCTAAGGTGCTTACAGGTGCCAGTAAGCATGACCAAGGTTAGTGTAAGGCTATATACTATAGCAATCTGGCCACTTTAGAAAATTTTAGGACGATGACCTGTTGTTGATGTTTCTTCTCATGCTTTCTTCCTGAGGGAAATAATTCACTATTTTTTTTGGGTCAAAGCATCCAGATGGTCTGATGCTAGGCATTGCACCACCGTTAGATTTGGTCTCATTAGACGATCCTCTATTGAGAAGAAGCTGCGTCAGACCAGGAAATGGTCCAGTGTTGATTTATGTTGATTTCCTCATCGATGCTTCGAGAAGAAGCCTTTAAAATCTCCTCATGGATGCTTCCAGAAGAAGCCTTTAAACACATTAGAAACCCAAAAAAAATATTTTCTTATGCTGCTTTGTAATGGTGATTGGACAATTGTTTTGAATTTGTGAATAAGAAAATAATTAAACCCCCAGGAAAAATTCGAACAGCCAATGAGAAAAAGGAAATATTCTTCAAAAAATAAAAATAAAATTAAACAACTACAAAACATTAGAAATCATATTTAAATTTTTTTGCAATGCACAGTTTTCAAGACAAACTAATAGCTATAATTCTACCGAAAACATAAGTCTCTGCCTATATATATAGGCGGGACTAATAAGGTAGCTTATAATAGTGCACAAGTCAAAGACAACATAATAATAGAAGCAATAAGAATAAACATAAAAAATGTTGCTAAGAACTGAAAAGGAATGATTTAAAATATAATGATGCCATTTTAGAAATATAATGATGAGAATGCAAGGCTTTTAATTTGAATGGACTAGTAAAAGACTTGAATATTAGAACAATTTTATGGCAAAGATGCTGCTCATGGAAAGGTAAAGCCAAAGACAACAAGTGTCATGCAAGGCAGGGAGAAAAGAAACCGCAATGTCGGGGATTAAAAAATAAAGCAAGCTGGATGATAAAAGATAAAGTTTGAGTTGAACAGACAAGGTAAGAGTAAAGAAAATCCAGCATTGTAAAAGCTCAAGCTCCTATTAAAATATCACAGTAAAACAAATAATTACTGAAAGTTGGCTGCGTGGCTTGAGCAAGGAGTGAGTTGTGTATGTAAACAAGGCGATTGTTATGCCAGTGTACATTTGGTAGAAATGGTCCAAAATGATGCCAAGAGGAATCAACGCATGAGAACACAGTTTATTGAATGTCGTCTCCTGCAAAGTCTTCACACCTGATGGGAACGAATGCATAAGATATTATTAATCTTTCACTCCAAGTAAATATTTCCTAATGCTTTAGTTTGAATATCAATAAGATATATTTATTCATGTTGCCAGGAGAGGAACCAAGTTCGCTAGCACAATGTTTCCATATATCACTTGCATGGAAAATATAAATTGTAACCTTTAGAATTAACCACAACTAAAAAATAATTCCAAGGTCTTCATATAATGTTGGGCAATAATATATCTTACAATATATTCTCCAAATACTTCATACGGCAACCACAAATAGTTTATAATTTTATTTGAAGACTTTACATTCACCCATTAGCAAGCCAATATATTTTCGACATAATTATTAGAAAAGTAAATGTATTAAGGATTAACTTTTTTTTAAAATGCCAATGCGGGTAATGGCAGAGATGCATAAATAACAGAGATGAAATGATAAAAACTTAAGATTTAAAAGAAGAAATGTAAGATTGAAAAGAAGAACGTATATGCAAAAAAAATTTGTGCTTAGCTGAAGGAAAAATTATGTTGGCATTTCCCAAATCTAGAAAAATTTTGAATTTTGCAATGGCAAATCTAAAAAAGCTTGTAAATAACCTTGCATTTCTTTTAAATGGGGGCAAAATTTAGAAAACTACTCACATATCAGCTAAATTGGAGGGTTCTGCACAAAACCCATATCACGATTTTTTTAGATTTGCTCTTATCTATCCATAAAATTGAATGCAAAATAGCTATGCACATGAATTGAGACATTTTAAATATAGATTAGAGAGCATTAAAGAAATGAAGATGAGTAGATTTGGAAAAAAAACATAATAGATATTTAATAATAGAGATGTTAAAATATGCAACTAAATCAGATAGAAATTTGTAATAACCTGCAAATAAAAGAGATTAGACTAAAGATTACAAATGAAATAAACAAGTTTGTAGATGAGAAACATGACGATAGAAGTAGAACATATAGAAATAAAAAAACCTTTGTGGTTTCCCGATAGAGGGTTAGAGTTAGAGCTAGAAAAACCTTGAAAAGAAGAAAACTAAGTTGGGTTTGGCGGTGAACCGTCCAAACCCAAAAAAAATCAGAAACAACTCTCTAGCGGCAAGCCTTCCAGAGAGGGTTAGAAACTTAAAAAAATTGAAATAACAAAGGAGATGAGATAGAGCTGCAACAAAGTTTAGATCTCCAAAAAAAAAGAGAAACCTACAACACAAAGTTAGATAAACAAAAAGTTTGTTCCTTCAAATGACACCTTCCTACAAACACTCAAAACAAGGATTAAACCTGCTTTGATACGATGTTAGAAATATTCAAAAATAAAAATAACTTTAAAGGAAAGAATCCAAATGAGTGTAACAAAAAGGAAGTATTTTACCATAACACAAAGAATGAGATGTTACTTCAAGATCAATCACCAACAACATCAACATGCTCCAAGATCAAGACAATGAGACAAGAATTTGAAAGGGGAAAGAAAAGAAAACCCCTCGTGACATTATGAATGAGGCCATAGCCTAAAATGAGAGAGTGAAGGAGAGAACGAGTTGCTCACTTACAATAACTTCATAATATGAGAAATGAGAGAGGAGCATCTCTTAAATATAGATGAGAGAGAGGAGTTTGAATGTAACTCCCAAGTCTATGAATGCCACCATTCATAAGTGTGTGATACAAGTGTCAAGGTCCTCTTAAGGAGGAATCAACTAATTTCCTTATTAAAGGAATTACAAAAATAGAGTTGTCCTCCCACTTGGACTAGAGGACAAAATACAATAAGGATACCTTGGATTATCCAAATTAAATAATACACCAAGGAAAGATTATTAATTCTAACAATGTGAAACCCCAATTGAAGTTTAAAATTGAACCATCAATAAATTGGAATTAATGGTTGGTGTTGAAGCTTGTATATGTCACACTTGGGAGCTTGATAGAACATAAGGGAAGCCCTCAATGAGCTAGTGAGTAGTTCATATCTTAACGAAAGAAGATACATTGGACACAACCAAGGGACTCATGAGGTTGGTGAGGCACATAAGTAACTCCAATGAGCCAACAAGTAAACATAATAGGAGACCCACCCGCTGCATGGTATTTGTTGACCATTTGACCATATGCATCATTGCACACTTAACTCCAATGAAAAGTTGAAATAATTACACACACATAAGTGATTAAGAGTGATTTATATAATTAGAGATGCTTGATGGATAAATAATGAAGATCCTAAGTAGGAACTGGAATAAAAAGTACCTTGGAGAACAAGGCTGGTAAATAGATGGTGCAAAGGGACTTGGGCTGGTTAACTTAATTGGGTTTCTGGGATCAGTTGGTCAACCAAAATTTATATCATGTGCAAATAACTAAGACATGAAAGATACGATTTAAGATTTTAGGCCTTAGGTGGGATAACATGATGTGTTATCAATGAAACCTAGATAACACGACAAGTTTGCAACCAACTTCAAATAACATGACATGTTGGAAACTAAAAAACATGATGTGTTGGCCTACAATGATAGAGTTAAGCCCATAGTAACATGTCTCAGATTGATTATCTATTCTAGGCTTAATGGTGGCAAAAAAAGTCAACAACTACCACCTGATCTCAACTTTGCAACTATCAACATTTTCTTGAGGACTTCACCTATTAAAAGTGCACCCAAAATCTCCAATATTTTATCAAATGCCAATCCACAACAACTCAATATTTCCACCCCTAAAAAATGTCATGACAAACTCTAGGGTAAGTGCACAAAGATGGGGGACCAAAAAGGGGGTATAAGATGCCACTTTTTTCCTGAAATCAGAAAACTCTGAACTTTAACAAGAAATTGAAGATAGTTAGACTCAAAATTTTGATATGTGACAAAAACAAGAGTTGTAATACTCTAAATCTAGTTCCTAAACTACTAACTTATTTTTAAAATGGTGCAGATTAAGGCCCTCAAAAAGGGGGAGCACAAAAAGTGGTCCTATTTTTTGTCCAAAAAAATAACATAGCGTTTGGTGTGCTCCCCCTAAAATGTTAACTTTTTTTTTGAATTTTTTTAATCGCTCCAGTGAGAAGTTAGCTAACACCATGTAGTTTATCCCGAATTTTTTTGGTAATTATTTTATGAACATATAATTTTTTATGAATTTACGAAGTGCACACATCCTAAAAACATGAAATTTATGTCTGCTCCCCCTAGAAATCATTTAAAACTAATCAAAAATTAAATTTTATTTTTTTTAAGTGTGTAGAATGGAGTCTAGTTTCTAAAAATGTAACTTATTGCAAAATTCAATGAACGAGCCAAAATCTATGCCCAAAATACTACATGTTGGTTTTTTACAAAAAACAGACATACACACAAGAAATTAGAGTTGAAAAACTTAACATAATCAGAATTCAAAATAAATTATATGCTTAGATAGCTAATAGAGAGATCTACAATATCATGTCATCTAATTTTTACGTTCTTGAACCACAAGTAAACCTGATGAGGAGCACAAAAAAGA
>BSBK01013085.1:0-122500 GCA_027943335.1 Chamaecyparis obtusa
GGTTTGATTGGGGTTCCTGTATATTAGCTCAGTTGTATCAGGAGCTACATAGAGTAGTTTATAGACGATCTTCTATGCTCACTGTCGGAGTGATTTTATTACAGCTTTGGACTTGGGTGCATATCCCAGTGACATGGCCCATCACAGCGTGACAGTGAGCTTTGGGTTGGTCATTCGTCTAGATGTATGAGGGTATGGTGATTCAGACCCATATGGGTAAGTTGGATTATTGGCGTCGTGTCATCAATGATATGGATGTTGTGGTCTGGAGGCCATATGTAGTATGTGAGGCTTGGCATGAGGATGGCACTGAGTTGCCTTTCATGTTCTGTCCTCGGTGGATGATTAGGCATTTGACCTATATCATTGAGAGATTTTTTTTCAGGAGACTTCTGCGTCAGTATGGGTGCACATAGGGTATAACTCAGGGAGTGGCTATGTATGCTCAGGTGCAGGCGGAGAGATCTTTGTGGGGTCCCTGTGTGGATTATGGGATAGCTGTCTAAGAGATTTGAGATCTTGGGTATCTACCTTGGTCAATGCAAGATCATATTATGGATGATGGGATTACAGATGAGTATGTTGATTGGCTGCATCAAAACCCATTTCTGAGGTTTACAGATCCCGCTGAGAGAATCCCAGGTATTGATGAGGTATCAGATGGTGATGGTGGTGATGCGGGAGATGGGGGAGATGACATAGATGATGGAGATGGTGGGAGAGGTGGGGGTAGGATTAGAGCATGGCGTAGATGAAAGGGTCATTGAGCAATCAGAGCAGGTAGAGTACTTATTCCAGTGATTGATGTTGCTCCTATCCCTCCTAGGGTTGATCAGGTTAGAGGTGGTGCAGATAGAGCACTCCATCAGGTTGTTGGGATCCAACTATGAGACCAGGTTGGCATAGGGCTAGGCAACAGTGAGAGGTTGATGCAAAGGTTGCACAGGTTTTGCTTGATCAGGCACAGGGTCCTCCTGCTCAGCAGGTGATACCTCCAGTTGTTCCACAGGCTTCCTCTTCTCAGGAACCTGCTTCTACTTCTATGCCCTCTTCTTCACATCCATCTTCTTCAATTTTTTTTCCATCCTTATTAGATCCATCTTCTTCCATGCCTTCTTCGATACCTCCACTATAGACTTCTCCAACACAAGCTCCTACACCAACGTTAGCATCAGATGTTATATCCCTTCAATCTCAGATGTCAACAATGCAGCAGCAAGTTACTCAGCTAAGTTTGATGATGCAGACCTTTCTAGTCGTGATGAGTCAGCAGGGATTATAGGCAAGCTTGAGTCATCCTTCAGATAGTGCTCGTGGTCTTGATGGTGGAGATGGTGTTGGTGGTTCAGCCAGTTGAGATATGATATGAGATATTCCTAAATTTTATTTTTTTTATGATATACATGATCTCATTCTTTTCATTGATATCGAGACATTGGACTCTATTATATCATTTTTTATTTGTTCTATGTTTGTTGATACTGATACTTTGATAGTTTGATGGACATTGATGTCTGGATACTGCATTTATGATCATTTGATGGACTTTGATTTTTTGCTTACTTCATGATGATGTTATAGACTTTGATACTCATTTTGATAGATTTTACTATATATGATGTCATGATGTGTTGGATTTCCTTTTCAGGTGTTTTAGCATGATATGCAAATCTAGGTGGTTCATCTCCTACATGCTTTGTTTTATGCTTTTCAGATGCAATTTTTGAAATGTATGCACATGTTCTAATGATGCTTAAATGGTTGTCTTATGTATAACATAGAATAAATGGATGAATGTAATGATGTGGATTCTAATTATTAATGCTTTGTTTTTATGGATGTAATGATATATAGATGGATTAGATGGTTGTAATGGTTGTAATGATTAATGATCCTAGATGTTTATATGTGATATAGATGAATGATATTGCAATGCAATGATGTAATGGATATAATGATGTAATGATTATGATTATAATGAATGAAATGGTAAATGTACTTAATGGATGTGAAATGAATGATTTCCTTTTGCCATGAATGATGCATACTAAATGAAATGAATCTTGAATGATGCAATCTAATGCAGTTAATGAATTTAAGGGAATGTATGCAACCTAATGTAATTTAATGGACTTAATATGATGAATGCAACCTAATGTCATTGAATTAAATGATTCTAAAGATAAATATTAATACAACTTAATGCTATGAACCTAATGCAAATGATGGTACATGACTTATGCAATTTAATGCAATGAACTTAATGGTTTAAATGATGAAAATGCTTAAATGAATGTAAGATAAAGTGAATCTAGTGAAGATGATTTCAATGATTTAATGCAATGTAATGCAATGGTGATAAATGAACCTAACAAATGCAATTGAACTAATGAAATGCACTTTTGTTTTTTGTTTTTTATTTCCAACACACTCGATCACATATAGTTTTTGATGATCTTTTGATTTTTGATTTGACCACACCCCCTTTTGTTTTGTCAATTTTCCCTCTTGCAATCATAAACTAAGAAAGGAAAAATACATTAAATGCATTTAATCTAATATGTATGCAACTAACTGTCATTATTCAAAAATTTGGAGCTTATATTCATCATTGAGCAATTTTTGGAATCCCCATTTTAGTACAACCATCACTAGTTCAACCATGATGATATGAATACTTTTTGCACCTCTTGTGTTTTGCTTTTCCATCTCTTTTCTGGTATGACTATCACTGATTGAAACCAATCATGAAAGTGCGAATATTGATTTTGTTGGATTCTATGTTGCAAGTGGATTTTGGTATTATGATATTGAACATTAGAATATCCAAGGTATCATTTTGCGTAAACAAACAAAGATCTCATTTTTATCCTATGTACAAGTCCTCGATGATTCTTTGATGATCACGTCCTTAGAAAAATAATACATGATTTAGAAATTTGATCTTAAGACAGTCATTTAGAAATCAAATAAAATATCATGCATTCATCATAGCTTGTCTAGTTTAAAAACTTTCATCGATTTGCTAGAAAGGCATGATTTCATCAATCAAGTCAACACTTAGAAAAAAATTTGCAATGTTTTTCAAATCCATATTTCAAGTGTAATTCCATCCATTTCATACTTTTAATCCTGATAAAGATAAAATCATGTAAGATCTCGGATCAAATTTTGCGTTTGGTTCAAATTGGATTGGGATTGAAGATTTGATTAAGTGTTTCACTTGCGTTTTTGATGAATTGATTCGATGATTGATTGAAGTTTGCTTTGATGAATCCTTCCTCCTTTCAAGTAGATTGCCCCCAATTTGATATGATTCCAAAGTTGGCCTTAGGACAATTTGCAGATTAGGTAACCAAAATCTCTAGGTACTTGCAAATGCAACTATGGGGTTTTATTATGCAATATATACAAATGTTGGTTAATGCAATATTTACAAGGTGACCACTAGGTATGCGACTGACTTGAACTTTCAATGGCACCTGTTTACCAGGTTTTCATCGATTGAATGGATCTTGCTTTCTTTTTCTATTTTTAAAGCTTTTTCTCTTTCTTTTCTTTTTTGCTACCAAGGTGCCTATTTGCTAGATTTTCACCAAGATGCTTTTTCTCTTTTTTCTTCTTTTTTTGTATTTTTCTTTTTTGTCATTTTTTTTCTGTTCATATCATCAAGGTGCTTATTTGCTAGGTTTTCACCAAGAAAACATCTTTTTGAGGATCATATATGAATGTTTTTGGCTTTCTTCATGCTCAATTTTCCACTATTTTTTATCTTTTCTATTTTTCCAATTTGTTTGCTCTTTTCTATTTTTCAAATGTTTTTAGTATTTTCAAGATCTCTTTTGACTATATACAATAAATAGGATGCTTGCCATCTGATTTTTTGATACTCTTTATACTCTTTCATCTGTTTCATGTATAGAACCTCTTTAGGTGAATGCTATTGATAGGTTCTTGTAACTCTTATCCATCACAATCAGCTAACTTATAGGTGCATGTGCCAAAAGACGAGGTGATAACAAAAGGTCCTAACCATTTTGCTTCCCATTTTCCTTTCTTTTCTCTTTCTGCTTGATTCTTTGGATTCTCTCGCAAAACTAGGTCACCTATTTGAAATGTTCTTGACTTGATGTGCTTGTTATAAGTCCTTGACATTCTGTTTTGATATACCTTTAGATGATCAAATGCTTGTTGTTGTTTCTCATCTAGAAGTTCTAGTTCATGCAACCTAGCAACTCTATAATCTTCCTCAATTATCAAACCATGAAGAGATACCCTTAAGGATGGAAGTTCTACCTCCAAAGGTAAAACTGCTTCTATTCCAAAGACTAAGGAACAGGTTGTAGCTCTTGTTGGCATTTTTATTCTTGTTCTATAAGCCCATAAGGTCAGGTTTATTTTTATGTGCCAATCTCTACCTGAATTATCCACTGTTCTCTTCAATGTCTTCAATATGTTTTTATTTGTTGCTTCGGCTTGTCCATTACCTTGGGGGTAATAGATTGAAGATGATTGATGGATCATGTGGAACTTTGTGCATAACTCCTTTAGGTCCTTGTTTTTGAATTGATTTTCATTATATGTTATAATGGCATGAGGAACACCATATCTACATATTATGTGGTTTAAGATAAACAAGGATATATGCTTGCCTGTTGCAGTTGATAAGGGTACAACTTCCACCCATTTGGTAAAGTACTATGTTGCCATGATGATGAATTTATGACCATTTGAGGATGGTGGATAAATCATTCCTATTAAATCTAGACCCCATTTTGTGTACTAGAAATTGTGCCTTCATAGAATTAGTATTGTCAAATAAATCAAATAGAAACTAAGTTACCACAAATAGAAAATCTATTTAACAAATAAATGAGCAATTAAGCATTATATGGCTCTCTAACTAAGAGTGTTAATGGTGAAGCTCTTAGCAAGCCTCCATTAATGACAGTCCTGGAATGAGAAATGAGTGATAAGATAAGCTAATTAATTTAATTCCAAATTGAAATTCTCAAATTAACTTCTAAATTGCCTTTCTAGCTATAATTTTCAAGAGGTTAGATGCAATTCTCAGATTTTTGGATGATTTATGAGTGATTTATGCCTTGCTTATATAGGATTTGGCAAGGGTAGGAGGTGTAGTAGAGTTGATCATGATTAAGCTTGAGTTGAGTCTTTGGTTCCACCCTTTGAAGACAATTTAAATATTGTGTCCTCAAAGCTTGGGACAAGAAGACAAGATGAGTGGACAAGATGCTCTTTTGGAATGAGTGATTGAGATTCATTTTGGCTTGATCCATGTGAGCTCCTTTCCTTAAATCCTATTGGTTGAGGCTTTTTCCTCACATGTGGTGTTGAGATAATTTAAGATTTAATCAATTGATTTTAATTCATTTATTTAGCCAAGTGTACCCCTTGAATGGGTTGATTTGATTTAATTCGAACTATACAATTAATTGAATTAATTACACATTGATTTGATTTAACTTGATTAAAATATTCTTGATTTTGATGTAAATTGAATTAAAGCTTGATTTTAATTTTGATTGGCTAAATGTTTGTTTGGATTCAATTGCCTTGATTTTGCCTTGATTTGCCTTGATTAATCACATGAATGATCATGTCCACTTTTTGGTGATTATATATATATATATATATATATATATATATATATATATATATATATATATATATATATATATATATATATATATATATATATATATATATGTTTGTGTGTGTGTGTGTGTGGCTAGTCTAGCTTGGGTTACATTTAAAACATATGTAAGGTATATATAGGAGCCAGTGATTAATTTAACCTTAAAATATTGAGAATTATGTCTTAAATGGACATGATTCAAGATTTTGCTCCATGAAGTGGATTTCTATTTTCAAGTGTTCTTAAATATTTATAATACATTTAATATTATATGCTTCTCTTGTACATGTTATTTCAGCACAATTTAGTAACCAAAACATGGTAGTTAAAACAAAGAAAATGTCTACTAGTCCAACCTGAGAATTTTCTGATTAAGTAAAAATAGGATTTGAAAGGTCCTGAAACCTTGTACAAAAGCATAAAAAGATAGAGCAATGAGAGACCAAAATACAACTATGGTGCCCCACCAGACAAACCAAAGGAACTAACCATAGTTCCTACCAGTTGGAGATAAAAACATCCCAACCAGCCATAACAAAGGGTGATCAAAATTTACATTTTTTCCCATCCTTATGTGAACATAAATTCATATCAAAAGGAGTGGAAGATTTAAATGTCTTTCCCTTAACTGTTGTCTATCCATCCTCCACCTTTTCAGTAGCCTTCTACCATGCCAAAGAGGAACAAGAAGAGCCCACTAAAGGGCAAGTCACATTATCAACCATAGAAGGGACAAGAATAGCACCACTACCATTCACGAAAACCCTCCCAACAAAATCTACAGCACCAGAAGACAAGACCGTTGAACCAAGGACAACATCAATGATCGGGTCAAGGATAGCAATAGCAACACTAGGAGGGACAACATTAACAGACTAAGTCAAATCCACTATAGAGATAGCAGTCACTTCAGAGACAGCATCAATAGCTTCAAAGATAGCATTTGTAGCATCAAAGATAGCATTTGTAGCATCAGAGATAGCAACAAAAGCTCTAGCCGAAGCATGATCATTCTGAGGAGGACAAGCAGTCAACCCCCCATCTTTAGAAACTTTATGAACTGTATAATGGTCCTCAAAAGCCGCCGACCACCAAGAAGGTGATTTCTTCGATTTAACCTTGTCAAATAAACACCACACTGCGAGATGGATAGTCTTGTGGTATTTCCTACATCTGAACAGAATACCTTCATAATCTAGATTCTGAGTCCAAGAGCCCTTAGAAGAAGCCAAAGTTATCTTCTCAAGGAGACCCTTAGAAACATCAACCTCCACAAGAATACGAGCATATGTCATCTTAAAAATTTTAGAGGAATCTGAATCCACCATCTAGAAATCCCTAATAGCCTCAAGGTTTGGCCATCAAGGGGAAACGCTCCTCCCAAGTGAAGCAACTATCACACAAAATAGTTTTCCTATCTTCAACATTTTCTTGAACTTTACAATAAAAAACCCCCTTGCCACAGGGTATATCTGAATAGTATCAGTTAAGATTGGTTCCCAATGTTTGGAGATCCAAGTATGCAAATCAAAAAGAGAGGGCCAAAAACCCCTTAAATGAAAGATAGCAGCATTGGAAGAGAAGTCTTCCGCAATTTTTAAAATCTCATCAACTATATCAGTATCAAGATTAACCACAATAGGGTTACTTATAGAAACATGCTTCACAAGAGGAGAGGACCGGTAACCACCCACCCTAGCAGAGGCCAGGCCATGGATACCCGCTTCAAAGGTGGCCACATCTGCATAGGAAATCACAGATATAGAAGACCCCTTAACCACCTGAGAACCAAGCCCACCAGTCAAAGAAGGCCCAAGCAGGGAAGAACCACTAGTCGTTGGCACAGGAGCTGCAGGACCAGGAATGGGAGCACCAACGAAAATAGCAAAAGCAGTCTCAGATGCATGAGTGTGAGCAGAACTAGAAAAGGCATTCCCGGACATGTGAGTGTGGGTGGGAATGATGTTTTTTTGAAAAGGAGCGGTCATCACATGACTTAGAACAAGTTCATGGAATAATAACCAGTATGTTATTCTTTACCTTACTAGTTGTTGATGGATACAACATGAAAATCAAAGCTAAGAGTGATCAAATATAATAAAGAGAGGGTCCCTATCTCTAAGAAGACCATAGTTAATTATGGAGACCCCAATAGGTTATCTCACAATCATACTCACCAAATAGAGCCACGATATTCATTAATAAAATACGCCCTTTATTATAATTATAATTATAGAGCTAATTGTAAATGTATCTTGTTTGGGAATCAATAATTGAGCTCAAATGAGAATGGTAGTTGTTTTGATTGGGATTTGTTTTGTATCTACAATATTCTCAAAAACAGTGAAAGGGGTTGTATTACTCTTGGAAAAATGTTGAAACTGTTATGTTTGACCATAGAAAAAACATGTTAGAATTAATCTTTCCTTGGTTGAAAATATGTAATTAAAAGGATAAACCAAGGTATCCTTATTTGTATTTGTCCTCTAGTCCATGTAAGAGGACATGTCACTATTTTGTATTTCCTTTAATAAGGAAAATAGATATTCCTCCTTAAGAGGAATCACACATTTGTCACACACTCAATAGGAATGTGGCATCCATAGGAGAAGGGAGTTACATGCAAAACTCCTCCACTCATCTCTACTTAAGAGATGTATCTCACACACTTGCTTCAATAATCTTCTCCTCTCTCTCTCAATCTCTCATTGCTCTCCTTATTGTATTGAGCTCATTGCTCTCATCCTTTAGGCTTTTTTCCATATTCTTATTCACAAAGGGGTTTTTCTTTGCTTTTCCCCTTACCAAAATCTCTTGGCTCATTGTTGGATTCTTGAAGTGTTTATGGTTGATCTTGAAATCTTTTTCTCCTTTGGGTTATGGTAAAATCTTCCAACATTTCATTTTCTTGGAACTACTTGTTTAAAGTTTTCATTCTTTACTTGGGGGATTTACATCAAGGGGTAGCAAACCCAAATTTTTACAATGAAATTCAAATTTCTCTCTAGAAAGAGGCTTTGTTAAAATATCTGCAACTTGATCTTCACCCTTGCAATAGATGAGTGAAACTTTCTTTTCTTCAATTTTCTCTCTAATGAAGTGATGGTGGAGAGAGATGTGCTTTGACTTTGCATGGTAGACTGGATTCTTTGCCAAAGCTATTGCACTTTGATTGTCACAATATAGAGGTGTAGGTTCTTGTTGAGGTAGACCCAAATCTTCAAGAATTCTTCTAAGCCATAAGGACTCTTTGGAGGCATTGGTACAACTTTTATATTCAGCTTCAGTAGAACATAGTGAAACAGATTGATCTTTTTTACTTTTCCAAGATATAGCACCTGAACCAAGAAAAAACAATACCCAAAAGTAGATTTCCCATCATTGGGGTCTCCACCTAAATCTGAATCAGTAAATCCTTTTAAAGTAAAATCAGAATTTGCATCATAAAATAAACCTAAATCAAGAGTACCTTTAATATACCTTAATATTGTTTTAGCAATTTTGAAGTGAGTTTGTTGGGGTTTGGACATAAATCTTGAAACTAAACTAACACTAAAAGATATATCAGGTCTAGTAAGAGTTAGATAATTTAAACTTCCAACAAGTTGTCTATAAGGAGTAGCATCTATAAATGGAGTTTCCATATCTATCATTAACTTAGTTCCTAATTCACATGGAGTTGAAACATGATTAGCATCATTCATATGAAATTTATCAAGAAGATCTTTAGCATATTTACTTTGAGAAAGAAAAATACCCTTAGGGGTTTTCCAAATTTGCATTCCTAAGAAGTAATGAAGAAGTCCTAAATCAGTCATTTGAAACTTTTGGTTAAGTTTAGACTTAATATCATCAATTAAATGGTGATAACTTGAAGTAAGAATCAAATCATCAACATAAAGAATAATAATAATAATGTCATTTTCACTATGCTTGATATACAAGTTAGGATCATTTTTACTTCTAGAAAAACCTTGAGAAAGAAAGAAAGCATTAATTTTAGAGTACCATTCTCTAGGAGATTGTTTTAAACCATAGATAGTTTTCTTTAGTTTACATACAAGATGTTCATTACCTTCTTTAATAAAGCCAGGAGGTTGAGACATATAAATTTCTTCATGCAAGTCACCATTTAAAAAGGCACTTTTAACATCCATTTGGTGAATGAGCCAATTCATTTTTGCAGCTAAAGCAAGAACAACTTTAATAGTAGGCATTTTAGCAACAGGAGCAAAGGTTTCATTATAATCTATTCCTTCAAGTTGAGAAAAACCTCTTGCTACTAGTCTAGCTTTAAACTTACTAATTTGATTATTAGCATTCAACTTAGTTTTATATAACCATTTACATGAAACAAGATTTTTTCCATGTGGTAAAGTAACTAAATCCCAAGTATTATTAGAAATTAAACTATCATATTCATCTTGCATAGCACTTTGGCAATGAGGTTGATTTTTAGCTTGAGAAAAATTTTGAGGATCTTTAGAATGCATAAGAGAAGACATCAAAGCATAGTTACAATAATTAAGTCTCCTAGGTCTAAGACCACCCATTCTAGAAATATAATTATCACCTTCATTAAGTAAATCTTTAAACCATTTAGGATTTCTCTTAGAAGTAATGGAAGTATCACTATGAGGAGTAAATTCATCATTTTCATCATCACTATGAGGAATAAATTCATCATTATCATCATGCACAACATTATCACTATCATGAGCAAACTTATCATTAAGAGGAGTAGAGATATTCTTACCATCATCATCATCATCATCTTTTTTAATATTTATAGGAATAGAAATAGGTGCTTTAGGAGTAGGGTTTAGAATAGGAGGTTGGTCCTCCAAGAGATCAATAATTCCCCCTTTAAATTCATCATCTTTAGCCTTGGAACAATCATGAACTTCATTTTCTACAATAACAACATCTCTTGCAATGTGCACCTTGTTAGTAGTAGGATCATAAACCCTATAACCTTTAGTAGATTCATCATACCCAACAAAAGTAAAGGGAGAGGATTTAGAATCAAGTTTATGCCTTTTTTGTTTAGGTGTGTGAACATAAGCAATAGATCCAAAAAAAATTAAGTGTTGTAAATTTGGCTTCCTACCAGACCATGCTTCCTCAGGAGTTATATTTTGCAAAGCTTTAGTAGGAGTTCTATTAAGAAGATAAGTGGCACAAGCCATAGCTTCAGCCCAAAACTTGTAATGCATATTTTTAGCATGTAACATACATCTAGCCATTTCCACAATGGTTCTATGCTTCCTTTCCGCCACACCATTTTGTTCTGGTGTATAAGGAACAGTAAGCTGATGTTTGATACCAAAATATCTTAAGTAAGAACGAAAAGCATTGTTAACATATTCAGTACCATTATCTGTTCTAAGTATTTTAAGTTTAGAACCAGATTGCCTCTCCACAAACATATGAAATTCAGAAAATGTATCAAGTACTTGATCTTTAGTATGCAAAAAGTAAATCCAAATTCTTCTAGTAAAATCATCCACAAAGGTTAGAGCATACTTTGAACCTTGTATGGATATGTTTTCCATTGGACCCAAAAGATCACTATGAATAAGATGTAACTTATGAGATGCCCTCCATGAAGTACCATGAGGAAAGGGCTCCCTTTTCATTTTCCCACTCATGCACCCTGTGCATGTTAGTTTAGAGGGAACAATATGAGGTAAACCATCAACCATATTAGATTTTTGCATCAAAGTAATATAATCGGAATTCAAATGGCCAAGCCTTTCATGCCATGTATTAAAATCAATATTCACTTTCAAAGAGTACCTTGTAGAGGCAAACTCATAAAACTTAAACAAGTTATCATGATCCATCTTAGCATTAGCAACAACATGATTAGTGTTAGGATCAATAATATAGCACATATCCTTGTGAAATTCAACTTTGTAATCTTGGCATAATTGAGAAACTGAAAGTAGATTAGATTTCAATTCAGGAACATAAAGAACATTGTGCAATTTTCCATTTGGAACATTAACATCACCAAAACCATCCACTTTGTAACTATGATCATTAGCTAATTGAATAGGAACATTTGTAGTATCAGGTTGCAAAGAATCAAAAATTTCTCTATGAGATGTAACATGATGAGAAGCACCACTATCAACAATCCATTCTAAGGCATGAGAAGCTTTATAACAAACAGTAAAAGCATGACGAGATTGATTACCTTGATATTTGAAGTTATTTTGATTATTGTTATTAATGGGCTTCTTATCATTTTGCTTTTTGAAACAAACATTAGTTAGGTGACCATCTTTACCACAATAAGTACAATGTGGTTTTTTTGTTATGTTGATTATTGTAATTATTGTTATTATTATTGTATGAAGGCCTAGAATTAGACCTATTGTTTGAATGATTATTATTATGATTATGGTTATTTGAATAACCATTGTTATGATTATTGTTGTTACGATAGTTATTGTTGTTATTATGATGATTATTATTATGGTGATTACTATTAGAAGTATGAGATTTATTATTATGATTTGGAGTTTTAGAAACAAAAGCATGTTCAAAAGACTTAATAGTACCAAATTGCAATAATTTAGCCTCTTCTTGACGTAACAAATTTTGAAAGATTGCATAAGTTAAATGAGGAGCTAAAGTAGGAATAGCAAGCTGAGAGTGAATGTTAGTAATAAATTGCTGAAATTCTTTTGGAAGACATTTCTTAAGAATAATTGTAATCAATCTAATATCACTTAAACTAACATTAACACCACTTAGTTGAGTTTTAACTGCATCAAATTTAAGTAAAAATTCATCCATATTTTTAAAATCATTATACCTTAAGTCCTCCAAGTTGTCTTGGAGTTGAATCTTACGAGATTCTGAAGAGCTGTCATATGTCTGTTGTAGAATGGTCCATGCTTCATGAGCTTTAGTGCAATGTCCAATTAGGACATAAAGATCAGGGATGATGGAGAGACCAATCAAACCAAGGGCTTCCTCATTTTTGGTCTTCCATGCATCTTTTTCTTCTTGAGAAGCAGAGGTAGCGGGTTCAACAGCTGCATCTGTAGCAACTTCAAGTAAATGTTTAAATCGAAATAAAAAGGACACATGAGTTTTCCATTGATGATAATTAGAGCTGTTGAGCTTGATTTCCAGGATTAAAGTAGACATGATGAATTAATCAAATTAACTTACACAAGGTAAATAACAGTGAATATATAAAGTGCAAGATTAAGAAAAGGAAGATTACTTGAAGTTAACTTCTTAATATAAGAGTTAAATAAAGATAATAAATAGATTTAAAAAATTTAATGTAAATGGAGAAACAATTTTTAAATGCAATGAGTTATAGAGCTAGTAATGGAAATTGATAAGAAATGGAATAAATAACTTAAAAGTGAGGCGATATTAAATAATATGAAGTGAAAAAAAGTATTGACGATTAAACTTTTTACCTTTATATGAAAAAAAATTGATAAATTAATAAATGAAAATCAAACTATTTAATGGATTTGTATTAAGATAAATTAAATGTGAATGAATTAGACTAATGAAGATGAATTACATTACCAAGAATTACAGATTTGATTATCAAATTTAAAATTGAAAACAATAATTATAGATTTGACTATTATTAAAAACAAATATAGATGAGACAAAGATTTTTCAAACTATACTAAAATTAGATGCATCACAGAGAATAACAGAGATCAGAGAATATAAAGAATGAATGAACTGATATAAATCAGACCGAGAATGTTGCAGAAGTCAGAAATCAATGATACCAACAAAAATTAACAAGTTAGACAATACCAAATTGATTCCTACAATAATGAGAACTTCACATATTTACATTTTAGCGTACAAATGGCACAAATTTCAAATGTTCAGGCTTGACTTCAACGCCCAAAATCAGTTAAACTAAAAAACCCGATAGGGTACCAATAAGAGCAGCAGGTTTTAGAAACTTATAGCAAATGCAACTTTTCCAGTTCAGAAATAATACTATGAAAAGGAAAGAGACGTTATAAAGATGTTACAGACGTAAATAAAGATGTTGCAGACATTACAGACATAAATAAAGATGTTATAAATACGTTACAAACCTCAACAAATGGCAGCGTTTAAATGTTGCGATAACCAAGAAGTTGCAAGGGAATCAAGAGGAGATTATTGACAGCTTTTTAAATATTGCGATTAATGGCAGCTTTTTAAAGCTTTTCAGAGCAGTTTGTTGGTGAGAATCATTCACAAAAAATAGCAACTGGCTTGCAAATAACATAAACGAAGGTCGAGGAGAGTGCAAGTGACCTGGGTCATACAGATATCGGCTGCTTTACTGTTCTTTATCAGGGAAAAGATGGCGGTCTCCAAGTGTTAAAAGCTGCGCATAGAAAGGTCAAGACGATACCTGCTATTTCTAAATTCAGATTCCAGTGTGTTGCAACAGAGCCAACTTGATGATTTTGCAGCAATGGTAAGTGGTCAAAATGATGCAGAGTTGGACTATAATGTAGTTCAGCAAGTGTTCTTATCTTATATCCTTTGGCAAGTGCCTTAAATGTTTTATATAAATTAGAAAATAACTTATAAGTATCAATAAGTAACCGATATATACCCAATGTGTTGCTCTTAAATATTGCAGTTTAATTTACTGGAGCAATGAGCGAATGCTTCTCTGCAGTTGGTTATGACCAAAAGGCTTCTAATTTACTCCATTAGCACTTAAAATTAACTCAGATTTGGTTATTGACAAGAGAAGTAAATAAATATACAGAAAACTTATACTACAGAAGTAGAATCTCTGATAAAGTTGCAAAAATAATATATGCTGAATATTGTAAGACAGATATAAATAGATTTAGAACAATAAATTAAATGAAATAAGCCTGCCGATGAAAAAAAAAATGTTAGAGAAGAAGGAGTAAACAAGGTAAGACAGTAATATAGATTAAACAGATATATAAAGAGAGAGGTAAATGTTAGAAGTAAATAATAGAGATATAAAATAAAGAAATAGAGATTAATAGAGCTTAGATTTGGCGGCAAGCCATCCAAAACTAAGAGATTAGATTAAAAAAAGTTAGATTTGTAACAAAAAACCTGCAAAACAAATATTAGAACAACAACAAGGGCTTGTTCCTTTGAATGGCACCTTCAACAAAACACTTAAACAAGGATTAGAGAGCTCTGATACCATGTAAGAAGTATGAAAAGAATGAAAACTTTAAACAAGTAGTAATCCAAGAAAATGAAATGTTGGAAGATTTTACCATAACCCAAAGGAGAAAAAGATTTCAAGATCAACCACAAACACTTCAAGAATCCAACAATGAGCCAAGAGATTTTGGGAAGGGGAAAAGCAAAGAAAAACCCCTTTGTGAATAAGAATATGGCAAAAAGCATAAAGGATGAGAGAAATGAGCTCAATACAATAAGGAGAGCAATGAGAGATTGAGAGAGAGAAGAGAAGATTATTGAAGCAAGTGTGTGAGATACATCTCTTAAGTAGAGATGAGTGGAGGAGTTTTGCATGTAACTCCCTTCTCCTATGGATGCCACATTCCTATTGAGTGTGTGACAAATGTGTGATTCCTCTTAAGGAGGAATATCTATTTTCCTTATTAAAGGAAATACAAAATAGTGACATGTCCTCTTACATGGACTAGAGGACAAATACAAATAAGGATACCTTGGTTTATCCTTTTAATTACATATTTTCAACCAAGGAAAGATTAATTCTAACAAAACAAGGTTTGGGAAAAAAGGGCACATCATCTAATGTCAAATGACCATCTAAAAAATGTGTAGGAACAAAGGTCACATAAACAAACTAGGTTTCATCCAAAAGAGCAGCAATTCAATTTTGGCCCTAGATTAATATAATTTTTTGTTCTCATAAATATAAATATTCGACAAAGCAATATAAGTTCAATTGAGAAAGGGAACATTTAGTTTAGAATATTCACTCCATAATAATCAGGATGTTTATTGAGAACCTTAATAATGATGTTTAACCATGCAATTTGCATCTAAATCAAACCAACATAAGAAATAAAAATAAAAAATGTATTTTCAACTGGATCCAAAACATCCTAATTGTCAATAAATTCAATGCAGCTCTAATCAATTTCTTCTCTTGTGTACTTAGCTTGTTCCATGTTTAAGATGTGTTGTGATGGATATAGAAAACTTCATGGAAAAATTAAATAATATATGCAACAAAATAGTTTAATAGTTGAGCAATTATAAAATGAGGAAAAGCAAAGTGTACAAGAAAATATTGTTAAAATAGTTGAGCAAATATATGTTGTGAAAATGCAAAGTGATCATTTTTCTAACAAAAGTCTTAAAACAAGATGGTCAATGGCACATATAAACATTATAGTCAGTTTGGGAATGAGTGATTATGAAGGAATGTGAGGATAATCTTATCTCGTTAGGAAAGTCCTAAGAGAATGCAAAAAAATAGTTTAATAGTTGAGCAATTATAAAATGAGGAAAAGCAAAGTGTACAAAAAAATATTGTTAAAATAGTTGAGTAAATATATGTTGTGAAAATGCAAAGTGATCATTTTTCTAACAAAAGTCTTAAAACAAGATGGTCAATGGCACATATAAACATTATAGTCAGTTTGGGGATGAGTGATTATGAAGGAATGTGAGGATAATCTTATATCATTAGGAAAGTCCTAAGAGAAATTGGTTTCAACCTACTTTCAACATCAATAGATAATATACTTAAAATACTTTTCAAACATAAACAATTTTCATTTACTATTACCTCTTATTGTGCTCACCCTAAACATGAGAACAAATGTTGACACAAATTTAAGCAAACACATCCCACACTATACATGCCAGTGGAAGTTTCCTATATACTATAAACCCTAGTTTCAACCATACTCACTAAACAGAGCCACTTTATTCATTAATAAAATAAGCCCTTTATTAGACTCATAATTTCCAATCCAAAACACTATTAATTTTCAAAATGATGCAGGAAGGGAAAAATTACCAACACTCAAAGTAGAAAAATCCTAATTCTCCAATTTCAACTCTGCTATAAATAACAAGATATTGCACATATGAGGGTTAGAATGATTCAAGAGTCAATCCTTCCTCACAATAAGGTAGCCAAGAACACCAGCAAACATGTAGTGAGGTTATGATCAAAAATTGAAGGGAAAACTCAAGCCTGCCCCGTGTCTAAGACTGGTTCAAGCACACTCCATATAGCATTAAAGGCAATCCTTAAATTCCCCACCAGCTTTACAAAGAAAAAAGGTAGATACCAAACGACCCAACATATTCAAAATAAAGTCACCATATGGGGCCGGGAACCAGAACAAGATCGAATACTAAGAAGAAGATTAAGGTTGAGGACCAGGATATCATGAAGCTGAAAGACTCAATTAAAATAATGCAGAGTCAACTAGAGGAATCAGAGTGCTTCATGAAGACTTTGACCTGATCTTGGTGCTGGTGGTCTTTTTTGTTTTCACCTTTCTGTTCATTTTTTGTTGCTTTGTCTAGGTCTGTTCTTTTTGCTTGTTGAAAATAGTTTTTATTGAAAATCTGGGAAGTGTCCCTCAGGTAGACTATCCCTTTTTGGGTTAAGTCTGTTGTTTTCTCAGTCCTTCATGTCTATCTTTCTATATCTTTGTTAAAGGGTTTCGGGGCCCCTTCAAAACCTGCTTGTACCGTAATCAAAAACACATATTTCATGCAACAAAAATTATAATCTCAACATATTTTCAATTAGCAAGAAGAGAACATTCAATTGAAAAAAAATTAAAAAGTGGGAGTTTAAACCCATATTACTGATGGAAAACATAGTAAAGAACACCTAAGATGCAGTGGGAAAGACATTTTCTTCTGCAACTAAATATGTAGTGGGAAAGATGTGAGAATAATCAGAAGAAAACATTTTTTCCTCAGCATATCATAAGAGACTCAGTGAACCATATAAGTGCAATTGAAAACCAAATACCAACAGCAATGCTTCATAATAGAAAAACAAAATGCATAGGACCAAGAATATTGTAGTGATGCTTCAACAGAGGAGTAAGATTCTCTTTTTGAATGAAAGTGTATATGAACACTATAAGTTGTGTTCATAAACACAAACACTTAAAATCTATTGCCCCGCAGACGAACACAACAACACCACCATTTACCTTGCAAAAAACACCAAAACAACTACACTAAGAACGATTTGAAAACATGTCAATGTGAATGGGTGACCTTAGTGAGGAAATATTCCTCACCTGTGTCAAAAACAAAGTGGAATAACACGTTGGTGTTCACATCATTGTATGTGGACTCCACACCACCTGTAACCGAATAACATGCAGGACATGCATCATGTGGAATAATAAACAGGACCTTGCAAAATAAACCAAAACCCATGTTAATGTATGCATTCACCTTGCGTTTCATGGCGTCGAAGAGGATAGGTAATGGTTGCATGGCACTATTGCAAGGGTCACAGTCAATTATGTTTCAGTCCCAAAACCAGCAAGAATTCTAGAAAGGGTGGGATAGAATGGAAGGAAAGATGGCTCAAGTTGGGAGGATTCAAGCATATTGAATTCGAAAGACATCAAAATAAGAAATTCGGCAAGTGGAAGTAAAGAGAGGTGACACGTAGTAAATGTGACTGTTTATTCAAGTGTAAGGTATCGGCAGGAAACAATGGCAGTGATGTTAGTGGATTGGGTGGCCATGCGATCACCCTCTCCACTTTGGACGTTAAGATGTGCATGTTTTGGCAGTGGGCCCGGGCACATCCCCTTTCAACGGTCTGAAAGAGGTGTAATTTGACACGTTGGACGGAGATAGTCCAATGACATAGACAATCAATGAGTCATGCACCAAAATTTTGATTTGGGGATGCCAACTCAGTATCCTCAGTGGTAAGATATTTGGTTTGACTGTTGGGCCCATGTGGAGACCCATGTGGACCCCTCAACTTAGGGTACTACGCAGGTTCTGGATCATTTCCCCTACTTTAGGTAGACTAAGCTTTGGGTCTTGCTCCTCCTCAAGGCATGAGTGTGTGCAGTTAGTCCTACCTAAAGGACATGAAAGTGACATACTAGATTCCATGTTGGAGAAAAGGACCCAAAAATTAATGGGTAAGAGATGGGACAAGATGTGTTTGGGTTTTGGGAATTGTGCAACCCAAATCAAGTGGTAATTTGTGAATGCCACTTTTATTCCCACTAGTGAAGCACAAAAATGTCTAAACAACAAACTAAAATGCATATCTTACCAAGGGAGACAATTTTTTTTAAAACTCTTCTTATATATTATGCGATTTAAATGGCTGCATAACCACAGGTGTGAAGCACCATGTTGACAACAGTCACATAGTGGTGGTAGTTGGTGTGACATTTTTTAGGATATATGGTCATTTAAAGAGGTTTAATTTAATTTTATTGAGCTTCAATCTTGGTTCAACTTTTGTGTTTCTAATGGATTTTGCAGTTGTGATGTAGACTTTATACTAATATTAGTTCTTAGGGTTTGAATGCATTTCTAGTTCTTTCATTCATATAAATTGATTATTTCATTTATTACTTGATATGCCCTACTTTTCCTTGTTTTTTTTTCAATGTTGCTATAGTAATAGTTAATATTAGATAGAATCTTCAAGGTTGTAGGGTTGAGTTCACAACAGTTTAATTAAGTGTTTATACAAATGTCACCACATTATCATTGAACTAAACAGTATGGATCATAAAGTAGGAACATGTGCAATAAATAATCGAATAGCCCAGTTGTTAATAGTATATAGAGAAATACTTAAATTCCACTTGAAGTCATTGAAATTGTACAACAAAGAAGAACAATGGTGATAAAAGCTACCAACAAAAATGAAGATGATATTGTGGTACTAATCGTGTTTCCTTGCTCCCACTTCATGTGACGAAGTGTATGTCATAGTCTATTGTAATGAGGCTTCAACACTATTTTCAGATTTTAGATATTCGTGGGTGAATTTTGAGATATTATAGTGATGCAATTATACATATTCATTAGGGTAAACCACATCTACCACATATTATTTTAATAAATATAATATTTTCAAAATTGTTTGACTATTTGATTCTTCAAATTTGTGCATCGTTGATTCTTTGTAAACTTGTTTTTAACAACTTTTCCATGATTAAAGATTTACTAATATTTTTAATGTGGACCACAGACATTTTTGTACATACAAATCATTGATTTCATCACTCTTGCGGTCTCTAATTACACCTCACAACATAATTAGTGGAGAGGTGTTGGTTTAGATCATGGTTTCTTTGTTCTTCTCAGTCACCAGTTTAAGATACACAAACATTTTTTGTATGGGCCATTAGGGATTTTTGTGCATGTGAACCATTCATTTTATCCTCTTGTTGTCTAAAGTTGTATCTTGCAGCATTATAAG
Organism: Chamaecyparis obtusa; assembly: GCA_027943335.1. Taxonomy (NCBI): domain Eukaryota; kingdom Viridiplantae; phylum Streptophyta; class Pinopsida; order Cupressales; family Cupressaceae; genus Chamaecyparis; species Chamaecyparis obtusa. The sequence goes on from BSBK01013085.1 coordinate 20,094, forward strand.
GGTAGAGTTGTAGATTGGGACTTGGTTTTCTCATTTTACATTGTTTATGTGAACCTCCAGTACATGTCAATGACCCATTTCATCCCTCTTGTTGTTTTAAGTTATTTAGAGGTGTGGATTGGGTTTGGGTTTCTTCATTTTTCATCGTTTACCACTATGTATATGAAAATTATAATTTGGTAACATGAAGATATGTGGAGTTGGTTAAAAATGTTGAAAGAAGAGAGATGAGTGTAGTTAAATTATCAAATGATTGGACATTTGAATGCAAACAATTCGATTTCTAGATCAACAAGCTCAACGAGTAAAGGTATTAGATTTCCACAATCTATATGATTTGATTGTGTGAAATTTTTTATCATCGACATTTCGGATCACTCTCTTTGATTTGTCATCAAAATATAAGAGAACATAAAGAAAAGAGAGCATCAGGGTGCTCAACTAGGTCATATTAAAGGGATTTTGTGCAAAATGTAGTTTCGCTTACTCTTACGACAATATAATATTATCTTCTTCAGTGCTTAATTTTAATTTTGCTATAGAGAATGATATTATATCTAGCTATGCATATTATTAAAGGCTCTCCAATCTGTATTATTCTCTTCTGATCCCTGGGCCAAATTTGTAGTGCTATAATGGATTGGTTCATTCAATTTAAAGAGTAGATTACAAGAAAAGGACCACACAATTGGGACTAGCAATCAAAAGAACGTTAATTTGAATTAAGTATACACCTATTAGTGACAAACAATTTTCTCGCAAATGATCATTGCTTTTTGTGTTTTTGCAGTATACTATGTGTTGATTCAATTTGGGCACTCTATGTAGACTCCTCTCATTAATCAATCATACTTACAATGTATGGCTTGTGATAGGGACGTATGGAAGAGAGACATATCAAATCCATCTAATTTGAAGTAATATTTAGTTCTAAAAGACATTTTTCATTCAGTTCCAAACCACATCCATTCCCTTCATTTGCCCACTTTTAACCTTCTATATCCAATTCATCTTCCTTCATCCATATATAGCATTTTTCCATTCATATTAGTGACCTTTCAGAATAAGAAATGGTTGCTACCCATTGGCCCCAGCATCACAATAGTATAAGGATCTTGTGTTGTGTGATATTGTGAAGATGAATAGTTATGATATATTGCTCGGTAGACCTTGGCAATATGATTGTAGAGCTATGTATGATTGTGTCAAAAATGTGTTTACTATTGAGAAGGATGACAGGAAGTTTTCCCTGATGCCTTTGCTGGATACAACGCTCGGTAGGAGAAGCCTGAGTATTAGTAGCCGAGTTGAGTTGGTGGATCCTGAAGGTATGGTTGATCAGTGTGAAGGACAAACATGTGTGTTGTCGAGGAAAAATTTGAAGAGACAGAGAAAGCTGAAGTGGAAAAGTATGCAAACTGAAAAGGTGGAGGACTTGTATGTGAAGAACCAGTTAAGGGTTTATGTGTTGAATCCCGGAAGATGTTCTTCTCACATATGAACGTCTTTTCGAACCTGGGGTGTCTGATGCAGGGGCATTCTTGGGTACTAAGTGAATCTGCATGGGAGGTATGTGTTTGGTCGGTGTTACTCAGTTGCAGCCTTGAACGATGGTCTCAGTTGTTGAAGGAAGCTCGGTCACTGAAGAGAACTCGGTAATCTCTGGCGCTTGGTGGAAGTGTTACTAGGTGATACCTGCGATGCTCGGTCAACACTGGTGCTCGGCGATGCTTGGCATGCTCGGTTATTTCACTGGTGCTCAGTAGTTCTGGTTTACCGACTGGAGTTCTGTGTGATTTGTTGGGCCGACTTGGTGCATTTATTATTGGTAGCAGTTGTTACAGGCCGACATGTTGAATTTAATGTTTGTAAGGCAATTTGAGAGCCGATTTGTATTGCATTTAATATTTTTTAGGAGTTAATGGTTTCATCCAGCCGACTTGTGGCTCATGATTAGTATTTATAGGATGTTTGGGTAGTTGTTTAGGAGCAGATCTGGATGATCATACATCAATTTTTGGGAACAAATAGAGTGAAGTTGTGGAAAAGATCTTGTGAGATCTTGCAAATCAGATTGATTTCTGATAGTTTGTTTTAGCAAAGCTAGTGGTTGAGGCTTGGAAACAAGGAGATTGCTTGGAGGCTTGCAAACTCAAGTTTAGATCTGCCTTAGGGTTTTCATCAATTGTTGATAGTTTTCAAAGCTGAACTAGCTAGAGTTGTATTGGATCTTGTTGATCTTGCAGAATTACTTCTGATTGTAATTGACCCTAACCTGAAAGGCCTTACAGTCGGGTAGGTTAATGAAAATTGAGTTGAAAACATCTGTTGTGTTGAGTTATCTGCTGTGTTGTTCTGAAGCTGCAAGGTTGGATTGTCCTTAATTGGATCCTCCATGTCTTTGGTCTATGTCAGGTGGTATCAGAGTGAAGGTTTGATCTTGTTGGAGCAAAGGTTGACCTAGCAAGGCTGATCTTGCGAAGTTGATCTTTTTGGCGAAGATATCGTATGATCTAAGTTGCAGATCTGTAGCACTGAGCTTGTGGATCTTGCCCTAGTTGTTTGTACAAGGTGGCAGGTTGAGATCTGACTTGCATACAACTTGGAGATTGCCACAAAGTGGTCGGTGTAGGGTTTGTTGCAGAGAGTTTCTCTTATCTTTAAGGATGCCTCCGAGAAGATTGGACCCTAGAGTAATTGCAGATCTCTATGATACTATGGAATCTAGGATTACAGAGAAGGTGAAATCAGATTTCAGATCTGAGATGGAATTGATGAAGAATGACATGGTCGCTGAGATCATGAGAGTTGTTACTAGTATACCCCAGAATGTTGGTATTGAAGATGGTTATGAGGAAGCTGCTGAAGACTTTGAAGCTGCTGGATCTAGTGGTGATGACCGGAGAGATAGATCTGGTGAAGACAAAACTGCTTGGTTGCCTAGATCTAGAGCTCAATTAAGTAATAATTATCGAATGGAAGTTTCTACTTTCTTTGGTACCTTAAAACCTGAGAACTTGATTGATTGGATTGGTGAACTTGAAGATTTCTTTGAGCTGGAAGAAATTAAAGATCCTCTTCGGGTGAGGTTAGCACAGATGAAATTGAAAGGACATGTTGCTCTTTGGTGGAAAGAGCTACAAAGAGATAGAGAAGATGAAGGTGAAATGAAGATCAATCGGTGGAGGTTGATGATGACAAAATTGAAAGCTAAGTTCATACCAATGGACTATGAGCTTGACTTGTTTAAGAAGTTGTAGAATCTAAAACAAAAGGATTTGTCTATTGAAGATTATACCGAGGAGTTCTACAAACTTACTATTCGGTCTGGACACCGAGAGCTTGGTAAGGAAAAGGTAGCTTAGTATGTGAATGGTTTGAGATTCAATATTCAGGATGAGCTTGGTATGCTGAAGATCGATTATGTTGAAGATGCTTATCAGTATGCTCTAAAGGCAGAAGATAAGTTGAAGAGGAAACAACATAGTAACTCCCGAGGGAAGGAAAAGATTGATCACTCGGTGAAGGATAAATCGACTGTTGTAGAAGATGAACAGAAACTTGTGGAGCCGAAGAAGAAGACAGGTAGAGTTATCTTTAAGGGTACTTGCTATAACTGTGGAGAGGAAGGACACCGTTCTTTTGAGTGCACTCAAAAGAAGTTTGGTGGTCGACAAGCTGTTGTGGTAAATGAGAATGAACCTGAATCTGAGAACTTACTGCTTCGGCGAACATTGCTCGGTACAAAGTGGATCCTTGTCAAAGAAATAACTTGTTTAGGATGTGGTGCAAGTCTGGAGGTAAACTCTGTGATGTTATTGTTGATAGTGGTAGTACTGATAACCTTGTTGCTGAGGACATGGTTCAGAAACTTGGGTTGAATAGAATGAAGCATCCTTGTCCTTATAGGATTGGCTGGTTACAAGATGTTCATGCTCTAGAAGTAAGAGAACAATGCTTTGTTGATGTTCAGATTGGCCAGTATAAGGATCTTGTGTTGTGTGATATTGTGACAATGAATAGTTGTGATATATTGCTCGGTAGACCTTGGCAATATGATTGCAGAGCTATGTATGATTGTGTCAGAAATGTGTTTACTGTTGATAAGGATGACAGGAAGTTTTCCCTGATGCCTTTGTTGGATACAACGCTCGGTAGGAGAAGCCTGAGTATTGGTATCCAAGTTGAGTTGGTGGATCCTGAAGGTATGGTTGATCAGTGTGAAGGACAGACCTATGTGTTGTCGAGGGAAAATTTGAAGAGATAGAGAAAGCTGAAGTGGAAAAGTATGCAAACTAAAAAGGTGGAGGACTTGTATGTGAAGAACCAATTCAGGGTTTATGTGCTGAATCCCGGAAGATGTTCTTCTCACATATGAACATCTTTTTGAACTTGGGGTGTCTGATGTAGGGGCATTCTTGGGTACTCGATGAATCTGCATGGGAGGTATGTGTTTGGCCGGTGTTACTTGGTTGCAGCCTTGACCGACGGTCTCGGTCATTGAAGGAAGCTCGGTCGCTGAAGAGAACTTGGTAATCTCTGGCACTCGGTGAAAGTGTTACTCAGTGATGCTTGCAATGCTCGGTCGACACTGGTGCTCGGCGATGCTTGGCATGCTTGGTTATTTCACTAGTGCTTGATAGTTTTGGTTTACCGACTAGAGTTTTGTGTGATTTGTTGGGCCGACTTGGTGCATTTATTATTGGTAGCAGTTATTACAGACCGACATGTTGAATTTAATGTTTGTAAGGCAATTTGAGAGCCGACTTGTATTGCATTTAATATTTGTTAGGAGTTAATGGTTTCATCTAATCGACTTGTGCTTGATGATTAGTATTTATAGGATGTTTGGGTAGTTGTTTAGGAGCAGATCTGGATGATCACACATCAGTTTTTGGGAACAGATAGAGTGATGAAGTTGTGGAAAAGATCCTGCGAGATCTTCCAGATCAAATTGATTTCTGATAGTTTGTTTTAGTAGAGCTAGTGGTTGAGGCTTGGAAACAAGGAGATTGCTTGGAGGCTTGCGAGCTCAAGTTTAGATCTGCCTTAGAGTTTTCATCAGTTGTTGATAGTTTTCAGAGCTGAACTAGCTAGATTTGTATTGGATCTTGTTGATCTTGCAGAATTACTTCTGATTGTAATTAGCCCTAACCCGGAAGGCCTTACAGTCGGACAGGTTAATGAAAATTGAGTTGAAAATTCTGTTGTGTTGAGTTATCCACTATTTTGTTCTGAAGCTGCAAGGTTGGACTGTCCTTAATTGGATCCTCCCTACCTTTGGTCTGCGTAAAATATAAACTTTCCCTTCATCAAGGCCTTGGTCAAGATGTTTGCAACATTCTCATCTATAAGAATGCACTGCAACTTCATTGTCCCCTTTAACACACAATCTATGATGAAGTGGTACTTGATCTCAATGTGTTTTGACTTGTCATGAAATATTGGATTCTCAGAGAGTTTGATACAACTCTGATTATCATAGTAAATGATTGTCGAATCTAGCTCATGATCAAAAATTCCAACTAGAAGTTTCTGAGTCCAGATAGCCCCACATGCAAACATACTAGCTTCCATATACTCAGCCTCTATAGAACTCAATGCAACTGCCTTCGGTTTCCTGTTGTACCAAGAGACTACTCTTGATCCCCAACTGAAACTGCACCCGAAAGTGTTTTTCTTGTCAGTTGTACTGCCTACCCAATCTGCATCAATGAACCCTTTGAGCTTCACTCCATCTTGTTGAATATACCTCATCCCTTAATCAAATGTGCCATAGAAATACCTCAAAACATGCTTTGCAACTACCTAGTACACTCGCTTAGGCTCTACCATAAACTGATTGAGTGAGTTCACTGCAAAACAAATATTTGGCTTGTTGTTGACTAGATACATAAGAGAGCCAATCAACTGTCTATACAAAGTCGGGTCTAGTGCCTCTAATCTGGAAGCATCGATCTTCTTCCATTTGATCACAAGTGGCGTAGATATGGACTTACAGTCCTCCATCCTGAACTGGTTCAGGATCTCTACTGTGTACTTTCCTTGTCTAGGAAATATCTCTCTCTGCCACAACTCCAATCCCAAAAAGTAATGCATCAACCCCAAGTCCTTCAAAGTAGAGACTAATATCAAATTCTTTGTCATGCCTAGGACATACAACACATCCTCCACCAATAGAGGTTTGTCGGACTCCCTCTAAAACTTGACCCTGCCAACACCAGTTATATAATATTTGACATAATCTCCAAGCTCAATGTAGAAATCTAACTCCTCCAACTTGGTGGAACATTCTCTAGCTCTTGTAATGTGACAAGAAGCCCCATCGTCAATATACCACACATCGTTGGCAACTGAACTCGAGATATAGACAATGAGTGAAAACTCATTCTCAAACCATGTTGCAAAATCGTCCACCTTTGTAGTAGCTGCAACTTGCTTCGTTTGCTTGCACTTGTTTTTCTTATCTTGACACTGAATGGAATAGTACCCAACTGATGACAATAAAAACACTTTACTCAAATCTTTCTTAGACCCTTCACTTGGCCTTTTGCTTAGCCTTGCTTACAAGAACAAGGTTTTCTTCATCTTCAACATGCTTCATCTAATTTTCTCAATAGCACTTTCTCGGATCTCTTCCCAAACGAAATCATCCCTAAGCCTTGCCTAGTTGGGTGGGCATTCTCGACTGACAATACACTTGACACTTCTCAGTGTTTCCTAAAATTATTCAAGGCTATATGCACTAGCTCATCTTCAGCAATTGTCTCACCAACATAGCTACATCTGACAAACCATGAGGGTTGGTAAAGGCAAGGAACCTATATTATTTCTAGATCTGATAAATAGAGCTCCAGATAGCTGATTATCATATGTTCCGTTGTAGCCCAACCTCTTTCTGTTCAAAATCCTCTTATAGCTCAGCAGACTTAAGCTCCGCTAGAATCACAAGCCTAATTACCCTTGTTCTCGCTCAGTTTCAAGACAAAGATGACTTTTGTATTTGATCAGTATGTAGAGGAAATAGTATTCGTTGTAATGTCAATTTATAGAGAAAATCGACAAATTTAATACTTATATTTTCACTCCGCTTCAAGACGTAAATGTAACCAATTCCGTTTTAAACAATCTAGGTTAAGGAACTTCTGTTTAAGCTCAGTTTGAAGAAAAAGATACATCTGTTGTAACTTGCAGCTCGGTAAAAAAAAAAACGAAAGAAAGAAAGATGACCTACATTGCATCTCAGTTTGGACACAAAACTAACTTCTATTATGTTGATAATTGGAGTGGAATCGGCCTCTGTTGCAGAAAGCAGCAAATCCGCAAGCCTTTATTATTATTAGGTCAGTTGGAGAAAATAATGGCTTCTATTGTCTATCAAATTGGACAAGACAAATCATGGCGCATTTCAATTTTAGAGAAGAATAGACTCTGGTTGTATCTCAGTTCAGAGATCAAATATAGTTCCTATCATATGAAGATTTATAGTACTAACATACCTATATTTATAAAAATTTATGTTCTTAAATAGAATATATTATTATTGCATTCGTGCAAACACAAATTCGGTCATTTCGGATGTGTTTATTTTACATATAGGTCTGCTGTTTTATTGTTACAACTGGTTACGAATTCGGTCATTTTGGATGTGTTTGTTGATCCTTTGGGATCTCATAAAGAAATTCTTTTATGGTGATGCTTCAGGTTTTTGCTAGCATAAAGATTTTGAGATTTGAGCACCATCTCCCTTCATTGGATGCCATTCTCCAGATCTCATTTAGAGATGAGCTTTTAATTTTTGTTCGTCTATATACTCAATTTTGGAGGGCTTCTGCAAGCCTTCTAACCTTATTTTTCTTTCCCATTCTTTACTGGAAATTGCGTGCTTTTGCATAAAAACAGAGTTAGGTATCAGTGATTCACATTTGTGCTTGGAATCCTGTCATATAATGCTAAATTGTATTAAGCATGGGAATGATGCAAATCTTCTTGTCAACCCCATTTATTGAAACCTTTGTTTTCAGAATATTACCACACTAAGTGTTAGCAGAATAGAATGGACTTTAGTCATTGTAACTTCTTGGATGAACCCGATTTTCAGATTCCATCCTCCAAAAATATTGGAGATGGTCTTCTAAAACGTTGATGTAAATTATAACCATGTTGAAGTTGTGTTTGTGATTGTGGTCTTGTCTCTGTGTCTATGGTAATTTTAAACTTAATAATATTAGATTTTCACAATTCATTTCAACTGCATGTGCGTTTCTGGATTTGATTGTGTGTATTTTTCAACATCAAAGTTTCGGATCACGCTCTGTGATCTATCATCAGAAAGAGAGAGTGCAAGAATTGTAAAAATAAAGATGATGGATCACAGAGTGTGATCCGAAACATTAATGCTAAAAAACACAATCAAATCCAAAAACACACATACAATTTTAAACTTCTTTAATAGCATTGACATTGTTTTTGGGCTTGTATCTTGACAAGATGTAATAGTGAGTGCTAGCTGCAGAAAGTAAAGTAATGTGCTTGTGGATTTCTCTAAAAGATTATCTAGAATGACCTTGTAAAAGTGCAGAATCCTATTTTTTATTATGGATAGAATTTTTGTGTGTGTACTATTGAAAACAGATTAGAGCTTCTAAAATGAATCATTACAACTCTTTGAAAAATATGCTTTAAAAGTTCACATAAAACTTGCTAGCTTCAAGAACAGATTCAATATAGGATACCTAATAAAAATTATCTCCTCCTTCAATCCTTCCTTCAATGTTTCCTTCAATCTCTCTTTCAATGTTTCTTAATTAGCTGATAGACTATTCTTGGTTGAAAATCACCTATTTTTCGTGATGTCGGATGCTTGAGAAATCATATTTCATCTTAAACAATTTCGTCCTGATTTGGTCGCGTCATGCAAGTGAAATTTTATTTCGAATGGGTTGATTAACTTGCGAGTGAATGGAAAAAATATTTCGCACAATGACAGTTGCATTATGAAAAGTAAATGTTCTGTCAAATTAATTGATTGTACTACAAAGTGGAGGTAAACTAAAAAAATACACATTAGGTATTCGTGATGCATCGTTTGCATGTTTGAAAGGGTTACAGGCGTTGACGTGTTGCTGGGCATGGACTCCTTCCTCACATTGAAGTCACATTTGGCAAGATGTTTGTCTATCACCGTTTAGCGAAATGAAATGTTTTTAATGACGTCCACGAGATCACCGGTCTAAGGGACCAAAGAGCAAGTTAGGCATCCTGTTGTGATTTCTCCAAGTTGTTCCTTTTGTTGTGGATCCGGATTAGGAAGCTTGATGTCTTGTGTAATATTGCCTCTTCAAAAAGTTCCTTCATGTTGCTCACTTGTAGGCAGTCCTTGTACTCACTACAAATATCCTCATAAGCCCCACATTCCTTAATAAAATCTCATTATGTTTCCGCCACTCCCTTGCTGCAGAAAGCAAAAATTCTCTCTTCCCACCTCTCTTTAGGGACCATCCATCTACCAGTTTCACATCGTAAATGGTGGGAGCTGGTCCTTAACTGAGCAATTAGAATCTTGGCCTCTCCTTTAATTATGGACCCTAAATATGTTTTATCCCCATGATCCCATGTGTGATTAAATTCCTTAACATAGTAGGCCTTTTTTCTTCCTGTCAGATTCGTCCACATGGCAGTTGTGAATTTTTCTAACACCCATCTCTTTATTTCCAGATTGGTGTTTGGACACTCCTAGAGGGTAATGTTCCATTTTCAACCATTTGTTGTTTTGTTTCTTCCACGTTCTTTTCATACGTGCTAACTCCTCTTCAACCACCAATTTAGGCCAGCGATGCTTATCCATACTTCCCACTTTTTTCAGATAACCTAACAGTCGAATAATTGTTGAGGCCTCGATTGGGAACATACCCACCTCCGCCAAAAGGATCTCATAAGGAACTGTTGCCTTGACCTTGAGGTTAGTAGTAATGAGATGCTTCTAAATTCTTTCTATTTGTCTCCATTTATGATTTGATACGTTGCTCCCCCAAACCTCGCATCCATAAAGAATAACTGGAACCACTAAAAGACCAAAGAGGGTCTTCCTAGTTTTCCGGTCCCAAAGTTCCGCTTTCCTGCATCTTTTTTGAAGAAGGTAGGAAGCCTTCCATCCCCCTGAATCCATTTTGACCTGCATGTCTCCCAACTTAATCTAGAATGGAAGTCAATTCCGAGATATTTGTACTCTTCCACCATTGTTAACAGGCTGCCCTTGAATATGAAAATGCAAAACTCCCCTCTTGTGCCAAATAACACAATGCTTGTGTTGCTTGTTCTCCAGTTGGTGCAGGGGTGAGGGTTTTCGTGGAGCTTATATACAATTGTTGTGTGCGCCATAGGAGGGTACAGGAGGTCGAGAGAGGAGAAATTTTCGTGGTATTTTACAGAGAAGTGTGTTAAGGGTGAGCATTTTTTTAAATAAATCCATTTTGGGGGATTGTTTTTGCAACGCTACTCTCATGTGTTGGAAAACTAGATGCCATTGTTGCATGTTCTACAGTTGTTGAAGTAGTAAGGGTTTTCTTAGAGCGAGCCCACATACAGCTGTCGTAGGTGTTATAGGAGGGCATAGGAAGTCCACGGAGGAGAAATTGTGGTGGCTTTTTGCAGAGAATTTTGCCAAGAGTAAAGCAATTTTAGAAAAAAAACCATTTTTTTTTGGTATTGTCTAATGTCATGTAAGTGTATGTCGTTTTTGAAAAAACCCTATTTTATTCACCATTTTTCATGTTATGGCAGTGTATTTCACAAGCTCTATGTGAGATTGTTTTGTTAAAATGCATTTCATAGTATTTTGCGGTTGTTCGTGGGCGGTGGGGTTTTGTAGACGTGGGGTTCGTGGGCACTGTCATGAGTAGCCGCCCCTCTATCAGCTACTACTTGAGTTTCAAGTTGTAATGATTTCCCATTTATTATTATGTTTTTATCTTCTATTTATTTACTTATCTGTGTTCGCAATTTCCTTTGCTCCATGTTATAGCAGGATGTATTGTAAATACATGCACATTAAACATGTGTTGCTCCGCGTTTTGAAAGGGGAAGGGGTGAATACAGAGCAAGGTGTTATTTCTGAGATTTCTCTTGCCTTCCTTGGCATTGATCCTTGCACTTAAATCTGCCCCCTTGCATATTGGACTTCCAGTCTCAGATAGAGGGCATGAGCTAGAGCTCTCTGCGAGAGACGTTGGCAGGGCATTGGTGTTTCCTTGAGAGGTCGCCTTTTATTTTTATTTTTGGTTCATCTACTTGCATAGGCTAGAACAGAGTATTAGGGGTTCCCAAAACCTAGTTCTATGCTCTCTGGATATATTTTTGTTTTTTCGTTTCAATACGTTTCACTCTGGCTGAAATAAAAGCTATCTGAAAACGTATAGGGCTGCGTCACCCATCGCCATGTGCATTTACAGATTTCCTCCGATAAATTCTTGGTTTTCTTTTCTTGAGAGTTTATTGAAATAATTAGCATAAATGATAGGGAAATTTTGTCAGAAGTCCAGTTGGAACTACCATAGTAGACATGTATGCTGAAAATGTGGTAGCATAGACAAAGCACGTGAACTGTTTGATAAAATGCCTCAAAGAAATGTGGCCTTATAGACTACAATGATTGTTGGATGTGCACAAAATGGATTGCATGAAGAGGCTCTATGAACTTTCGAGCAAATGCAATTGTCAGGTGTACAGCCAAAACCCACAACCTTAGCTATCGTTCTTCCTGCCTGTGCCAAACTAGGAGCTTTGGAATGTTCGAATATTGTGAAACCTTTGCAATCCATACTAACTCTATAAATTTGGGATCGATATATTCCTTATAAATTGCATTCTATGGTTGTTGAATTTCATCTTAATTGAGAAACTATTAAGAATACCATGGCGCTCAAAATCGATTTCCTTCTGTTCGTATATGCATTTGTATTGTTGCTTGCATTCTTCTTTCCTATTGGTGAAGGCCGATATCTCTTAGAGGACCAGAGCATCCTCACTTCCTCCCGTGCTTACCAAAGTTTAGATACGTTTAGTTTTTTAATCTATGTAAATCCCATTTATATGTTCAGTGGACTCAAAAGAAATTACATTAAAGTGAGATATATTGGGGCTTTTTATGTGGGAAGAGCTCGAATAATCAATTTGGGTTTTAGAGGCGTGTCCTTTAAATCTATATTGTTTAATCAGAATATATGACCTCTGAAATTTATGTTAACCCCATTTTTTAAATTGAAAATTTGTGAGCTCTGAGATGTTACCTCTGAGATGTTTTACAGTACAACACACAAAGCATACGAAATCTGTAGCTATTGGAGGAATTATTATTTGAAATAGCCTTGGCCTCGCCACAAGATATGGTGTGCTCCAGCTGTTATCTTTATGAGTGGGATTTAGAATGGCTTCATAACTAATAGAGTTAAGCACGGCTTAGTAAATTTAAACCCGCATCGGAACCCGACAAATTTATAGAGTTGCCCTGAAAAAAATTGAAAATTGAAATCCGATGTGATCGGTGAGTCGAGTTCTCCCCCGAACTTGTAAAGCAATTAATACACATAGGATATGATGGTTCCCAATCAGCCCCGACTTTCCGACTATGTTCATAGTCGGGCGGTAAGTATGGTTTCCAAACCACCTCAAGAACCCGACTTTGCCTTAAGAATCATCTCACAGTGGGTTCAAATAACTTCATCAATCCGATATATGTCAAGGTTTTGAAACAGACGCCATGTTTTCCACGTTCAAAAGGGTGTGATCATATTCTTATTATCCCAAAAATTCCCTGATGACAAGTGCAATGGAATTGGTGCTTACTGGTATGCTCGCAAAGTGCGAAGCCCAAAATGTGCATATAATGGGATTTGAAAGGAGTGTTTCAAAATCTTTGAATCAACGAACCAACCAGGTTATAGATAAGGTTGGATTTGGCATTGATTCAGAGTTGTCAGCGGCACCCAAAGGGAAGATTGCTGTAAACTGTAAAGAGAGCGCAAAATGTTGGCACTTCGGAAGTGGACAATGTAGAGCAGAGATTGAAAGTCCTTTAAATGTTTGGTTGATGGTGCACACTTGTTACGCTGTACTATATTTCCCTTAGCAAATGGAGAAACAAGCTCGAAATCCGCATTTTCAATGGCTCTTTAAACGGCTCAACCCGACTAGGAAAATTGTCCAAAGCTCGTCTTGGTCAGCTATCGCTTCGAAGGGATTTTGGTATTGCAATCACCAAGTGCTATTCTTCAATATCAGTAGAGAATCCAATGGAAGCACGCATGAAGTATATGTCACAACAACATCCTTATGTCTTGCGGAGGAGGATTCCAGTGAGAAATGGCATATGCATTAATATGCAATAGAAGTTTAGACTATGAAAACGTCTACCAATTATCTGGTAGTATTCGGCGCTCTTACGAGGCCTATGGAAGGACGTAAGGAGTTGAGCAGCAATCTTTATTTCATGATCCTAAATATAGCAGATAACTAAACTACTCAATGTCATCTGTTTAGCTATACTTCTTAATACTATACTTCAAGATGAGGGATATTGAGAGTGGTTACAACAACTATGTCTCTAAGAAATGAAGGCAAAACTCTAAGTCCTTACAAACTTCAATTGTTCTCAAAACATAAATTCCATTTTGCTTTCCCTCAAGAATCCAACATGCATATTGATCGACAATGTTGCTCGTATTCGACTCAACAATATGAGGTCATCATTTTGCTGTTAGTATCCAACTCAACAACAACAAATGCATCATACATGACCGGTATATACAACTACTTAAAATTTTCTTCACACCCTTCAACATATTACAGAGGTATATCTTCTTATTGACTTAATCATTGCACATTGTTGGGGTGCAATTACTAGTTTAACCTAATAACATGTGGCATCTCGTATCAAGATCCAATGGCTATCCAGAATTCTTTCTATTTGAATATAAATCATTTCTACAACTGTGCACTCTACACTGAATAAATGCACCCTACTGTAACAGTGCTAGGTGCTCAAAGGATTTAATGGCTTCTTCAAGATAACAGAAGTTAATAGTCTACAGTTACATAGAATATAGTCACGAGTTTTCTTGTTCTCTTATTTGGCATTTGCGCTTTTGCCAGTAGATATATTGTTTTAAGATGCGTCAACGAATATAGATCTTTTAATCACCTGTTATTTCATCTCCCAAACAATACGGATAATATTGATGTAATGCAACTCTTATCCACCGATTACAAGTCATATTGTTCCTTTTATTGAACCAAACACGAAACTTAATAAATCCATTCTTTCTAGGTTGATTTTACATTGTAAAGAATAAATAAATTTGTTAAATATTATTAACAAATGAGGTTTATACACTAGTAAATAATATTAGCAAAATGAAGAGAAAAAATTTAACAGTTGGTCTATAATATTAGTAAGAGAAAAAAAAACAAGGGGTCTAAGTTTAAAACGCCAACAAGATCACCAAAAGGCCATGGTTGTGAACTCTCTAGAGATGACCATTTCCAAGGATAGCTATTTAACTTCCTACCCAAAAAGAGAGTACAGCAGGAAGGGTCTCTATTCTCATTTTCTTTCAAACAGAGAAAATCTAATTTATCAAAGACAGTCATGGGACAATTCATACCCCAGCTCTCTTATACAATAAAAGTGCGACTAGCTCAGAAGAATGTTCTCCTTGTTCATCAAATTAAAAACTTCAGATTCTATTAAATTGTAAGTACAAGTACTTATTCCACCAACAAAGGAAACAAAATGCTTCAAGAAGATTATCCTCAGGTAAATTGGTGATCAATATGACACAAAGGGACCACTAATATATGATAATCTCCCAAAAGAAATCTTTTACCAAGATGGATGTTCTTGCCAATATTAGGCATAGAACCACAATCATCTTTGTACAAGTTGCCATTTTAATATTGAAGTTGTGTTTGGTTAAGCATGACTCTTACACCAAAATCTCAGTTTAACAGTTATAAATGTTAAGCATAAATGAACTGCATCAATGATATCAAACACTGATTGGATCTGCATACCGATCTATAGATTGTACACCAAGACTTGAACTTCAAAATATGACCAACCTAAACACTGATTGGGTCTACAAACTGATTTAGATTGTACAAGCAAAACTTGAACTCCAAAATATGACCAACCGAACCGATAGCTATCTAAATAGATAAATGGAACAAGGTTTGAAGAAAATGCATGCTAAGAGCACAATCATTTAAAAAGTTCTACATTTAAATACTCAAAAGCATGCTAAGAGCACAATCATTTAAAAAGTTATACATTTAAATACTCAAAAGCATGCAGAAATCACTTGAAATAACAAATGTACAGTGTAAAAGCTAAATTGTTGGAGAAGAGCTTATTATTTTATAAAATAACATGAAATATAAATGTTCAAGTATAGAGATTTGAAGTTTGACCGACATATATAAAAGTGTGACCGCCGTAGAGATACATTAACTTAACAGAAGAAATATAGAAAGAGACCATTTCCTTTCTCTATTTACAAAGACCAAAACACCTACGCACAAAGAAATTGTGATGCCTATCAAGAAGTCTTTCACACCATCAGGGTCAAAGAAAGTTCAAGAAATGACCCTTACAGCAATGTAAGACATGGCAGGATATAGAAGATTGTGATAATGCTATTAAAACCCTAATAAACCCATCCTCAACAGCAGAGTGATCCATCCTGATAATGTTAGGATAACCCTAAAACCCATCCTCAACAACAGAGTGATCCGTCCTAATAATGCTATGAAAACCCTAAAACACATCACCAGAGTGATCCAGCCTAAAAATGTTATGAAAACCTTAAAACTTATCCTCATTCATTAGCACTTCAGGTTCCAGTTAGGTTCTGGTTCTGGCTCTGGCGGTTCAAACTCAGTGTAATTCACATCATAAATTTATTTGTGCCAACCATAAATCAACATTTTATGCAAACAGTATCATGCTGCTGCATATGAAGACCAGTCCACTACTATCAGTTAAAGCTGAGATCACATTTAAACCACCAGCTACACATCAAATTTATTCAGGTAAGGTTTTTGTTTACACAAATTGATTGCAGCCTGATGTGACTGTACAACACCTCTCAGTCATCAGAGAGGCGGTCACCATTATTAAGGTAAAGACATCAAACAAAGATTGATAATAAATCAAAAATATGAGACAGATCATAAAGACGCTCCATCTAAATTATATGGCCAGACATTAACCAATGCCTCAGAATGCCATTCAAAGTGACCATATGCATTAAGTAGGAACGTAAATTGTTACTACAAAGCTCACAGAAATGGACTAGAAAAGCATTTGGTAATATCAGCATACCAGTTAATCATTTCAACTATACCAGATCTATAAAGACGCTCCATCTAAATTATATGGCCAGACATTAACCAATGCCTCAGAATGCCATTCAAAGTGACCATATGCATTAAGTAGGAACGTAAATTGTTACTACAAAGCTCACAGAAATGGACTATAAAAGCATTTGGTAATATCAGCATACCAGTTAATCATTTCAACTACACCAGATCTGTAAAGACGCTCCATCTAAATTACATGGCCAGACATTAACCAATGCCTCAGAATGCCATTCAAAGTGACCATATGCATTAAGTAGGAACGTAAATTGTTGCTACAAAGCTCACAGAAATGGACTATAAATGCATTTGGTAATATCAGCATACCAGTTAATCATTTCAACTACACCAGATCTGTAAAGGCCTAAATAAGTTCAAATTGCACCAACATTTCATTCAGGTTGCTGATAGCAACAACATAAGCCAGATGAAGTGCTTCTACAGGGGAAAAAAACCCGCCTGAGCACAAAAACATCAACTCACAATTTTCTGTTTCGCCATGACTTCCTTCACCAAACTTCAAATAACACTTAAATTATGTATTTTCACATTGTTAATTAAATACTATCGAGCAACTAACATTAAAAAAAATGGTACAATTTTGTCCGAGAATACCAGTATAATCAGCTGGACAATTTTAATACAAATGTTTCTGGGTACTTTCATCAAAATAACTATTTGATACTAGCTACCTATTTACTAGTATGAAGTCGAGTGCTTTTCTAACCCGGCCTCAATTTTATAAATGGGTATTCAACAGCACTGTAAATCTAAGTTCGTAAAGATTTACTTGAAAATCGGCATATTTCAACACCACAAGAGCAGCAAAACATGTTTTTAAAAAATAGATGATTTCGAGAATATAACACATGCAAACATTCCAAAATACATCTCTTCCAAATTAACAAATACTCGTATTACAGAAAACAGTTTAAAATTGTGTTCAATACATGAATATCATTAGATCTAAAAACAAGGCCGCTTAAATGAAAGGAAGGCGTTCAGAAAACCTCAAACTCAATTGAGTAATCTCTATCGCTGATGTGCATGCTTGCTACAAATATCAAGCAGCTTAAATGTTTTCATGATAACTTAACGGTATTTAACAAAGCCAATATCCTTGGCGTAACTGCGAAAGCACTGACGACAGCACATAAGACCATATTTGCGGATAATGGCGTGTGGAT
Source organism: Chamaecyparis obtusa (assembly GCA_027943335.1). NCBI lineage: Eukaryota > Viridiplantae > Streptophyta > Pinopsida > Cupressales > Cupressaceae > Chamaecyparis > Chamaecyparis obtusa. Next base: position 37,694 of record BSBK01013085.1, read on the forward strand.
TTCCACACACACGACATGCCCGTGAGCATGAACCGTAAGTCTTGGGATGAGAATTCCATACTGCAGTGTGACCCATCTTCAACTTAACTTAAACACCAACGCTTCAACCTTGCCCAGAAAGCAGATCTTCCTATATGCAACACTTAAATCATCAGAACAGTAGATCATTATACGCAATACAGGTTAAAAACCGCACAGCATTTGGAAAATATATTTCACAATAAACAAAATTAACAGTTAACAAGAATTCCGAATTATACCTTCTAGATACAAAATCAGTCTCGCCAAAATTTTATTTTTAACCTTGATAGAAATACAAAAAAAATAAAAATCATTGCTGGCCTTGGTAGACATATAGATTGTAAAGGACCTATGTGGGAGCCGAAAAAAGAAAAACATGTAGATCTAACTAATTTTAGAATTATAAAATGTAGTTGTGTCCAGTCATAAAGGGCCAACAGATCATTTCGTCGCCATTGGTGAGTGTAACTGGAATTCATGTAGCAAGTTATTAAAGAGTGCCTGAAGCGATAGCATATACACTTCAGCCAAGAAGCTGTCTTGCACAAATAATATAAAATAAATAAAAACTAAGAAACTTCAGAATATAAATGAGAACGATGTCAGTGATGCGGCAACTTAACAAAAATCTCACACAGATCTTTTTTTCATATACAGACATTACATGTACAAGCTTTGCAAGACATATTGGCATGCTGACGACCCTCAAATCGGAAAAAAGAAAAGTTTCAGAGCTTCAAATTCACCAGATTTGTACAGATCTAACACCTTAAAAGCCAAAATAAAGAATCCCACAGCTAAAAAGGGCTTTAATGAATCTTAAAAAGGAGATTAATATTTGGGATATTAAAAGGTAGGTAGACGCCATATGACCAAATCCTACATCCTGTAAGATGCTTATAACAGAGAAGAGAAATCAACATTTAGATAGGAAACGAGGAATCCTCACCTGAAACACTGCAGCGTAGACGAGAGCCGGGCTCCTTTCTTCAAACAGATGGCGAGACAAAATAACGAAGTTTCTTATAGATTTAGAGAATAGGGTTAGGGTTTCATAGAGTTCTTTCTAGACCCGCTGACTAGGGAGTAAAATCTAGGTTTAGGTTTGCGTTGGATCTTCTCTCAATGTTTAGAGCTAATTTAACATTATGCCATCATTCTTGGCATTGTTTAGAGTTAATTTAACATTGTTTAGTGCTCTATTATTATTATATATATATAATAATATATAACTGGTCTTAATTAATTTTAATTTTAATTGTACATATAAATTTCTTTCTAAATTTATTATAAGTATTGAATGTATTTAAATTAATTAGTAATTTTATAATTAATTTTTTTATAATTATAGTCAATTATATAATTATTATAATTTATTTTTATATTGTATTTGTAGAAATAAGTATATATTAATTGTAACAAATTTGAATATTTATTTTAATTAGATTAGGGTTATGTTCATGTAATTTAATACTCTATTCTTATAAGTGAAATATAATTAGGTAATATTACAATATATCTTATTAATTTAATGTATCATATAATTCAAGTTGCAATAGTAATTCAAATTAAGTTGGCTATTTCTATTTCTAAATTATAACCTATAAATTCACTTTCATATAACTTTATTAATAGATTAATAATCAACTAATTCAAACAATTTTATTACTTCTATTTCAATATTAACCGCAAGAACTCGCGACTACGTGGCACTTGTTGATAATTATGTACACAATTTAGGAGGTTTCAATCGTGGGGTTCTTTAATTTAATTTGTGGAGCTAGTGTCCTCGTGGCTACTAAAATTTATTGATTATTTTTAAGCAGCTCTCTTAAATACTATTTTTAATTAAATTTTTTAAACTAATCATTATAAATAATAAATTAAAATTGAAGGCAAATATAAAAAAAGATGGAGTGAAGATGCAAAGAGGAACAGATTCGTGGTGAGGAGCGGAGGTGCGACAAAGAGATCAACTATGGTGAAGCAAACACTATAACAAATATGATCTGATCAGTAGGTGGGGAGATGAAGCGAAGTAAGAAATTCCTTTAGTCAATCTATGAGCTTGTGTAAAGACGAATGTGGAAAGAATCAAGTAACCCAGACAGAAGGAGCACATCCTACGATAGGTTTATGAAGGTGAACGATGGGTGGACAAAAGCGATTTACTACAACAACCCTATGATCAGTAAATAAAGAAGGAGACGGGCCAAAGAAAAGAGGCATGTGGTTAGCATTGTGGAGATTGGAGGAATAGGGGGAGGAAAATTGAATTACCATGGATATAGAAAATCAAAGGGAGGGGTAGAGGATTTGAGCCTACTTAGGAGAAAAAATGGGAGCAGTTGAGGTAAGGGAAATTTGGACAAGGTATAAAGATGGAAGGTAAAAATAGAAACAACTAGTGGGGGTATGGGAGATACAAGCAAGAAAGTCATCTGGGAAAGACTACTTTAGAGGATTAGTGAGCTAAAAGGCAACCAGCCAGGATGCTGAAAGGAGAAAATTGCATGAACAAAGCATGAAAAGGAAAGGAAACAATGAGGAGCAATGAAGGATTGTTGCATGAACATACAAAAACAAATGGTAACAAAGATTTGTCCTACATAAAATAAAATAAAATAAAATAAAATAAATGATAGAAAGGCTAGAGGACACAGGGGCACTAATTAAATGGGGGAGTGGTTGGAGGAAAACCAAGATTATCAAAAATTGATGCTAAGAAAAATGGGGAAATCATATCCAAACTAGGGCATTGGCAAGTGAGTATTCTTAGAATTTTAATCTAATTCAGACAAATGGGAAGCCCTAAACATCGACCCTCATTATTTAGATAATATTGGAATTCACATGTTTGATTGGTACCCAAGTTTCGACCCATGTAAGCATAAGATCCCAAAAGGGCCAATATGGATCATGTTATGCAATCTACCTGCAAAACTTTGGGATGATAAAACATTGGATGAAATGCGAGGAAATATGGGCAAATTCATCTCAGTAAACAAAAATCTTGAGGACAAATACCTGGGGACTTTCAGGTTATGTTTTGGAATTAAATCAATGCAAACCCTACCTTAGGAAATTGAAATTAGCTTAAACAAAGGAACTTGGAAATAGAAGATAGTGTAATGGTGTAAACCTAGCCCTCCCAAAGGAAAATTGTATTCCCTTGAGAACTAGGTTCACAACATACATTCATATATCTCCAACTAGCTAAACATGTGGAAATATCTTATTATAGGTTTAAGAGAAAGAATATTCTAGTTGTGGAAATGGGAAGAACATATGATAGAGAGTATTCGGTCTAAAACTAAACATCTCAGCCAAGGACACCAAACAGACATGTGGATATTTGTGCAGCGCATTGTAGTCCTATACAAAAATCTTGAGGACAAATGAATGGGGACTTTTAGGTTATGTCTAGGAATTAAATCAATACAAACCCTGTTATAGGAAATTGAAATTAGCTCAAACAAAGGAACTTGGACATAGAAGATAGTGTAATGGTGTAAATCTTACCCTGTGAAAGGAAAACTATATTCCCTTGAGAACCAGGTTCACAACATACATTCAGATATCTCCAACTAGCTAAACTAATGGAAATATCTTATTATAGGTAAAGAGAAAGAATATTCTAGTTGCAGATATGGGAAGAACAAATGATAGAGAGTCTTCGGTCCAAAACTAAACATCTTGGCCAAGGACACCAACCCAGCATGTGAATGTTTGTGTAGTGTGTTGTAGTCTTGTACAAACTAAAACATAAAACACTTAGAATTTGACAAAAATGTAAGTTTTTACTTTGAATATCCTATAAAAACACAAAATTAGAGATATAGCAACAAATACTATATAATAAAGATAAATAAAAATGAAACAGACAAAATATAAACAAACCCTTGTGCATTTGAATACTTCTGATAAACCTACACACAAGAGAGGGAAAATGTCTGGGACTCTTTGGAGACTTTCCTCAATCAAGTCCATGTTTTGGTGTTTCCATCTACACAACAGCCACATAGATAGATCAAAAGACAAATGAATGGTAACATAATAAAAACAAACCAAACTTAATGGAGGAAAACCCCTATTACATGAGATAAGATTATAGACAGGGGATGCGATAAATCCCAAGATGCTCAAAGACACAAAAGAAATAGGGACATATTACCAGATAAGCTTGGGAGAGACAAGAGAAATATAAATATTTTTTTAAGAGAGCGTTGTAGAAAATTAGAGATCATTATAGAAAAAAGAGAATGCAAATATTGTGAGAAATAGAGAACCATGAAGAAGTTAGAGAGCTTGAATGAAGAAAGAGTATGGATTTAAAGGCAAGAAGAGGAGGGGAAAAGAGGGTTATGGCCCATTCCAGAAGATTATGGGTCGTTCCACCAACAAAAGTAAGTGACAAGTGGAAAGCATGTGTAAAATCGACATTTGAGCTTTAAGATGTTGAAGGAAAAATGTGCAACACACAAACATCTGTGTGACATGTTAGTGTCTAGGTGAATCAAACTAAAAAATGATGGGCAACAAAGGCAATATGCGGCTCATGCAAAGGTAACATTGGAAAAATGGTTGTTGATAAGGAATTTAAGCATCATGAGAGGGAAACGGTTGATGCAAGAGTTAAAATGGACCTACTCGAATACTATGGGAATGGACACGAAAGTGGTTACAAAAGTGTGGCCTAAATTGTAAATAGGGGTATGCAATTTTTTACTCTACAGATGGTTCTAGAGAGGATCCACTAAAGTCATGCAACAAATGTAAATCTAAGTAACATAATTGGATAGAGTGTGAATTCCAAGCCAATGTAAACATAGTCAATGAATATGAACAAAGTCTACATTAGGAAGTAAGAGAGGACATATATATTAGTATGGTGTCAAAGGAGACACGAGGGGAAAGAATGGTGGTTGTAGAGATAGAAGTGATAGGGATGGAAATTCAAACATGGACTGAGGAGAACATAATAGGAGAATGGGAGGAGTTTCCATAAAACCTTACTTTAGCAAAGTTATGTTACTAGAATGTTATCAAGACCATATGATTCAAAAATATTCCATCAAAGAAAGAGATAATGGGAAAATGCAACAGAAAGAGAATGTAGAGATTTGGAGCTTAATAGAAACAAAAAAGGAAAATAACCTTAACATCCCAAGTAAAAACATGGATTAGGATGAAGAGTAGGATGGTCTAAATAAAATGAACTAGGAGGATGATTCCACAAAGGTCTTGGAAAGTGATATTGAGGCAAATTCAGAAGAGGAAGATGTTGGTGAGGAAGAGGAAGGTGAGTTGGTGGAAGAAAGGGGTCTAGAGATATCTCACTCGAAAATTAAAAAAACCAAACATTAAATCAAAAGGAAAAAGAGGACCAAAATCCAATAGGACAAAATTGGCTATAGTAGCAAATGTAGTGGGACGTATGAAACTTGGATCAAGGAAGGATATCATCCTTCCCTAGAGGCTATGAGGGGCATAACATGGAATGTTAGGGGCTTAAATTCCCCTTACAAATGGCATCTAAATAGACACCAAATAGATCAAACACAAACTAATATTTGGCTATTACAAGAGACAAAATGGAGTAAAGAAAAGGGTGATAGGAAATTAAATTCTTGGAGACAGTAAAAGGGACATTTTATTGAAGTTTACGATGCATTAGGTGGAATTGGAGTTTTGTGGAACTCATTGACAGTAAAAGGGGAAGTGATAGATGAAAAAATTGGATCCATCTGGCATGTAGAATGGTGTAGACAAATGAAAATTTCTTCTTGTCAAATATATATGGATTGATCTCCAGGATTGATAAAAGGGAGTTGTGGTTGTAGATTTTAGCAAATATTTGGAATTTAAGAGGAGAAAGATGAATAATTGATGGGGATTTCAATGCAACACTCGATAATAAAGAGAAGAAGAAGGCTTGTAGAGGATTACAAATGTGCATCAAGACTTCCAAAACTTTATTAGTATTGATCAGCTGAAAGATCCTGTGATTGGGGAATAGGATGTTCACATGGACAAATAGACGATGCGTCTTCATGAGCATTGCAAAAAGTCATGATAGGTTTTTGTTACTTAGAGATTGGGAGGAATGTGCATTTATCCATGAAACCTCAATATTGCCACTCATAGGATCTTATCATTATCATGTGCAACTTAGTATCAAACAAAATGACCTTTGAAAAGGGAATCCATTCAAATTAAAAAATCTTTGGCTTAGGGATGATAAACTTATAGTTTTAGTGGCAGCTTGGTGGAAGGAAATTAATTTTGGCAATCAATCCAATCTTTTCAGGATTAATAAATAGTTGAGCCACATCAAATCCAAATTGAAAGAATGGAACAAGTCTCATTTCAAAAACATATTTGCTAAAAAAGAAATAGTGGAGTAGAAATTGGTAGTACTAAATAATAATAAAATATCTAGGATGGGATGAGGATAGAGGAATATGAAGTAGAGAAAGCTCTAAAGGAGAAACTTAAAAAAATATTTAAAAAGGAAGGAATTATTTTGGAGGTTGAAATATATGGAACATGGCTTAGAGAGGGGAATAGGAACACCAAGAATTTTCATAGGATTGGAATGGCCAATAGAAGTAGAAATAGAATTGCAAAGATAAAAAGAGATGATGGGATGACAACACAAAATCTATAAGAAGTGAACACATATGCTCTTAGATTCTTTGAACCCATACTAAACAAAGAAATATAAAAGACCATAGAAAAAAATGAAAGAATTATTTGTGATCCCAACAATCATAAACACATGATAGAATGAGGCTCTATTTAGAAAATTTGGAAGGAAGAAGTGAAGATAGTCAATTTCTAGTTAAACCTAGATAAAGCTCTAGGCCCACATGGATTCCTGAAAAGTTTCTTTCATAAATTTAGGGATATTATGGGGAATGATCTAACTCTAGCAGTAGAAGAATCTAAAAGGAAGATAGTTATTTTAGGCACCCTAAATCGTATCATTTTTGTCATAATTCCTAAAAACAAGATTCCTAGGAGATGAGTGACTTTATACTAATTGCACTTTATAATACAATTTACAAAATTATCACCAAATTCATGGTAAACAAATTTAAAAAAATCTCAAGGACATTATATCAGATGAGTAGAGTAGATTTGCACTAGGGTGATCGATTGTGAAAGGAATTATAATTGCACATGAAACAATTCATTCAGCTAGAAAGGCTAAAGATGCATGCGTGATCCTCAAATTGGATATCCTTAAAGCATATGGTTTGGTCGATAGGCAAATTTTTATCGAAGTACCAAAAAGGTTTGGTTTCAATGAGAATTGGATGAAATGAATTAGGACCCCTAAATTCTCAATTTTGGTGAATGGTGCGGCACATGGATTTTCCTCCTCAATTAGGGGAATTAGGTAGGGAGACCCCCTATCCCACCTCATATTCATTATCATAGCTTTAAGCTTTAGGCAAAAGCATATCCACCATAAGGAAGGAAGACAAATGATAGGGAATAATTGTGGTTAATAGGGTCCAGAATATGACTAACTTGAAATTTGTAGAAGACACCATCATATTTGGAGAATCTAGCAGAAGGGAAGTTAGGACCATAAAAACATTCATAGATGATTATTGTATTGCTTTGGAATATAGCATCAATTGGAGAAAGTCGTAAATAGTTTTTCTCAACACACAACCCAAATTGCAAAGAGATCTATCAAGAATACTAAACTTAAGATCAACCAACTTCCCTCGCTAATTTTTGGGGATGCCTTCTATTTGAATAAATGAAAAAGATAGGGGGAACACCCCACAATGCAACGGTAAGTTGCGAACCTCTCATTTGGGAGGTCTTGGGTTCAAATCTTCTTGAGCCCCTTATTGATCTTGGCTTCGGCCTATTACCTATCAAAAAAAAATGAAAAATGAAAAAGATAGACTATTGTGAAAGTTTAATAAATAACTCCAAAAACAAAATGGAGGTTTGGAAAGGGAAATGGTTATTCTCTACAAGAAGAATAATCATGATTGAGGTTGTGTTATTAGCCTATACCAATGTATTCAATGGTGTGCCTTGAGCTCCCCAAGGTTGTGGAGGATGATCTAATTCAAATTCCAAGGAAATTATTTTGGAGTGGCACAAGTGAGTAGCAAAAACTCCCTTTAGATGCTTGGGATAATATTTGTCTCCCTAAAGACATCACGGGGCAGTGATGAATTCAACCATGGGGGCTAAGTTAGTATGGAATCTCTATTTTGATGGAAACCAATGATGGGTCAAAATCCTTAAAAGGCCCCACATGGATTCAGATGACCCTACATGGGTTCTAACTACTATTGACCCCCCAAGAGGATTGATGATCTGGAATTATATTTTAGAATGCAGGGACATCATCATGAAGTATTAACTTGGGAAGTAAGGAATGAATATAATGGATCATTCTAGAATGATTCTTAAGGTGGGATGGAGACTATTTCCAACCACCCTAATTAAGCAAATTAAAGGAGGAAACCTTGCGAGTATGAGTTAGGAAATTATGTAATTGTGGATCAATAATCATATAGAATGTGGTAGTTGTATGGGAATGGAATTCCTTTCAAAACATCAATGTACCCCAAGACCAAAAGGATGAAATTACCTCAATATTATGAAATTAAAACATAATTCCAAATGATCAGAAGGATGTTATTAGATGGTGCAAAATAAAGGCAAGGACATTTAAAGTAAAATTTGGATATAAAATCAAGGAGGTGACCATAACAAAATAGGATTGGCCAAGTAAACTCATATGGAACAAACATTGCTTACCAAAAGTCAAAGTACTTGTGTGGGGGGTGGTTTAAAGGAAAATTCTCAAGGAAGATAGGCTAGCCAAATTTAGAATAGAGGGCCCATAAATATATGTGTTATGCAAAGACAATTTGGAATCAACATATCATATTCTCTTTGGTTTCCCATATGTGGGTACCTGATGGAGATACTTTATGGTCAAAATAGATTGGTAATGCTCATTTGTTGAATGTACAAGAAAATTGAGAGGGGGATGGGGTGAATCAATTGTCCATAAATCATATAACTTTTAAACCTTTTATTAGTTCCACCAAACTTACTTTAATCCTTTAAGATGTAAATGTGAAAAAATAGAAACTATCAAACACGTGAACACCAATTTTAAGTGGAAAACCTTATTAAGGGAAAAACATGGAGCAGATTAATTCTCAAATATATGAACATTGGTTAAGGTGGTCTACAAAGAAAGGCTCATTACCAAAGGGTTCACTAGTCGAATAGAGAAGACTCACTACTAGAAGGATCACTACCTTAATGAAGAAGAATAAAAAATAATAGATCCGCCACTAATGTACAATCATAAATCAATTGAAAGATCTGTATACACCTTTAATTCACTACCTCATGTATATAACACATTGAAATCCACATTTCTATGTACCACACTCATACTACTTCATACATACAGGGAGATAAATCATTTTTCATACATTCTCATCACATGCGCGCGCATGCGCGTGCACACACTTGCACACAACTTACACAAGTATACACATATGCCACACACACCCCAATGATTTATCTTGTATTTATACCAATATTTTAATCACATAGTCTCCCACTATTGGTAAGACAAGTAATTGAACATTATTCAAATTAGGTCGGCACCAAACATTCATGTGGTGGAAAGGAATGAGAAGTGGACTACAATACACCTTATTTGAGACCGAAATATTATTATACATGTTACATATCAACTTATATTCACTAAGAAAATTAATTAAAGTGTAAACACCTGAGGTCAACCAAACCTAGAGTAAAAATGTCATTGAACTTTGAAAGCATGTCTCCAAAATTTAAATTCTCATGACAACTGAAATGAATGAAGCTAAGGACATTACAACCCTAGTCCCAAAATTGAAACACCTAAAACCATTGTGTGAAGAAATGTGAAAAATGCATTTCACACATAAAATAATGTCAGACACAGTTGCACTCAAACAAATACCATTTCCACTATTTTGTGATTTGAAGCACAAAAATCTAAAACCAATGACTTTAAACACCTTCTAATTGCATGCCAGAACCTCATCACTATATACAAAACCTAAAGAACATGCTTAACAATATTATTATCACAACTATTGAAATCTATGTAGTGTGAAAAGAGGATCACCAAAGATTTAGTTTTTCCCAATTCATAAGACACGTTAGAATATAAAACCACCTTAAGACAAATTAGACCAAAAATACTTAACAAGTGGGATGCTAATGCAAGATTTTCGCTTCCAAGGTTTCTATTCCTTTGTTACTTGGAATCGAGAAGGGGATAAATAAGACTATTATACAAATGACTAATTAATATAAGAAATGGTCTAATCAGACTGAAAAGTAGATTTAGAAGGAGATAAAAGTATATTTGAGTGCACCTAGAATCAAAATAGGAGAAATAAAGATTCAAATCTAAAACTTTTACTGTCAAAATATTTAAAAACACCTTATACAATAGGAAAAGGGAAGCAATGCACAGAGGTGGATCACTTCTCTTTTTTCAAAGTTGCACATTCAAAAGGAATATGTCCCAATAGGGTAGGATGATCCCAGTTATTAAATGAGTTAATGACCCTTCACTAATTATGTAAGATTGAAATGGGAAATGATAATGAGATAAGTAATTCATACTAGGTAAGACTTTTATGCATCTAGAATTAAAATAGAATATGTGCTACTTCATATATGGATATCAAATAGACAAAATCCTAAAAATACTAGTAGTTGTTGTTCTAGGATTATGAAGTTGTAACCTATCTTCCAATAAATTTTAAGTTGGATCTAGAGGGTATAGGGTGGATGAGACATTTTGTACCAAAGTGCAGAGTGGTTGAAACATTCTATACCTTAGGTTTTTGTCTGAAACTTACATGGATGCTTTGTATATTCTCAATCTACCCAGAAAATTTCTCACAACTATGTAACTTGTTCTTGCACACAAAAAATGGGGAAAAGGTTGGGTAAAAGGGGTTTTACTTGGTTAAAACCTTTTTTAGGAATCAACCTTGAAAATGAAATAAAAAGTATAAAGGAAAGTATGTAAAAAGGTTAATGTCTAATTCACCTTTCATAAACCCTCATGGACGGATGTAGGAATAGCTCATACCCATGAATATTCTTGAATGTGCTTGGAATCAAGGATTTTACCTTGAAATACAAAATAGGAATCAAGAATGCCCTCCCAAATGCATGGATATATGAACACCACTCCTAGATTTTCAATGTAGATATGCTTGATAATCGCTTACAATGAAGGAGAGATGCATGCAGATGAAAGGAAGGATCTTATTACTTGATTGATAATTCCTCTACTTGGCCATAATAGGAGATAAAATTGCTTCAACAAAAAATATTGTCATGGAATCGACTTAAAATGGATTAGAGAAACTAGATTTTGGATGCTTGCCTTCAAATCTTGAATCCAATTGCTTGGATACTTCTTGATCACGAATGCTTGAGATTAGTAATTGATATCAAAATTAGGAGAGATAGGGTGTTTATATACTTCATCTATAATTTTTGGATTAAAAAATAATCCTGACCAATCACAAGATCTATTTTCCCATGAACACCTCAACATAGGGCTCTGGGCCAAATTTGGGCCAAAAAGTCTAGGCATATAAAAGATGAAATGTTATGTACCTAGGTAAAGAATGTTTAAAATATTCTCTACCTTATAAAATCATCTGAAATCTAAAATAGGTATCAATATGGTGGAAAAGGTGTAGTAAAAGAGGAATCAGGTGGTCAAGATCAACCATAGTGGATATCAAATCTCAGAACACCAAAATAGGGCCTAATAGACCATCCAATTGTGGGTGATAATTTTTTAGGATGTTACATGTATCCCCAACTTTAGAATAATTATGAGAAAAACTCATGCTCACGGTAAAGTAGATCAATGCATAAGGATGATCTTATCAAGGTCAATGAGACAAAAGCATAAAGTCCTAAGTGACTTAAGTCTTCATCAAATCCAAAACCAAGGTGTGTGTGTGTGTGTTAGAGAGAGAGAGAGAGAGAGAGAGAGAGAGAGAGAGAGAGAGAGAGAGAGAGAGAGAGAGAGAGAGAGAGAGAGGGTATTTCCTTATTATGGATCATGCAAAGAGAAAAATGTTATTGTAAAATATGGAATTAATAGTCTAGAAATTTGTGTTATGATAGTCAACCCATCAAAACAAAGGGATCAATCCTTAAAGAAATAATTGTCTCCATTAAGGGATCCTGAAAAAGGGATAGTCCTAAATAAAGTATTATCTCCATTAAAGGATCTTCTAAATAATGCATACAGGCATGATAATGAAAAGATGAATGTAAGGAAATCATTGTATCCTTAGCCATATTCATATTGAATCATTGTGTACTTGTGCAAGATGTGAAACAAGGAGAAAAGTGTATGCCCCCATATTAAAGTGATTACAAATGCCTTAACCAGAGCAATAGCTTTGATAGAGCAAACATGCACCCATAAGAGAGATTTTCACTATAACATGCCCCTAAGAAAGGATAAAACAAGGGAAATGAACACATAAAAAAAAAGAAAACAAAAGGGATCCATTGAGTAACTTTTGTGCCAAGGAGTCAACAATGTTTGAGACGAGTCGTTCATGTGTATGTTCACCAACCAACTCCGCCTGAAAGAGGAGAAAGGAGAAGAGTTCCCTTTTCTCCTAAGCACTTGGGTATTAGGTCATGATAGTATTTTGACAACTGAGTTGGGAATGTACTATTAGTTCAAGGGGTCTTCTAGTTTTGGGAAGGTTCTAAAATACATTAAGTTTCCTACAAGTGATTGTTAGGACAAACTTGAGAAATAAATCTTAAAAGATAGAACAGAGTTAAGAGCAATATGAATCTACCTATAATCACTTTAACACTTACACCATAAAATTTACTCAAGATAAATAATAAAACTACTAACATATGTGATCATCAATCATAATATGTAAGAGTAGTTAGATTCATTCCCACTAAAACTCACAATATCACTTAATCACCACATAATCAACATTCCTGAGTATAGGACAATATAGAAAGTAGATGATACATTGTTTAATAATAACCAAAGTGCTGAAAGTAGTATAAAAGTGGTTGATCTTCCTTCGATCATAGATAATAAATTATATCCATTATTGGTTGTGCATACAAGGCTCCTAGGGAGCATGAAAATAAAAGCTAAGTGGCAAAGAGCAGAAAAACTATCTAATTCTATTAATATGGTGCCTTAAAATCATCGATTTTGTGGAATGGCCTGAAAAACTATACATTTATAGGGATTTCACCCTGTACAACATATATACTATTATTCACAATATTTGCATCCATGTACAATATGTACAATCATTTACAATTTTGAAAAGGAAAGAAAAAAGGAGAAAGAGGGAAGACAAAAGGGGAATCCAAGATTCTTGATCTTGAGGGAATGTCCATTGGTGTGCAAGTCTTCGGTCACCAGGTGTACTTTGTTTGAACCTGGAACTTGTCTCATTAATGCAAGATAGACAAAGTGTTTGATTTCTAACTACATGTACTCTATCATAAATGGAGGAGCGATGCCCATCACACATAGTAGATAATTTTAGCGGAATGTCAATTTGACCTATCACTTCTCTGACAAAAGTACCTATACTTCCCTATTTCTAGCATTGCAGACTATAAATGTCAACATGTAAGTGGCTTTCTATCAACACCAAGTGAGTAGGATTTGATACTAACAACTGAAAGAATGAGTGAATAAACAATAAAAGAATGTTAGAAACTATACACTACTCAAGATCCAAGATCCTAGAGTTCCTTCAAAGTCCCATGAAGAAAGAATGGAATAATATGAGGATGTGAGGATTAATCACCCCAAATGTGGCTCAACCTTATACTTATTAAACCTTAGTATGCACTCATTAATAGTCTCCTCATCAAACCCCTCAACCCATTGTACATAGAGATTGGCATCCTTGAGGGTTTCCTTGGCCTCATTTTTATTTTCTTGCATCCTCACACCAACTTACTAAATTTCATTCATGTCAATAATGAGCTTTGTACACTCATCCATTATTTTCTTCTCAAAATCATAGGAAGATCCAAATTTCCTCTCCATATGCTCATCAAAAATATTCAACAAAGAATCTAAAGGTGAAAAACCATACACATTGTTGGGGTGGAGAACCGTTACCTCTTGTATGTAGTTCGTAAACTTTGCGGTATGCTTTCAAATCAGGGAAGGAAAGTGAGCAACCATTTTCTAGGCCATTTCCAAGACATCAAGCTTGAACCCAAGCTTTCAAGCACTGACATATGAGAAATTTTGAACTCCCATCCTCGAGGATGTTGATCTCATATAACTCTACTTCACCAAGGGTACATATCTTCTTTAAAAAAATTGTTGCTTATCATGTCGGACGATGTCATCTTCCCACTCTTCAATTGCTTCTTGGGTGATCCAACCTATATGTTTTGCCTCAAAATAAAAAGGAATGGAATTCATAAGAAAGGATCAGACCATCCCCACCTAATCAGAGATATACTAGCCTATTGCAAGGGCTTTCTTCTTCATCATCCTTAAATAATCTATCTCAGACCGCGAAATTGACTCTAGGATGGATGCTTATAGCATTTGTGAGAAAATGAGAGAAGATAACTCCTAACAAACTTCATTGTATTTTTCTAGTGTGGCCTTCAATTCTTTCTCTATCCTCTCATGCATTGTTCTAGTGGCATCAATGAGGTTTTTGAGTTCACTCCACTTATCTTGTTTCTCAAGATTAATTTCGGTGGTCCGATAGTCTACGAGAGTGATCTTAGACATGTCTTTATCTGGATATGTCATAGCAATAGCAACCATTTTTTCTCCTTTCTCATTTCTTTTGGTGGTAAAAATAGTTCTATCCTTCTTAGGATTCATCGGGGTCATGAGTTCGGCCATGACCTCTTGTAGGGAGGGTGCTTGGTGTATAGATTATTTCCTTTTGAATTCTACCTTCAACCACTTAGGTGGAAGAAAAGTATTGAGTTCTATTAGGAATAACAGTCCACCAATACAACTGAGAGGGGGGGGGGGGGGGGGGGGGGGGTGGATCAGTTGTATGACAGATTATTAAACTTTAAACTTTGAATAGCAACAATACCAAATCAAATGAACACAATGAATGCTAACATAATAACATAATATTTGTTGTCATGGAAACCCTGTTAAAGGTAAAACCCCGATGGGAATTAACATCCACTAATGATGTACTGAGAGTATAGTATCCTTGTTAGAAGATCTAGCCATGTTAGGAGCTGATTGAAACATTATAATACATAGTCCTTGTTAGAGGACATACCCTTTTAGGAGTCAAGAAAATGAAGGGTAGGCTCATTGCCCAAAGAAGGCTATGTCCACCTTCAGAAATCACTATTCGCAACACAAGTATATGTAAAGAGGTACATAATCTTTGAATTATCCGATAGCAACTATCTTTTCTTGATCACTTCCAATGAAGTATATAAGTTATCCTCTACTCTACATCCAACAGACACAAGCTCGTATCTTCCACAATCCTCTTTTACATCACATCCATTCTACCATATCTTTTCAAAAGAAAAGATCTTACATATATACCCTATTACAAAACAAATGATTAGGTCGGCCAATCAGGCTTTCCTAATATACAAATGATTACATAACTCCTTGCTAAGATACACACAATATCTAAAACAAGTATACAACAATTAAAATTCAATAAATAAGGACCGACATCCATAATTCATGCTCGCCATTCATGCTACATGCTACAACTCTCAAGTCATCTTCTAAATAGGTCTTGTCCAGAACACATGCCACAACTGACGTCATCCTGCTTTCTGTACCTTGTGCAGATCATAGAACATTTTTTAGTACCCTATCTATCATCCCTTAAGCTCGCATACACCAAATCCTCATCGCTTGTAAGATATACCCAAAACTCAGAGGCTTACTCTATCAACTTCCACTATCACTATCTAGTAACCAATCTTCACTAAAACTTCTGTAACTCGGCCAATATGCAATATTACATCATGCGATCTTAGATATAAGATCACAAAACCTTCATGTACACACAATTGACTTCGCACGTTCTGAAACATCCATAGAGTATCTATACACTGTAATAACCAACATGTTCTCTTCATAAAACATATGTTGAAATCAATGACAGAACACGAATGACAACAACATTAATTCCAACATCACTCAACGTAGTATTTAAACATATTAAATGTATCCAACAATCTCCCCAATGCATTAGCAATATCCAACAATCTCCCCCTTTGACATTGATAACAACATATGGGAAAATCCATCAACCCAAAAGTATTCTCTTAGTACCTTTACCACACAATCTCTTTCCCATAGGATTTTCACATAGTCTCTTTCCCCATTTGATAACAATGGCAAAGGGTGCCATAAGTCATCAAATTTATTCAACAACTGTCTTCAACGATCACTTCCCCTGAGGAGTAGATCCATACATCAAGTCCAGAATATGATAAGGCTTTGAAAACCTCTGGACTGATGCATCCATGCATCATTTAATTCTCACCAAGAGGGGCCTGCACCCCAAGCATACCTCTGAGATACTCAAAGGTATATTTGGGCAATGACTTTGTAAAGATGCTTACTATCAGTTCCTTTTTACTAATGTATTCCAACCTTATTTCCTTCTTTTCTACCTTATCTCTCAAGAAGTGATACTTAATATATCTCTCAAGAAGTGATACTTAATATAAATATGCTTAGTTTTAGAGTGCATCACAAGATTCTTTGACATGTTTACTGTACTGGTGTTATCACAATGGATAACCATTGGTTCATCAAAAGTTATTCCAATATCTTTCAGCATTTGTTTCATCCAAACAATTTGAGTGCAATTAATAGTAACAACAACATAATCTAATTTAGCAATAGATTGAGATATACAATCTTGCTTTTTACTTAACCATGAAACCAACCTTTTTCCAAGGAAAAATGCACCTCCACTAGTACTCTTCATGTCATCAATATTCCCTGCCCAATCAACATCAGTATAAGCATGAAGTTCAAAGTCATCATTTCTATCATACCATAAGCCATATTCCATTGTTCCTTTCAGATATCTAAATATCATTTTTATAGTAGCTAGGTGTGTCTCTTTAGGTTCTGCCTGATATCTAGCCATAATTCCAACAACATTAGCAATATCCAGTCTCGTGTGAGTCAGATATTGTAATCCACCAACCATTGATCTATACTTGGTCTAGAAAACACTCTTTGTCTCATAATTATTTGATAGTTTATGACCAGTCACCATGGGTGTACCAACTGGTTTACAATCTTCCATTCCAATCTTTTTCAACATTTCTTTAAGATACTTAGTCTGAGAAATAAAAATGCTATTCTTGCTCTGATTTATTTGCAGTCCTAGAAAGAATTTCATTTCACCTATCATGGACATCTCAAATTCATTTTCCATCTCTTTAGAAAATTTCTTACACATTTCATCATTTCCTCTAAAGACAATATCATCAATAAAAACTTATATTATTAGAATTCGATCTTCACTAGCTCTTAAATACAAGTTACTGTCATCATTACCTTTTCTGAACCCAAGGCAAAGTAAGTATTTGTCTAACCTTGCATGCCAAGCCTTTGGAGCTTGCTTCAGTCCATACAATTCCTTCTTCAACTTGCATACCATGTCTTCATCTTCGAATAGAGGAAATCCATCAAGTTGTTCTATGTAAACTTCTTCTTCAAGATCCTCATTTAGAAATGCAGATTTCACATCCATCTAATATACCTTGAAGTCTTTATGTGCAACATAAGCCAAAAATAATCTCACAACTTCTATCCTAGAAATAGGAGCAAATGTATCTTCAAAATCTATGCCTTCTTGTTGTGAATAACCTTTACATACCAATCTTTCTTTGTTTCTTACAAAAATTCCTTCTTTATTCATTTTTTTTTTGAAAACCCACTTAATTCCTATTACATTTTTGTCTTTAGGTCTAGGAACCAATTCCCAAGTGTTATTTTTCTTTATCTGATCTAGCTCTTCCTTCATATCTTTGGTCCAAGATTCATCTCTACAAGCTTCATCAGTAGTCTTTGGTTCAACTTGAGAAATCAAACAAATTTCTTCCCTTGTCTTTGATCTAGTCATTACTCCTTGACTTGTATTACCAATAATTTGATTTTCAGGATGGTTTTTCTTTACAGACCTTAGAGTTTTAAGAATATCAGTGGCCTCATTTGTGTCATCATCACAAGTCTCATTTTCACATTTAGTCTCAACAAGTTCTTCTTCTATAGTAGCAACCTCCTTGATCTTTGTATTTTGATTACAATCATACATTCTCTCTTGTATTTGAAACTTTTAATCTATCTTCACATTGTTACTTTCAATCATCTTTCTTAATCTCAGGTTAAAACATTTGTAAGCCTTGCTTTTAGTATAATAACCAAGGAAAATTCCTTCATCACTTCTAGCATCAAATTTCCCTATCTCATCATCTCTTTTGATATAGCATTTACTACCAAATATTTTGAAATATTTTACAGTAGGAGAATGATTAAACCATAATTCATAAGGAGTGTTTCTTGTACCTTCTCTTATTTGAATTTTTTTCAATGTGTATACTGTTGTCCCAACAATTTCTCTCCAATGCATGTGTGATATATTTCCTTCAAGCAACATTGTCCTAGCAACATCCAGTATTATTCTATTTCTTCGCTCTACTATCCCATTTTGATGTGGAGTCTAAGGAGCAGAAGTCTGCCTTTGTATTCCATGCTCTTCGCAATATGAATTAAATAGATCTGAAGTAAAATCTCCACCTCTGTCTGATCTCGAACATTTTATCTTTAGACCTAATTCATTCTCTACTTTTGCTTTGAATATCTTGAATTTGTCAAATGCTTATGATTTTTCTTTCAAGTAAGTGATCCACATCATTCTAGAAAATTCATCAACAAAAAGTATAAAATACCTTTCACCATAGTATGATCTTGTCCTTGTAGGTCCACATAGGTCTGTATGTACCAAATCCAACTTTCCTTTTGATGTATTTGATTTTGTTTTATAATTGCTTCTAGTTTGAATTCCCGTAATACATTCTCTACATATGGTGTTAGATAGTTTCACAATCTTTGGTAGGTCTCTTATTGCATTAGTTAGGATTTCCTTCACAATGTTATCAAAATTGACATGACAAAATCTTTTGTGCCATAACCAACTGTCATATACCTTCTGTATCGTCTTAAAATCGAAGCACTTCCATGATAAGAGTGTTTATCCCTCCGAGTAAGTGGTCTGGGGTCATGTTAAGCACCTTGATCAGGTCTTTGCATGTATCTAGCTTTTCCCCCTGTTATGATTTCCTCTGCACCTGATTTTCACTTCATATCTGCATTTCCTAGCATTCTGGGTCAGGATCCAGAGGTTTTTGACCATAAGGTCAAAGTCAACCTTATGGGGTCAAAGTTGACCTCAACCTTGACCTGGTCAGGATTGACCTCAAGCCTAACCTGGTCAGTTCCAAGCTCATCCTTGACCCCCTGTCCAGATTTCAAATTTTCTTGATTTCTGGGTTTCGGGTTTTGGGGATATTTGTTTTCCCGCCTCCAAGTCGGCCATTTTGGGTTTCAGAATGTAAATCCTTAAATTGCATTTAATCTAGGTATATTTTCTAAAGGTTAGGACCTAATTGGGATTTAATTCTCCAAGGTGGCCCCTCTAGAGGATTGTGCCCTAGTTCACTATAAAAGGAGGCCTTCCTCTCTCATTTTTCTCCATCAAGTTTTGTGAGAACATCCACATCTCTCAAGAAATTTCATGAGTGAGCTCTCAAGTGCAAGCAAGTGAATTCAAGCATTCAAGCAAGCCTTCAAGCCTTCAAGTGTTCAAGCATTCATCCATCAAGGAGATCCATTGTTAGCCATTGAAGGATTCAATCTCTTTGGAGCCCCCTTGAAGATCCATCCTTCTACATTCATCCAAGCCTCCTCATATGAAAAGATCAATTCAAGATTGGTGTTGAAGATAAAATGCCATTGATTTGAGACATCCTACATTCATTCTACATCCATTGAAGCATTCCTACTTGTGGATTTGAGGATTCGAATCCTCTACAAGGACTTCAACATAAGCGAGGTGAATTGTTTCAATTGCTTTGTTTATGCACACTACATTTCAATTCAATTTCAAGGTTAATTCTTAAATTGGGGTTTGACCAAGGCAAACCCCCCATACAAACAAAACCCCCATTTTCTTGCAGGTACAGGTGCAGAATTTTGGATCTGAGAGCGGATTTGGATACCCTTTTCAGTGAACTTTCAAAATCTGCGAACAAAGTCAGAATCAACTTTCAAATAAAGAATGTAGCCTTTGACCTTTTATGAGGGTCAAAGACTACCTGCCATCGAAAAGACAAAAGATTTTTGGGTTTTCTTCATCTCGGCATTTCCACTCTGAAACAGGTTGCAAAATTGCCTGAAAGTACACATAGACATCATAAATTGGCATTTTCCAGATTTTCCCTATTTTGAGGTTAGTACTTGTATTTCAATTATTTCAGATTCTAAGCATAATTCTCCATAGGGAAATATAGGGTTTTTCTCTCTCTTTCATATTCTCCATAGATTGATTCAATTGTGCATTAACCTTGTGGTTGATCAAATTGGATCTCTCCTTTGGGAATTTGGATTTAGGAGTGGATCTCATATTTCCCCCATACAATCATACAATTACACATCTAAATAGAGGTGATTCCATTTTACCACTATTCACCTTCACAAAAAAACAAGAAGCACTAGATGTATTTTAATTCAAACACATTACCTCTAGACTTAGTACCGATTGCAATTAGTTTTCCTGTCTTATTGCTATTTAATTGATACTCTTTTTCCATCAATTGTCCAACACTCAACAAGTTATATTTAAGTCCATCAACAAGCAGTACATTGTCAGTATTAGTCCTTCCATCTAAAGTAATAGATCCTACTCCTATGATAGGTTTAGGAACATTATATGAATCTTACAACACCACCATCATATTTCATTAGTTTAACAAACTTGTTTTTGTCTCCATTCATATGATGTGAGAAACCACTGTCTATAACTCATTTAGATTTCTTATCAAAATGTGATACTAAAGCTTTTTCCTCATGTACTAGTTTTTCATCTTTAATAGCAATAAATCCAATCTCCTCATAATCCAAATCATCATCATTAGAAATACCTTCACTAGCATAATAACATTCCTTATCCTTTGAATACCTAGGCTTGAAAAACTTAGGTTTGTGCTTAGGAACTCTTGTAGGACATATAGATGCAAAGTGACCTATCTTATTACTTGAAAAACATTTCAAAGGCAACTTTCCTTCAAATTTACCCTTACCTCTCTTTTCTCTTCTAACAATCTGTGCAACAAGTTCATCTAGCTTTCTTTCTTTTTCTTGTATATGTTCCCATTCATCAACATATTCACCAAGCTCTTCTTTTATGGTCTCACTGCTGGTTCTCAGAAGTGCAAACATTATCTTCTTGTGTGTAGATGCTTTAAATGGTGTTTCAACTTTAGGTACAAAATCTCCCATTTCTACAACTTCAAAGGTAGTTAGCTTTGCAATCAACATTTCTCTGCTAAAGTTTGGAGTTAGAGGTATATTTTCTTCTATAGTCTGAGCTTTTGTCTTGTAGACTGGTGTCAATGATCTAAGGATCTTCGCAATGACTTCTTCCTCTTCATAAATGCCTCAAGAATTTATGATTCCAATCACAACCTCTGTAACTCTTTATACATAAGCCATAATGTTTTCATCATCCTTCATTTGTAGCTTCTCCATCTTTGTTTTCCAGTTTTGTAAATTTGCTTTCTTGGTAACCTTGTCTCCTTCATATAGTGCTTCTAATCTTACCCAAATCTTGTGTGCCGAATCCAGATCTTTAACTTCAGTAAATTCTCCTTCAGAGATTGCGTTGATCAGTGCTTCCCTTGCGACCATGTTATATGAAAATATCTTATTTTCATCATCAGTATATTTTTCCAATTCATCCTTAGCCTTCATAGCCACCTGATTCTTTGTAATCATGTAGCAGTCAATGCCCAAACATAGCAAATGAGTTCACATCTTGTTCTTCCAACTGTCAAAGTTTTTAGGATCAAATTTTGAACTATCCTTCTTATGTAATGCCATCTCCAAGATCACCTCAAGTTGTTAAGCTTTCTCTTTAAGGACCAGTAGCTCTAATACTAATTGTTAGGAATAACAGTCCACCAATACAACTAAGAGGGGTGGGGTGAATCAGTTGTATGATAGATTATTAAACTTTAAACTTTGAATAGAAATAATATCAAATCAAATGAACACAATGAATGCCAACACAATAACACAATATTTGTTGTTGAGGAAACCTTGTTAAAGGTAAAACTCTGGTGGGAATTAACACCCACTAGTAATGTACTGAGAGTATAGTATCCTTGTTAGAATTTCTAGCCTTGTTAGGAGCTGATTGAAACATTACATCACATAGTCTTGTTAGAGGACATACCCTATTAGGAGTCAAGAAAAAGAAGGGTAGGCTCACTACCCAAAGAAGGTTATGTCCACCTTCATAACTCCATGTTCACAACACAAGTGTATGTAAAGAGATACAAAATCTTTGAACTGTCTGATAGCAACTATCTTTTCTTGATCAGTTCCAATGAAGTATATAAGTTATCCTCTACTCTACATCCAACAGACACAAGCTCACATCTTCCACAATCCTCTTTTATATCACATCCATTCTACCATATATTTTCAAAAGAAAAGATCTTACATATATACCCTATTACAAAACAAATGATTAGGTCGATCAATTAGGCTTTCCTAATATACAAATGATTACATAACTCCTTGCTAAGATACACACGATATCTAAAAAAAGTATACAACAATTACAATTCAATAAATAAGGACTGACATCCATAATTCATGCTCGCCATTCATGCTACACGCTACAACTCTCAAGCCAGTTTCCAAATAGGTCTTCTCTAGAACACACACCACAGCTGATGTCATCCTACTTTCCATACCTTGCATATATCATAGAACATTCTTTAGTACCCTATCTATCATCCCTTAAGCTCATATACATTGAATCCTCGTCGCTTGTAAGATATACCCAAAACTCAGAGACTTAATCTATCAACTTCCATTGTCACTGTCCAATAACCAATCTTCACTAAAACTTTTGTAACTCAGCCAATATGCAATATTACATCATGCGATCTTAGATATAAGATCACAACACCTTCCTATACACACAACTAACTTCGCACATTCTGAATCATCTGTATAGTATCTTTACACTGTAATAACCAACTTGTTCTCTTCATAGAACATATATTGACATCAGTGACAAAACACAAATGATAAAAATAGTAATTCCAACATCACTCAACATAGTGATTAAACATATTAAATGTATCCAAAAATATCCCCAATGCATTAGCAATATCCAACAAGTTCTACCTCTGTAGCATCTTGAGAGGCAGACATCATCCCTCCCCGCCCTTCTATTTGATCAGGAGGAGGATTCATGGGATCCTATGTCTCTTCTTGTTGAGGATCCTGTTGGGGAGGAGGAATGTTAGGTTAAGGGTTCACTATTTCTCCCAAATGTTTTATTTTTCCTTGTGATTTGGTCTATTACCCTATCCTTTGTCTTTCTTTTTCCTCCTTTTTCTTGGCAAGTTCTTCTTGCCTTCTCTTTTCTACTGCCTCAGTGACCTCTTTTTGTTCCTTAAGCAGTTGAGCCTTACACTCTCAGGATATCTAATCTTGGAGATGTGTTTCTTCTAGTCTCACTTGTTCTTTAGCCTCTTATTTTTCCTTGACTTCTTGTTCTCTCATGTTCTTTTCCCATTCAAGGTGGGTATTATTCACCACTTTGTCTTCATGCTCTCTCTGGATCTACTCCTCTTCCTTTTTTTGTCTTTCTACTTCTTATATTGCTTCAAAGAGGAGGGTGTGATCCTCCAAAGTGAGCATCATGCTTGGATCCTCAAGGCCCATGGGATCAGAGTCCTTAAAATCTTGGACCTTCTCCAGTATGGGTTCTTGTGATGGTGGATCCTCGGTTTTTAGGATTGAGACCTACTTAGGGAGGTCTAGAATGGGAGCACTCATTTGCTTCTTCTTTGGAATTCCTTTGAAGATCTTGACCAAGAGCATTGAAGTAGGAAATATTCATCTAATGGGATAGTCACATCTTCCTTGTACACATTCATTAGCCTTATTTTTGGTTTTTTAGAGACAATAAACACCCAAGGGTTTCGTGGATAACTTGATAAGTAACGCCTTGTTTGACTACAGATGCAAGATTTCAGATGTTGTACATTTATTTTCCTAATTCCTTTTATTAAGACTTCCTTAGGGGAATTCTTAAGGGGGTCTTACTTTGTGAAGGTGTGTCCCCTTCATTCTTCTTTTCCCTCCACTCATATTATTGTGAGGTCTTTTAATCCATTGCCTTATGCTTTTGGCTACTCATAGGGAGAAGACCATCAAAAAATTGATTACTATGAGAGATTACTCATGTGGAGAGGTTCATTATGTTAAAATTCTTTAGTTGGTCCTAATCTATGGAAAGGAGGCGTTGCTAGCCTATTTGGTCTCTTTCAAAGGCTAAGTCCAAAATAACCCCTATATCCTTGAATTGTTTTTACAAATTCTTGAAGTTCGAAGTCTTGCATCTACATGACTATTATCTTGTGGTAATGGTGCCTACATCAGTCAAAATAATCTTGGCAATCTACCCAAAAATCCTCAACATAAGAGACATGCTCGCTAAAGGCATTAAGGAGCATCCCCTTTATTTTTTGCTTGTGATCATAAGGATCCCACTCTAGGTCAAACTCTCTAAGTCTATTTTTCTTCCTTGTTAGCAGTGAGTGAGGGGCACTTTTAATTCTCTACAGAGAAGGGGAAGCTAACTTCAGTCTTATGCTTTTTGGTCATAAGCGCTCATGTCTCCAAAATTTGTTTGTAAAACTCCATCAAAATTATTCTATCTAGACAATGTCAGGGGAGGAGGAGGGGTATCCTAGAAAAATATACTACTCTAATAGATTTATGAGTCAGGAACTGTAGGAACTAGCACTCACATATATAAGGCGAGATTGGTGTGAAAATGATATGCATAGGAGGAAGGCTTAGACTATGGTGAAACATTTTCACGTGTGGCCAGACTTGAAGGTGTAAGGATATTACTTGCATATGATTTTGTATCATCAAAAAATGAAAGAAATTCCATTTAGGACTGGTTTATCTCTCTGAGTAGGTAGTTTGGGGTCATGTTAAACACCTTGAATGGGTCTCTGACTTGTTTTTGGCTTTTCCCCCTGTTCTGCCCCATTTTCCACTTATTTCCAGCTTGTTTCTGGCACCTGGCTCTGTGAATTTGAGGTTCTTGACCTTAGGGTCAAGGTCAACCTTCTAGCTCAAGGTCAACCTCAACCCTAACCTAGGTTAGGGTCAACCTCGACCCTGACCTAGGGTTTAAATTTTAGATTCTGAAGGTTTCTGAATGTCGAGTTTCAAAAAGATTTATTTCCCACTTCCAGGTCGGTTGTTTCGGGCTTCGAAATGGTAAACTCTTAAATTATATTTAATTTAGGTCCACTTCCAAGGCTATAGGATTAATGGGAATTTATTTCTCCTATATCAGCCTCTCTAGAAGTTTGTGCCCTAGACTAGTATATAAGGAAGTCTTCTCCTCACATTTCAAGCCATCCTACATCTATCAATCAAGTGTGCAAGCCATCTCTCAAGAATTATCAAGAAAGCATTCTCAATCAAGGAAGCATTCAAGAAATAATCTACATTCAAGCATTCAAGTTTTCCATTGAAGATCAAGGATTCAAGTATTCAAGCCTTTGAAGGGATTTGGTTCAAGCATTCAAGATTCATCATTCAAACCCTAGATATATCCATCATGGTGGTGTGATCTTCCTTCAAGATCCTTTGTTCATCTTCAAGATCTATTCATTCTTCCTTCAAGGTGGATTCCAAGCATATAATCATGGAGGTTTTTATTTACATTTATTAGTGTTGAGTCTAAGCTTTCATATTAACATACTTGTTTACATTTTAAATACAATTGCATATCATAGCTTCATTGTTAGATCTACTTCTACTACTTGCTAGCATTCTCTATTTCAATTCTATTTCAGGGTTAATTCCAAAACTAGGGTTTGACCAAGGCAAAACCCTCATCTAAATAACAAAACCATTTTTCTTGCAGTAACAGGTGCAAAACAATGAATTACAATGTAGATTTAGACACCCTTTTCGACAAACTTTCAAGATTCGTGAACAAAATTTCCGTTGGAGAAGCGCAGGTCAAGGTTGACATAAAGGGGTCAAGGTCGACCTTTTGGGTCAAGGTCAACCTTTCTTAGAAAAGAAAAAGATTTCTAGGTTTTCTTTGTCTATGTGTTTCCAGGCCATATCTGGTTGCAAAAATTCCAAAAATTGAGTTTAGACACCAGAAAATAGCAATTTCCAAATCTTCTACCTTTCAAGATAAGTGTTTATATTTTATTAGTTTTATATGTCCACAACATTTTCCATCACACAACCCACAAAACACATAAACATAGATATAAAAATATATCTAAAGATATATATTTATATCTTACATTTTGGTGAACCCCATGTCGGGTTCACCAAAATGTAAGATATAAATATATATCTTTAGATATATTTTTATATCTTACATTTTGGTGAGCCTGTGATAGACAACTCTTTCTTTTTGGTGTTGGATGATTTGCCTTCTTTCCTTAAGATTAGCTTAGATTAGTTTTCTTTTATGCTCTTGCATCTTAAAATTCAAAAACAAAAATTTGTATACTCTACAAAATACAAAAATATTTCTTGCATTTCATTCACTATGAAGATCCTTAAGATGCTTTGGTGTGTGGCTATTTTCCTCATTATTCTCCTCTTAGCATCACTTTATCGTACTTATGATGTTTATGAGAGTATCATGCATTTCATTATGTTTGTCACTCTTCATATTTCACTTGCTTATGCTTTTGTGAGATTGACTAATACTAGCCTGCCTACTTTTAAAACTTTCATTAACGATTTATGTGGCAAACTTATTACTCTTTTGGATTATGTGAAGAATATGGTAGATGATACACCATCTCCTAACCTTCCTAATCCTAATCCTATCATTCCTAATATTCCTAATTCTCCATGTGCTATTCCTAGTTCTTCCCACACTTATGATGAGGCTTGAACTATGGTTCATGATGCAGATGTGCAAGAATTTTTGGATTTACCTTCCCCTTCTTATCCGATCCATGATGATATTAAATGGAAGACAAAAGAGACTTACTCTAAACCTATTATTACACCTTATACAACCTTTTCTCATGATCACAATAAAAAATCACCTCCTACAGAAGCTTTACAAGATATGTATACTATAGGATATAATATGATGGCTAAACAAGGTTATAAGGGTTTAGGGCTTGGTGTTAATGAACATGGTATTAAGTATTGGGTTCATCTATCCCCTAAATAAGATATGTGTGGTCTCGGATTTCCACTATCTCAATTTAAGGTGGTTGATTTTGATCTTTGCCCGCCTCTTCATGTTCTTCTTCCAACACCTTCCTTAGATTACCATGATATCCCTCAAGATGTGGCTAAGAATATGTATGTTCAGTTAATGAATTATAAGAAAGAAATATTTAAAACTATGC
Organism: Chamaecyparis obtusa; assembly: GCA_027943335.1. Lineage (NCBI taxonomy): Eukaryota > Viridiplantae > Streptophyta > Pinopsida > Cupressales > Cupressaceae > Chamaecyparis > Chamaecyparis obtusa. The sequence goes on from BSBK01013085.1 coordinate 65,522, forward strand.
TAAAAGATGCTCTCTCCAAGTACAAATGTCCTTTCCACTATAGTAATATACATTTACTTGTTGATTGTGTGCATTTAAAATTGTATGTTAGAGAAAGAGTTGCTTTAGGAATTATATCTCACTCTCGTGCGGTTTTACAATTCCTTCATAATTTTGATACGGGGAATACCCCTCACTCTTCTATAATGTAGATATTTTCTCCTCTTGTCTCTTCAATAGGGGACAAGAGGTATCTCTTCCAGTTCTCTATAATCCATTATGCTCTTAGCATGTATTCTATTTTGAGCATAATTAGTTATTCTTTCTATATTCTATCCCTATGGTTTTGTATTATGATCATAATCATCCATAGTTCTATTTTATTATTCAAGATATATATTCTAAAGACATTTGTTTTGTAAAGGTATCCCTTGCTTTCATCTCTGGGGGGAAAGGTTCTTCATTCTTTCTCTTTGTCTAGGGATCTGCTTTCCCTAGCTTAGTGACATTTGTTTATTTTGCAACATTATTTCCTTATACTGACTGATATTTTGGCTATGGATATTATTTTATGTGAGAGGTTGTTGTCCTAGGTCATCACCTCTTCTTTATTTTTCAAATTGTGTTCTTTATAAATTATTTCCCTTACTGTAGGGTTAGATTTGGCTTCCATAGTACTAAGACTCCTCTTCCTCTTGATTGCAGGGGGCTTGTTGATTGAATCTTTGGTCCCTCTTCACTTTTCTTTGAAAGATGATATTTTATCCAAAGTACTCCTCTATGGTGGAGGTAGTGTTGATAATATCTCTTTCTTTTTGAGGATCCATTTTCCATAAGTGACATATCCTTTTTCATGATTATCTATGCTCTTTGATGTAAGGGTCAATACTCTTCGTTAAGAATATAGTGTACATTGTTGTTAACTAGATATCTCCTTACTTTGTGAAGTAGGTATCCTCCTTTCTCTTCCTTATCCTGTCTATGAGGTAGCCATGATAAGGAGGGGGGCATATATAGGGTATACCTTATGCTATAGTTTTCAATTTTAAATATGCTAAATCCTTAGAAGGTAATGCACATAAGTTGCTAAATCCTGAAGAGATGCGCATTTTTAATTTTAAATATGCTAAATCCTCGGAAGGTAATGCACATAAGTTGCTAAATCCTGAAGAGACACACATTTTCAATTTGAAACATGCTAAATCCTCAGAAGGTAACACATATAAGTTGCTAAATCCTGAAGAGAAGCACATTTTCAATTTTCAAATATGCTAAATCCTCAAAAGGTAACACACATAAGTTGCTAAATCCTGAAGAGACACACATTTTATATTCCATAGTGATACAAGAATGTTGATCTATGGGTATTCCAAAAGCTGTCAGAAGATGCATTAAAACTACAAAGCACAATTTTTGGGTGAACTATAAGGTTTTGCTACTTGTTGGGCTCTCTGTACTTGGTGATTCATGGTAAGGTGGGCATCTTATTGGGTGAGGTAATCATTCTCTCTTCTCTCTCTTTTCGCTTTCATGCTAGTAGGATTAGATCATGAAGCTATGTTATTTATAGTGTTTCTCTTGTCTTTCTTATGTAATCATTTATTCTTTTATGATAGCTTTCCAAATATGATATTAGTTTAGGAAGCATTTCTTAGCAAGGTTTCCTTTGCTAGTTGATTTGGATTTGTTTTTTTACTAACCCCTCTTTTTGTGTCTTTTAGCTTTGTCTTTATTTTCTCTTTGTTTTCACACCCTCATGCATGTATGTTGAGTTATAATCCTTTTCCTGGGGGCTCATGTCCCTAACTAAGAGATATTCTACCTCATTGTGAATCCACTGGAATATTTTTTCTCCTTTACCAAGAGTTTGCATTAAGTCCATAGTCTTGGTAAAGTGGGGGCTAAATGTATCGTCAGAAAATGGAAGCACTTCCATTTAGGACTAGTTTAGCCCTCTGAGTAGGTGGTTTGGGGTCTTGTCAAACACCTTGAATGGGTCTCTGACTTGTTTCTGGCTTTTTCCCCTATTTTTCCCTATTTTCCAATTATTTCCAGCTTGTTTCTGGCACCTGGCTCTGTGAATTTGAGTTTCTTGACCTCAAGGTCAAGGTCGATCTCAACCCTAACCTAGGTCAGGATTGACCTTGACCCTGACCCAAGGTTCAAATTTTAGATTATGAAGGTTTTCAGATGTCAGGTTTTGGAAAGATTTATTTCCTGCTTCCGGGTTGGCTATTTCGGGCTTTAAAATGGTAAACTCTTAAATTATATTTAATTTAGGTCCACTTCCAAGGGTATAGGCTTAATGGGAATTTTTTTTTCCTATGTCAGCCTCTCTAGAAGTTTGTGCCCTAGACTAGTATATAAGAAAGCATTCTCCTCTCATTTCAATCCATCCTACATCTATCAATCAAGTGTGCAAGCCATCTCTCAAGCATTCTCAATCAAGGAAGCATTCAAGCAATCATCTACATTCAAGCATTCAATTTTTCCATTCAAGATCAAGGATTCAAGTATTCAAGCCTTTGAAGGGATTTGGTTCAAGCATTCAAGATTCATCATTCAAACCCTAGATATATCCATCATGGTGGTGTGATCTTCCTTCAAGATCCTTTGTTCATCTTCAAGATCTATTCATTCTTCCTTCGAGGTGGATTCCAAGCATACAATCATGGAGGTTTTTATTTACATTTATTAGTGTTGAGTCTAAGCTTTCATATTAACATACTTGTTTACATTTCAAATACAATTGCACATCTATTGAATATCATAGCTTCATTGTTAGATCTACTTCTACTACTTGCTAGCATTCTCTATTTCAATTCTATTTCAAGGTTAATTCTAAAACCGGGGTTTGACCAAGGCAAACCCCTCATCCAAACAATAAAACCATTTTGCTTGTAGGAATAGGTGCGGAACAACGAATTACAGTGTAGATTCAGACACCCTTTTTGACAAACTTTCAGGGATCCACGAACAGAATTTCCGTCGGAGCAACGCAAGTTAAGGTTGACATAAAGGGGTCAAGTTCGACCTTTATTTGGGTCAAGGTCAACCTTTCTTAGGAAAACAAAATATTTTTGGGTTTTCTTTGTCTGTATGTTTCTAGCCCAGATCCAGTTACAGAATTTCTAGAAACTAAGCATAGACACCAGAAAATATCAATTTCTAGATCTACTACCTTTCAAGATAAGTGTTTATGTTTTATTAGTTTTATATGTCCACAACATTTTCCATCACACAACCCACAAAACACATAAACATAGATATAAAAATATATCTAAAGATATGTTTTTATATCTTACAACTTCTTACAAAGGATTCAAGGTATATCAAATGGATGTTAAGTCATATTTTCTTAATGGTGTATTGGAAGAAAAGGTATACATTGAACAACCTAAAGGATTTTCTAATTTAGAAGGTAAAAACATGGTGTGCAAATTATATAAAACTTTATATGGGTTGAAACAATCACCTAGGGCATGGTATGAGAGATTGCACTCATATTCGATTTAGATTGGTTTCATAAGGACAAGTGACAATAGTAATGTATATGTGAAGATTGAGAAAGATGACAGGTTACTGATTATAGAGATATTTGTAGATTATATCATTTTTGGTGGCAATGAAAATATGAGTAGATCATTTACAGATGAAATGAGGAAAGAATTCAAGATGTTTATGGTTAGTGAGATTAAATTATTCATTGGATTGTAGGTTTAATAGTTGAAAGATAGTATCTACATTAGCTATTCTAAGTATATAAGGGAAATACTGAAGACATTTGGGTTATAAGACTCAAAACCAGTTGGTGCCCCTATGGTAAATCATTGCAAATTATCAAAATAAGATGATTCTAAAGAGGTGGATGAGACTCTTTACAGATCCATGATCAGTAAGCTACAATATGTAATGTAAAATAGACCATACATTACAAGGAAGTTGGATTAGTGGCTATATTTTATTCTAATCCTAAGGAATCATAATTTATTGTGGTGAAGAGGCTATTAAGATATCTTAAAGGGACTAAAGACTATGGTCTATGGTATGGACATAAAGATGATTTATCTTTGAGTGTGTTTACTAATGTTGATTGGGCAGGAAATGTTGATGATCAGAAGAACACATGTGGAGGTGCATTATTTCTTGGTGATAGGCATGTATCTTGGACAAGAAAGAAGAAGAATTGTATATCTCAATCAACATCTGAAGCTGAATATGTTGCTACTGCAATTAATTGTACACAAGTGGTGTGGATTAAGTAGATTATGGAAGGAATTAAGGAGAAATTAATGCAACTAGTGGTTATATATTATGATAATGAAAGTACCATTAACATATCTAAAAACAAAATGATGCACTCTAAGACCAAGCATATAGCTATCAAATATCATTTTATTAGAGAACATGTACAAGAAAAAAGAAGCAAGGTTGGAGTATGTGCCAATTAAGGAGCATGTTGTTGATATTTTCACTAATACATTACCTAAGGATAAATTTGAGTATATAAGAGGTAATTTAGGTGTCATTCCCCTATTTGATTTGAATTGAAAGAAGATGTAGTTGCATCAATCCAAGTATATCCAATGAATATCTTCATGTTTGGATTGATGTTGTGGGGAAACTCCTTAGGGGGAGTAGTCTATGAAGTAATGTGTTAAGATTAGTATATGAATGTCAAATGCATGATTGCTACTATTGATGTTGACTGGTAAGAAAGTTATGATCATATGAAGATTGATAGTGCAATTACTAGAATAGTTAGTGACAAGCGATAGGTGATTTGAGTGGTTTGTCAAATCTTTGTTGTTTCTTGTGGTGCGGTTATAGGATATGGTGGACAACAGTGTGTATTGTGTGCACAGATGTGTGATCACACTTCTATGAGTCTTTGTATGCGAGAGTGCTCAACAGTGAGTTCTCACAAAATGACCCATAGCTCTCTATCTGAGAAGAGCATGGTTTGAATGTGGCCCTCAGATCAGCCTATTTTACCCATGCAAATACAACTCAGAATGAGAGATTCGAGTTGATCTAAATGAAACTATTCTAAATGATTTGCCATGCAAACTAAGCTAAACTAATTTATTGAAAATGAAATTAAGCTGTATGTAATGGATTTAAACTAAAATGATTTGCAATTAATCTAAAATGTAAATTAATCTAAAATGTGAATGTGCAAGTTGAAATGCTAAATGATTACAAGCTATGAAATTCTGCAGCATAAGTTCGATATCAAAATTCGGGATGATTGAATGAGCATGAGAGGTCTCCTTTTATAGGAAAAGTTGGATTCGAATGTGAAAGTAGAAGCAATGTGGGATAAATGAAAAAGATGAAACAATCATCATTTTTAGAAGGTTTGTAATAAAATGGAATTACATTTTATTTTCTTTTATTTTTATTCAATTTGTTTCCTTTTTCATCACAGGAGATCTTTTGAGAGAATATTTCATTTATTTAATTTTAAAGAATAATATCTCTTTTAATTAAATAAGGTAATATTATATAATTTAGAAATGAATATTAATTCAATAAAATAAAACCATTTAATTAAAAGAGGATTTTAATTAAATAACATTATTTCATTCAAAGAATATTAATTTCAATTAAATAATATTATTTTATTTATTAAAAAGGGATATATTTCTTTTAATTAAAAATTGATGGGATATTCAAACTTTAGGAAAAATTGAAATATTTATGATTTGATCAATAAATTTGATTTGAATGTATGACAAATATTGATTCAGGAATTGATATCGATAGATTAAATAAATGGGGCCCAAAGTCTAGGCGACCATTTTATGGTGCATACATTTGCCCCTCTTTGACTAATGTGTGATCGATTTGGGAACACATGTAGTCAAAGAAGAATTGAAATGTGAGATCGATCTGGGATCACAAAACAACTTAGATGTGTGTTCGACGGATGGGAACACATCAGGACAAACATAAACTAAAGGTCTTTGAACATGAGGTCGATTTGGGATCATATCCAAAGTGAGAGATAAGAATCTCAATCAATGTTGCCCCAAGAGGAGCAATTGATAATTTGATAAAACTGAATCAAGGTTTGAAATTTGATAGGTACTGCCCCCTCGTGATCGAAATCGAAATGAGATAGAGGAGAAACAGTAAATTGATAAATTTGATCAAATCAAATGAAAGATAAGGTTCACAGCAAGAAAGATTATGCCCCAAGATTGAATTAGAAGAAAAGAAGTGGGGTGAATAGTGAATGGAAGATAGAAGTTTAGAAGAAATGGAAAGAAATGGAGAGAAGAAATAGAATCAATCAATTGTTTAAGATAGAGAATTTCGATTGAGATCATGAAAGAAAGTAAGGAAATGAAGATCAGATCGTGACCACAGTTGACGGAAAAATCCACAAGAAAGATGAGGAAAACTCTCTCAAACTCATAATGCAGCCTAAAAGTGCAAATGCTAACATGAAGCCTAAATAATGCAAGCTACATGAAAATGCAAAGATGTACTTGCATGGGTAACATAGGTATTTTGTGTTCATCATTCATTAGAGAATGTAAGAAAGCTTATTTTCATCACTAGGCCGTTATTATCGGACATCGGACAATCACACAACCATCACTAGTCACAAATGCAACTATGAAGATATGAATATGATTTATATCGGTTTGGAATGTGGAAAGATTCTAACATGAGCATCAAAGACATAAAGGTCAAGATGACTACAATGTTAGCTTACCCAATTTAATTTAGCAAAACCATGCTCGCATCAAGGCATAAATGCCAGGAAAACCATGAGGACAGTTGTGCAAGAAACAGTCAAGGATGATGTCTCAAATATCCTAAGTGTGTCAAGGAGACAACAAAAAACACTCAAGAGGTTCAAGACAAACACCCACAAGCAGAAAGCAAATAAAAACATGCCCCATGCCCCAAGTCCTCTAGCTATGCATCACGGAGAGACCTGTTTAGGCAAGGACACTCAACGAAAATCAATAACAGTCAGCACACAAAGAAAAGATCATGACATATCTCAGGCTGAAGTGTTTTAAAAAGTTTAAGTGTGTAAACTGATACTGAGTTTCGAGGGTAAAGGTCGAATGCTTGCTAATGGGTAAGATCACATGACCGAATTGGATAAGACCAAACTGATAAGTGTTGAGAAACACTCGATGTCGGGGGTTTTGTGTTGAAAAGCACAGTTGGGTTGGTGTTGAAAAACACCATTTGTGAGGTGTCCTAAAGACAGGCATATCCAAGAGACCAAAGCTAACACAATGATGCCCCCCCTAGACACAGACAAAGACTAATTCCAAATCAAGGCAACAAGGACAAGGCATGATGGAGAATGGCTAAGTGTCGAGAGTGCATGCTAAGAAATAGGGGTGCAGAGGCCTCAAGTAGCGCCTATTTCTAGGTTTTCACCACTTGGAATTTTTTTATTTTTTTATTTTTTTAATTTTTTTTCAGGACTTTTTATATTTTTTTTGTACTTTTGCTACCAAGGCGCCTGTTTCCAGGTTTTCACCGAGGCACATTTTCTATTTTTTTTTTGTATTTTTTGTATTTTTTATTTTTTTGTATTTTTTTCAGGATCATATATCAATTTTTTGGATTTTTTCAGGACCATAATTATATACAAAGGATGCCCCCAGACAGAACGGGCATCAAGGATAGAACTTCTTCAGGTGCTGAACATTGATAGGCGTAGGGAGCTGCTCCCCCTCTTCAGTAGATAGTAGATATGCACCTGAACCAAAAGCTGCTGTGATAATATAGGGTCCAAGCCAGTTAGGTTCGAATTTTCCCTTTTGTTCTTTGTGTTGTTGGTTCTTAGGATTCTCTCGCAGGACAAGATCTCCTACTTGGAATTCTCTAGGGCGAACCTTTTTGTTGAATGCTTTGGACATCCACTTTTGGTAGACCCTCATATGGTCAAATGAAGCTTTACGCTTTTCATCCAGAAGTTCTAATTCCTGTAATCTCATGGCGCGATAATCTTCATCTGTAATCAGACCTTTGAGAGAGACTCTCAGTGATGGAATCTCAACCTCTAAAGGTAACACTGCTTCAGCGACATATGTGAGGGCAAAAGGAGTAGCCCCCGTTGGAGTACGAATACTCGTTCTATAGGCCCACAAGGCCGGATTTATCTGTAGGTGCCAGTCTCTACCATTCTTGTGAACTGTTCTGTGTAGAATCTTGAGAATGGTTTTATTTGAAGCCTCTGCCTGACCATTTCCTTGCGGGAAGTAAATGGAGGACCAATGTTGTTTTATCCTGAATCTTTGGCAGAGTTGTGTAAGGTCCTTGTTATTGAACTGACCTCCATTGTCAGTGATGATTTCAGATGGAACTCCATATCGACAGATGATATGGTTTAAGATGAATAGAGATACTGTCTTGCCTGAGGCAACAGAAAGTGGGACAGCCTCTACCCATTTTGTGAAATAGTCAGTAGCAGTGATAATGAATTTGTGCCCACCTGATGAGTTGGGATGAATCTGCCCAACAAGGTCAAAGGCCCATCGCTGAAATGGCCAGTGAGAGATAGAAGGAATTAACTCCCTACCTGGAGCATGTATCAGGTGTCCATGTTTCTGACATTTTTCACAAGATTTGGCAAATTTTATCGCGTCCATCTGCATTGTAGGCCAATAGTATCCCGCCCTAAGCAACCTTCTAGCCATGGAAAGACCATTAGAATGTCCCCCACATATGCCCTCGTGGATGTCAACTAGCGCTTGATCTGATTCCTCCTTTTCTAAACACCTAAAAAGTGTCCCATCTAGACCCCTCCTATACAAATCACCAGAGATGAGGGAATGGCGAGAGGCATTATGGATGAGGTTTCTTCTTTCAGACCGGTTGAAAGTGTCAGGGATGATGCCATCACGGAGATAGGAGTAAATGGCACCATAGCGGGAGGATTCATGGTTGATTATGGTACATATGACATGGCTTTCAGGTGAGTCAAATATGGGATAACGTAGCTCTTCCACTAGGAACTCATATCTGAACTCGTGTTCTGTTAACTGCAGAAGTGAAGCAAGGGTGGCCATAGCATCGGCCGCTTTATTCTCAGCTCTGGGGATTTGTTGAAAAGTGACAAAGGTAAAATACCGTCTTAATGAATCAACCATTTTTTTATAAGGTATCAACTTGTTATCTTTTGTTTGGTATTGCTCATTAACCTGATTAATGATTAGCTGAGAATCCCCATAGATATGTAGCTCTTTGATATTCCACTCTATAGCCATTTTGAGTCCATTTGTTAAAGCCTCATATTCAGCTATGTTGTTTGTGCATGGAAATAGTAACTTGTAGGATTTGGGAATAGTATACCCATGAGGAGAGACAAACAACACGCCAGCTCCAGAACCATTGTGCATGTAGGAACCATCAAAGAATAGCTTCCAGGATCTCTCAGTCATGTACATGAGATGTTCGTCTGGGAAGTTGACTTGAACCGGCATATTATCTTCAATTGGAAAGTTAGCCAGTTGATCTGCAATAGCCTGGCCTTTGATTGCCTTGCGTTCGATATACTCTATGTCAAATTCAGAAAGAATCATCATCCATTTAGCAAGTCTACCCATGAGAGCAGCTTTACCGAGCAAGTATTTGAGGGGATCAATTTTTGCTATAAGATGAATGGTATGCGCAAGCATATAGTGTCGCAGCTTTTGAGAGGCAAACACTACTGCAAGGCAAGCTTTTTCAATACTTGTGTAATTGATCTCATAAGCCACTAGAGTGCGGCTAATATAGTATATGGCCCTTTCTTTCCCTTGTTCATCTAATTGAGCCAACAGTGCCCCCAATGAAGATTCAGTAGCTGAGACATACAAAATAAGGGGTTTTCCTGGAATGGGAGGCATTAAGATAGGAGGATGTGCCAAATATTCCTTAATCTAATCCATGCTTTTCTGGCAATCTTCATTCCAGACACATTGAACCCCTTTATGCAGATTTTTGTTAAAGGGTTGTGCCCTATCAGCTAATTGTGAAATAAACCTCCTTATGGATTGAAGGCGTCCTTGAAGACTCCTCATTTGACTGACATTTTTAGGGGGTGGCATGTTTATAATGGCCTGAACCTTTTCAGGGTCCACTTCTATCCCTTTAGCTGAAATGATGAACCCCAATAGTTTGCCAGAAGTAACACCAAATGCACACTTTTTTGGATTTAACCTCAGTTGAAATTGTTCCATACGATCTAGAATTGCTTCTAAATCAGCCAGGTGTGTTCCTCTTTTCTTGGACTTAACGAGGGTGTCATCCACATAATCTTCCATATTTTTATGCATCATGTCATGGAAGATGGTTGTCATAGCTCTTTGATAAGTAGCTCCTGCATTTTTTAATCCAAAGGGCATGACGTTCCAACAGTAAGTACCCCATGCACATGTGAATGCAGTCTTTTCTTGATCTTCAGGAGCAATCTTGATCTGATTATACCCAGAAAAACCATCCATCAAAGAGTAGATCTCATAGCCCGCCGTCATGTCCACTATCATGTCTATGTTAGGAAGTGGAAAATCATCCTTTGGGCATGCTCTATTAAGATCTCTAAAATCTATGCAGATTCGGATGGATTTATCGTGTTTGGAAACAGGTACAATGTTGGAAATCCAGTCAGCATAGTCTACTGCTCTAATGAATCCTGCACCAAGGAGCTTTTCTAATTCAGCTTTTACTAAAAGAGCTATATGAGGGTGCATTTTTCGTAACTTTTGTTTGACTGGTTTCACACCCGGAGCTATGGACAAATGATGCATAATGAGATTAGTGTCCAACCCTGGCATGTCTGAATATGTCCATGCAAAATTAATTTGTTTCTTTTGGAGGAACTCAGTGTAGGCTTTCTTTTCTTGAGGTGATAAAGATTTAGCCAAGTGTACAAGTTTTGGAGCCTCTTCTGTGGCCAAATTAACAGCATCTGTAGGCTCCACCAATACTAATGATCTGTCATGAAAATAACTTGGGAGACTATCAAGTACCTCATTCGTAGGTGCCTCAGAGAGGTTTTCACCTTTGGATACGTCTTTTATTTTTACTTTTTTTGGTTCTGACACCGCCACATAGTGGTTTTCGCCATCAGAACTCTTATTCTTTTTTTCTTTTCTTTTTATCTTGTGACTAAGGTACTTGATGTCTGATTCTGTCATGCTGGTAGCTGGTTCACTGGTGGAAGAGACTATAGGTTCAACAGCATTTAGGTAGCAAGTGATCTCATAGTCATTGGAAAATGTCAAGAGTTGAGGCTCTTGATGACGTTGAGACCAATCAATAAGGTTAGGATTAATGAGGGGTAGATTGATGTCTGGTTCAATATTAAGGATATAGGGGATGTCATCTCTGGTGACCGCAGAATCGGAGTCTGTCAAGTATCCCTCTAAGGTGTCTAAATCAAGATTCATCCCATCAAGTGAAGAATCATCTACTAATGCGACATGTGGGTTCGAATCTTCTAATCTAACACATGACTCATTAGCTACGTTGGGTTGAGTACTATAAGCATGAACAACATCCATATCCAAATCAACTGTTGCATCTGAGAGTGAATCCCATTCATACTCATTTGAGTCTGTGTCTGAATCCTTGCTAGGATGTTTACACCAGCTGGGTTTCCTAAGCCTCGAGGTAGAAGCCTGGACATCTTCGAGAGTCACACCTTCTCGGATGAAATTTTCAGCATGTCCTTCAGTAGTGATTTGGTGTGTACTGGTAGTCATATTTTCTGAATCTCCCCAAAGGAGATTTGTTGAAGGAACCCAATCATCTGTCATGTCTTGTTGATTGGTCAAGTCTGGTACATATTCTGTGTTAGCTTTGCTATCCCGCTTATCAAGAATGGGGATAGCGTGCTTGTTTTTCTTCATAAAGCCTAGGCCAACCGGTTTCTTAGACTTACGTCCAAAAAGATCATGATTAAGTGGTTCGGCTCTAGCATCTAATTTGTGGTTAAGAGGGCCATATCTTGGATAACCCATCTTTTTGACAAGAGTATATCCTCTCCCATAAGGCTTAGGAGAGGGGGAGAAATTTTCATTGTGCTGGTATTTCTCCTCTTTGTACATCCAATCTCGAATAGCTACTTCCTCTTTTTCATCTTGTATTGGTACTGAGGATTCAACAAATGTGTCAAATAGTGTCATCGCTGAAGAAGACAGTTTCATTTCCTGTGAAGGTTTTCCATATGACCGAGGGGAAATTGGCATCTTTGCAAAAGAGTCAAGTTGATACCCCCCCCATGCCAAGGTCTACTGATTTAAATTTGTTTTGACAGTCTGTTAAAGTTTCTTGATAATCCTCTGCATCTCGATTAAGAGGGACATGAACATTAGCTGAGATTGAATTAATTGATAAAGTGTTATCCCCTGGTATGCAAATTTCAACTCCATTGTAGGGGAACTTAACACATTGGTGGTAGGTAGACGGCACTGCCTGCATGTCATGAATCCATGGTCTACCTAGTAAAATATTGTATGCAAGGGGTCCAGTATCAACAATTTGGAACAAGATGTCTTTTTCAACTGGGCCAATCCTGACAGGAAGGACAGCTAACCCCTTGGAACTTCATTCTGCCTCATCATAGGCCTTTATAGTGATCTTCTTTTTACTGTCGATCACCTCCTCTGAATAGCCCAAGGTTTTTAACAAACTTAATGTACAAATATTTAGCCCAGCACCCCCATCTATCAACACGCGCCTGACACGAGTTTTATGAATCATTACTTCAATGTGAAGGGCGAGATTGTGTGGGTGGCTTAGGGATTTGTCATCATCTTCTGAGAAAGAGAGGTAATGTGGGCTGGAAATGTGGTTAACCATGCCTTGAAATTGGTCTGTATCTATGTCGTTAGGGACATTTGTTGTGCGCAAAGCATCCTCAAGGATCTGCTTATGTCTAGGGGACAACTCTAGAAGCTCCAGTATTGATATTTGCGCTGGAGTTTTTTGTAGCTGATCTACAAGATTATAGTTTGGTTTGGGAGCAATGGTGGACTTAGTGACATTCTTGGATGCCACTTGCTTGGGTTTATTGGATGGACCTGAATTAGGACCTCTAAGAATGATAGGACCTTGACTCCTAGTAACAGCATTCAGGGCTTGGGAAGATGACCTAGAATGAGGACCTCTCAGCACCACAACAGGTTCTTTGTCAAAGATAGGGGGAGAGTCATAACCATGTGGGTCCTTACTCCTCATCATGTTAACACTTGGCTCCACAACTTCAAGCATGTTTATCACATTTTCTGCCGCTGTATACGTGTAGTTGATAGCAGCCTTGCCATCCTTTTGTTTAGAGGTTTCCCCCTTGTCATACTTAGGCAATGGTTCTTTAAATGCTTTGTGATCAGCATTGGTATTTAGTCCATCCACCTTAAGTTTTCCACTCTCAATGAGGTCTTGGATAATGTGCTTGAGTTTCCAACAATTTTCAATGGTATGCCCAATGCCATTATGAAATATGCAGAAAGCCTTCTCATCCCACCAATGTGGCTTAATGTCAGGGATGTAATGTTTTGCTGGATCTTGTGGATGCACAAGATTATTGGCAATGAGCGTTTTGAAAACATCCTCGTAAGAATCACCAAGCTTGGCAAATTGACGTTTTTCCTTTTTAGGCTTCTCTTGATACCGTGGCTTGCTCTCTTGTTGAGGAGGTGCATTGAGCTTCATAGCTTGAACTGCACTGGACAAGTGAAGAACGGCTTGATCTTTAGGTTGGGGAGCGTCTGCAACTCCGTCATTGACAACTTGTTTATTTTTGTTCCAGTAGGTGTTCTTCCCTTTATCCTTGTTGTTGTGCTGACCATTGTTGCCATTGTTGCTATGTTTGGTCAAAATGCCTTGTTCTTTGAGAACATCTTCAATTCGACATGCAGTTTCAATCATGGTATCGAAGGAATTGAAGACTATCTTTTTGATCTCATATCTCATTTCAGGCACCAAGTTATTAACAAGGATGTCAATCTTTTCATCCTCATGGATGGTCCTAGGATACTGAGAGCACTTTCTCCTCCACCTTTGCAAGAAGGTAACAAAGGGTTCTCCCTGATTTTGTTTCAAGTTGCATAGGTCCAACATAGTAACTGATCTTGATAGATTGTACGAGAAGTGTTGGACAAATCTATGAACAAGTTCTCTAAAAGTCTTGACAGGGGGAGTGATGTTGGTGAACCATTCCATTGCTTGTCCTTTAAGACTTCTAGGGAACAACCTCATCAAATAGGAATCATCCTGATGGAATTCAAAGCTCATGGTATAGAATTGACGCACATGGTCATGTGGGTCACCACTGCCGTCATATTTATCATATTGTGGGAATTCCACCCTCTTTGGAAAATCTTTCATACTCACACTTTTGTCAAATGGATTAGGACAAATAGAGTCTAGTGAGAATGAGCTCTTAGGTTGCATCATTTTTTCCATCATGTGCTTCATTTGACGGATTTCTTCCTCTTGAGAGGGACTTTGTTTTTGTATCTTGTTGTCTACATCAAAGTCATAAGGGACTCTGGCACCCTTGTTGATTAGACTTTCCAAGAACTTATCTTTGTTTTGTTCCAAATACCTATCTACATACTGTTGGAAAATAGGCTCTTGTTGCATTCGCATAAAGTCTTGAGTATCAAGGTCATAATGTGAGCTACCACCTCCGTGTTGGGAACCATGATGTGCATGTTGGGAGTGTGGTCTTGAGTTTCTAGGAGGGGTTTTCCTCCTATAGTGAGCATACTGAGAGGCCCTTCTTCCTCTAGGACTAGGAGATCTAGAAGGGGTTCGTGACCTCCTTCGACTTCGTGGTGTTTTGGAAGGGGTGGAGGGAGGAGAATTATTTCCACTGTTAGCACCCCTGTTGTTGAATTGAGTGTTTAATTATTGGGCTAACAGCCTATCTTGCTCCTCTTGGAATGCTTTTCTCTCTATGTCCAACAAGGCTCGTTGTTCCTCTTCGAGAAGCCTAAGTTTTTCTTCTTTTGCAGCTCGTTCATTTTGTGCAACTTGTTTTTCCTTCTCAATTCTTTTTAGCCTCTCACTTGTATGCCTTGAGGCTGTTCGGAGTGGAGAGTTTGGTCTTGAATGTTTGTACAAATCATTGGTATACGTTGCATTGACATGAGCATCACCAGGTTCATTGTCTTGGTCTTCATGTTGTGACCATTGGTCTGGGTGAGCTCGTCTCTCATGCCTGTCAGCTCGTTGATGTGCATCTAGGTACCTAGTGCTGATGGGGGGTGAACTAGGCTGAGCATCATGAGAGGAATTACCAAACAACATCTTGTCTCTGTGTCTTTCATAGATATCATCAAGGGTTTGATCCATAGCTTCCCTCTCCCGTCGAGTCATGGTATAACTCATATCCATACCTGAGTGTGAAGGTGCTGAGGGGGTACTCAAATCACTAAAATGGCTCTTTGGGTCAAACCAGGTGTCAGACTTACTCCTAGGTGACTGGTCAAATAGTGGTTCCTTTTCCTTTCTCTTTTGACGAGTTTGAACTGGGGGTAGTTGGTTGAAGACTATCTGGGGTCGCTTTCCTTGGCTCACTTGATATCTTGTTGTTACTAACATGAAAGGGAGAGTTCAGGCAAATAGACAATTCTAAGAAACGTCAATACCAAACTAGGATAGTGAAAGTTTTCTCTTGTCCAAGAGAGATGGTGAAAAGAAGTATTTGTAGATAAGTGCAAACCAACACTGCCACAGAGGTGCTCAATTCCTTTTGGGTGAATACCCTAGCATGTATGGATCAGGAGGATGACTTTGCACAAAGTGTATTTGAGTTTGATTGTATGAAAATGAGTGGACAAAGAGACTACTAACACTCTCCAAGTGTGTTATCAAAAGAGTCTAAAAATTTATCTATTTGACATAAACGATTCCTAACTTGCCAATCTCAAGCAAAATTGCTTATGAGATCAAGGATTACTATCTCAAAAAGGTCAAAGACACAAGGACCCTAAATACAGGACAAGTCAATCTTCTGGCTCAAGGTTGATGTAATGACAGTTTACTCGGAATCGATAAGCAAACTATTTAATTCTTGCGTTATGGGCAATGTTCTCAAGTCTGGTTTGCTGTTTCTCTTCGGCTTGGGTTGCTTGGATGATGGATTGATAGCTCTTGAGGTTTCTTTTGGCAACTTTTTGCTCTTGGTAAACTTTTGATTTGGGTAACTTTGCTTTGGGATGCTTGAGCTGATTGGGCATCACTTGGAAAAGGCTTTGCACCTTAGTAGTCTAAAATTAGAAAACTTGAGTGAAAACAGGCTTCTAGGGCAAGGTAAGTCACTGATTTTATGACCAAATACGTTAAAAAGGCTTATGAAACACCTGAAACTGGGCATGCAACAAAATGATCTCAGGCGATAATATTCAGGCAAGCCGTGCGATGCTTGTTCTGGTGAAGGTAGGCGACACTGTTACCAGATTATGTCCATGGGTTGCAAATTTTGGTGTTTTTGAGTTGTTTTAAGCACATGTGAAGCAAGCAACAGTCATTAACAGACCTATCAAGGACAAAGCAACTTGATAGTATTAGGGAAGTCTTGTTTGAAGATGTTTTGGACAATGTTTAAGACTCAAAAAAAAACAAGCACATAGTTATCCCTACCAAAGAAAATGGTGAGAAGTCAAAATCTTTGCCCCATTGCTTATGTGCATACGTGCACCTCACACAGCCGTGTCACCCCCTAGAGGGCACCCGTGTTTTTGGTGTTTCCAAGGACTCAACAGTGTACGTTCAAAGGTTACCCTTGTAGCAGGGGCCAGTGTCACAACCGCCTCCAAACGTCCAGGTGTATGCCTATGATGGGAATCTGTGTATGATAAACATACAGAGAGATTCTTCCCCCTCCTTGTGCAAAGATTATGACTCCTTTCGGAGATGAACTGGGTAGGCCACTAACTAAGAGGTTTTTACTTGGCTTCCGTTCATAATAACCTTCAGTGCCTCTGATACAGAGCTGGGGCCTCGCAGCCACACCAACACCTGAAAGTCACACACCCCCGCAAGCAGGGCTCGGAGCGGCGCCGCTCAGTGCAACAAACAGAGCCTTTCCATGATGATAGTCAAAGTCATGAAAAGGAAGTTACTATGGTTTTGGAGTCTTTAGACTCAACAAAACTTGCTTTATTATAGTGAGGTGGAATCACCGACAATAGGTGTGTACTCACTTGGGTCGTTCCCGGAGGTTCAACTTCCGGCAGGCCCTCTAAAGGTGACTCAGGACTTGGCTCAGATTCGGGTTTCTGATTTTCTGATTCTCCTAAAGGGAGAAGAGCATACTTCTCTAGCCCGTTTCTTTACCCAGACACACAAGACAAACTTAATCACCGAGTTAGTTTCACTCCACCAAATCCACACGCTTTTGGGTTTCTGGTTCTCTCTCAAGGAGAGAAGAGCATAATCCCCTGGTGAATAGAAATGCTAAAGATTCGCTAACTTTCTCCGCTTCCCTACGGATTCGTCATATTAGTAAGATCATTAGAATTCTAGGTTCATTCATGGTCATCACCTCCATGTAATGAAGAGCCAAAATTCCTACTCACTATCGAAATCCACAAGAAATTTTAACGGAGCCCTAATTAAACTATGTGAATAAAGCAGGAAAGAAAACACAATGTTTTAATGATCTTCGGCAAACGTCCTGCATTCACACCATTAGTATGTTTTTTTAATGTCTTTGTCAAATCGTCCTGCAGAAAACTGTTATGCTGCAGAAAATAAAATTATTTTATGCAACAGAAAACAGAAAACTTGTTAGGAAAATGAAACTGTAAAACAGAAAGCAGGAAATTTTAGTTCACTGCCCCAGAATCTCGCGCGAGGAAGTACCTTGAGCGCGCGAGAAAACACAGGGTCCGCGTGAGAAAACAACAGTCCCGTGCGAGGAAACGCCAGTCCCACGCGAGAAAACACACAGTATCACGCGAGAAAACACAGAACCAGGGGCGAAATTTTGTATAGTCTCGCGCGAAGAAACGCTATAGGAGCAGAATCTCGCGCGGATATCTCTGTACTCTCACGCGAAAATCTGTACACAGACCCTTGAAACCCTTAGCCTCAGAGCAAGATAATTAATGAAAATGAAAGGAAACCCGTTTTCAAGGCCCCACGGTGGGCGCCAAAAATGTGTGCACAGATGTGTGATCACACTTCTATGAGTCTTTGTATGCGAGAGTGCTCAACAGTGAGTTCTCACAAAATGACCCATAGCTCTCTATCTGAGAAGAGCATGGTTTGAATGTGGCCCTCAGATCAGCCTATTTTACCCATGCAAATACAACTCAGAATGAGAGATTCGAGTTGATCTAAATGAAACTATTCTAAATGATTTGCCATGCAAACTAAGCTAAACTAATTTATTGAAAATGAAATTAAGCTATATGTAATGGATTTAAACTAAAATGATTTGCAGTTAATCTAAAATGTAAATTAATCTAAAATGTGAATGTGCAAGTTGAAATGCTAAATGATTACAAGCTATGAAATTCTGCAGCATAAGTTCGATATCAAAATTCGGGATGATTGAATGAGCATGAGAGGTCTCCTTTTATAGGAAAAGTTGGATTCGAATGTGAAAGTAGAAGCAATGTGGGATAAATGAAAAAGAGGAAACAATCATCATTTTTAGAAGGTTTGTAATAAAATGGAATTACATTTTATTTTCTTTTATTTTTATTCAATTTGTTTCCTTTTTCATCACAGGAGATCTTTTGAGAGAATATTTCATTTATTTAATTTTAAAGAATAATATCTCTTTTAATTAAATAAGGTAATATTATATAATTTAGAAATGAATATTAATTCAATAAAATAAAACCATTTAATTAAAAGAGGATTTTAATTAAATAACATTATTTCATTCAAAGAATATTAATTTCAATTAAATAATATTATTTTATTTATTAAAAAGGGATATATTTCTTTTAATTAAAAATTGATGGGATATTCAAACTTTAGGAAAAATTGAAATATTTATGATTTGATCAATAAATTTGATTTGAATGTATGACAAATATTGATTCAGGAATTGATATCGATAGATTAAATAAATGGGGCCCAAAGTCTAGGCGACCATTTTATGGTGCATACATGTATAAGCTATCATTGCAATCAAAACTATTTTGATTGATTGGTGTAAAGGATAGATGGCCAGTAAACAGAGGTAGAGATGTTACAGGTTGAAGTGTTTGTGTTCTTGAGCGACAGTTGATGAATCTTTGACCAATGATCCATGTAGAGGTTGTGGTGAATTACGTTGAGTCACTCATGATCTAGTGATGCATCTTAAATATTGGAGGTGATGATCTAGCTTCACATTGTTTGATGCTATCATGTAAAGAAGATTCTCGAGGAATCAAGTGTTTGGGAAAATTGTGTTTGACCCCATGACTCAAAATTCTATGTAATTCATTATATTGGCCATGTGGTCTTGGAAAATTATTTTGTACATTTAATTTTGTTTTGTGTTGTGTTGGATTTAAGCAGGATATTGGAAATTAAATTTCAGGGCTTTCTTAAGGTAGTTGAAGACTTTAGGGATTGATGAATAGTATTTATGTGATGAAGTTGAAAGTTTTATTTGTGTTGATCGTGTGTTGGGAAAGTGTGGTGTAAAGTGCAAATTGTGATCAAGCTAGGACATAGTTAATTGTGTTGTGAAGAGATTTTTTGCTTTAGTGGATCTGATTAAGAAGAGGTATTTTTATTTTGTAGATCATTCTCTTTGTTGTTCCCTAATAGTTACAACAATCAAAATCCTTTAATCGGGTGGATCCTAGCAGGTCCCTATTGTAAATCCTCTAACAAGGTGGCACATTAGCTTGTGTTTAAAGTCCTCTAAAAATGCTACTCTTAATAGGGTAAAGGTCCTAATAGGCCCAAGGTAAATCCTTAACTGGGTAGAACCTAACAATGATTTTGTAAACTCCTAATAGGGTTAAGCTCCTCATAGTGTGTACTTCAAAAGAGTACAATATTTAGTGGGTACTAATCCCCACTGTGGTTTTTTCTCAATTTGGGTTTCCATGAGATAAATCTACGTGTCAAGTATTTCATTTCTATGTGAATGTACTTATGCTTATGTTCTTCATTTGTTTCTATTAAAGATAATCTTGTGAATGTTGTGGTAAAGTTTAAGAGGTTAAAAAGTTGCACAATTGGTAGATTACTGATTCACCCCCCTCTCAGTAATTTGATCCTAGGACTAATAAGAAAGTTGTGTTATGATAGTTCTACTCATCCCAAAACAAGAGGGAAGGAGATTTGATGGTATAGAAAGTTGTGTTATGCTAGTCAATTCTACCTTGAAAAGTTTTAGCACATGGGTGACTTCTAAAAACCTTGCACTCAGTGGTGCCTTAAATTTTTTTTGCACACATTGGAAACTTATGAGATCAATTTTATAGAAAGAATTATCTCTCTATGAATCTATAAAATGATCAGTCCCAAGGAAAATATTATCTCCTTAGGGATTAATAAGCATGATCAATCCTAAAGAAAGAATTATCTCCTTGGGGATCAATAGGGATGACCAGTCCTAAGGAAATCATTGTCTCCTTAGGAATCAACAAGGATGATCAGTCCTAAAGAAAATGTTATTTCCTTAGGGATCCAAAAAAATGATCAGTCCTAAAGAACACATTGCCTCCTTAGGGATTAATAAGCACATTCAGTCTTAAGGAAAGCATTGTCTCCTTAGGGATCAATAAGGTCGATCCGTCCTAAGGAAAATATTGTCTCCTTAGGGATCAATAAAGATAATTAGTCCTAAAGAAAACATTATCTCCTTAGGGATCAATAAGGTTTCATAATGTACAAGGAGGCCACATATTTGTGTGATGATGATTATCACCTTCATGAAATTAATATCTAATAGCAAAAATTAAAAGTAAATACAATGCAAATCTAATTAAAATTGAAACTAAGATCTATAACATCTCATGGCTCTCTAGAAAGAGGTGGTAAGTGAAGCTCTCAGCTCAAATCTCCACTAGTGACACTTCTAAAATGAGAATGTATGCTGCTATGCTTCTACAATGCTTCTATGATAATGATTTTAGCTCAAATTGATAAGATTATATGCAAATTACTCTAAATGCTCTTAATTGCTCTTATAATTCCCTCAATTGCCTATAGTAACAATGCTTTGCAAATGAATTGCTCTCAAAATGCTTCATATTTATAGTAAATACCCAAGGGTAGGGGGTGGAGTGAAGTAATCATGATTTACCTTAGGTTGAGTCAAAAACTTTGCTTTGTTCATAAATGGGGGGACAATTTAAAGGTTTGTCTCAAAGCTTTGGACAAAAGGACAAGATTGAGTTGTTGAGATTGAAACTTTAGAATGAGTGATTGAGATTCATCCTTTTTGAGTGATTTATGTCTTTTTGTCCTCAATTATTATTGGTTGCTCAACTTTGTTGAAAGAAATTAGGGATTATTAAATTCAATTAATTAATTAAATTTAGCCATGTAAGGGTAATAGGTTCATTTTGATTTTTTATTTAAACAACTATACACTTAATTGATTAAAATCAATTATGTAGTGTTTTTCACCCCTTTAAGCTTTGATTTAATTATTTAACATCCTTATTTGATTTTTCCTTTACTTTTAATTAATTTTGTCCAACTTTATTTAATTATGTCCATTTTAATTGATTTGATCCCTTTTTGATTGAATTAATGCATTTTGATGATTTCAAGCCATTTTAAAGCACGTGTCCAATTTTGTGTGTCTACAAATGCCCCTCTTTGAAATGATGTGTGAAGAACATTGATTCAAAGATTCCTTTGAGTCCTGATTGCTTTTATGTCCTAATTGTTGATTCATTGATAGGCCTTTGATACTGATTGATTGTTGCCCCTGATATGATATGATATGATTGCTACCTTTGATACAAATTTTTTTTTGATGCGCCACTGATTCCAATGATGTTTGATTTCAATTTCAATTTGATACCCTGATGCCCCCTCATAAATTAAAACATATTAATAGTTTGATTTGAAATTTTTGATGATGTTTGATTCATTGAATATATTTTTATTTTTAAAAACTTGATGATATGGTATGCGTTAAAGGATGCCCCGATCGATATGATATGTCAATATAGGTCTAAGCCAATTTTCACCTCCAAAATTAGGTCAAAATAGCTTAAATAGGTTGAAAAACCTTATTTTACTATTCATTTTTACTTTTATCTTTGGTGATTTTGCTCTGATCCTGCGGTGAATTTCAAGATGGTTGTCCCTATTCGAGAGCATCGATTCGAGAGGTGTCAGAGATATGCAAGGCCACCTGACTATGGACCTCCAGTAAGTTATTTCAAACCTCTTATTTGCATTTATTGCACATTTATTAGCATTTATTGCAATTTCCCATTTCATCGTTGCATTTAATATGCAAAATCACACCTATCAAAATTTTACTGTCGCCTAGACCCTTTAACTGTCGCATCCACACTTTTCTTTCATGCATCTGTGTAGTTTAATGTCACTTAAGATATTTTCATCCTCACCTAGGAATAAGATACTCACGCATACAACTAGGTCAAAATGCCCCTTTTCATATGTTCTATTGCGTATGAAACCCTAACAAATTGACTGTCACCTAGGCCACCTTTTGTTGTCGCCTAGCATGATTAATTGTCACCTAGCATTGTCGCCTAGCATGAGAACTATCGCGTAACACCTGAATAATGTCGCTTCCCAACTTTTTGTTATCGCTTAAGAGGAATGTCACCTGGGATGATTAAAATCACGCCTGTAGACTTTTGAAAAATTTTATGTACTTTTTCCACACTTGTACTTGATTGTGTCTGATAAAAAATGTGATGAATTTTGATGCTCGAGTCAAATGATTAGACTAGGTCTATTGCTTTCAACAAAATGAATGGATTAGGATATCAGGATAGTGTTACCAACGAATGTGATGTGTCAATCTGATTAGGATAGGATATTGATAGGATAAATCAATCGTGAAAATTGATATGATTTGATACTGTTGCTTCGTTCTCAGGACACAAAGACACGAACAAATGGCACTTGGTGTGATTGCTTGATACTTTTGAAAAACTTGATTGACTTGAGATAATTCTTTAATATGGTATATTGATATGATTCCTTTGCTTTGCCAACAGGCAAACTTTCCTACTTTATACATCCAGACAGTGGCTTCTTGGGTCATTGATTTGGGCTAGACTCTTATAGATGTTGAGTTCCGTGTGATTGATTTGTGTGGTCTGAGTTTTCTTCTTGAACTTCCACGGTTCTGGTTGAACCATAGTTTACTGACTGCATTGGTAGAGCGATGGCACTCTGACCACAATACATTTCATTTTCCCTATGGAGAGATGACTATCATGCCTGAGGACGTGTATAGATTACTATGTATCCCCTGTAGAGGAGAGATAGTGTATTATGATTCCATCTATGATTCTACTATCTGCCAATGAGTGTTCGGGGACAATTCTATTGATGATGGTGATATGATCACTTGGCCTCAGTTTGCTTCCTTTCCTACCTTGCCAGTAGTACTTGGTGCATTGATTGGTGGTTTACTTCTTCCCGACCGACTCGGTCATGGTTTTTCCGTCAGATGGGGTAGAATATTGGAGGATTTGCTTGCTCATCCTTGACGCTTTGATTCGGGCTCATGCATCTTTGCATATTTATATCATGATTTGCATGAGGTAGTCTATCGAGAGAGTGCATCCTTGTCGGCTGGTGCAGTGATTCTTCAGTTGTGAATACGAGAGCATCTTCCCATCACTAGGCCCATTTCTGACAGGGTTCAGCCTCGGGGTTTTCCATATGCTTTTCTATACATTGGGATGTTTGTGCAACATCATTTGGGTCATCTAGATTTCTGGTGATGACAGATAGATGATCTCGATTAGGTTTTATGGAGACCATATAGGGGTTGCGAGCTGTGGAGGGAGGATGATGATGAGTTACCATTTATGTTTACCCCTCGCTAGATGATTGGTCACACTACTACCACTATTGAGCACTTTTTCTTTGGTAGAGTTTCTAGACAGTATGGTCAGACACAGGATATGCCAAAGGTACATCGCTATATGCTCAGGTATAGGTAGAGAGATCTATGTGGGGTCCTCTTATTGATTATCAATTTTCCTTAGATCAGATTACTGGTATGGATTATTGCAGATGGGAGATGCTTTTTGGTGTAGCAGATGTAGGTATGTCTCATGAGTTTGCCGATTGGTGGGCTCATAATAGGTTTACTCAGTTCACTGATCCAGTAGAGCCTATTTCGGGTCGGGGTGATGGAGGTGGTGGTGGTAGACGGCGGAGATGACGAGGACATAGAGATCCTCTGATTATTGCTGGTAGACAGGTGAGAGTTGGTCATGTAAGGGATAAAGATCATGCTAGAGGTCATGATGATGCACTTGATGTATGTCCTAGAGCAGATAGACAACATGGAGCTCATAGACATTAGAGACAAGAGAGACAAGCTCATGTTGATACTGCTAGGAAGATTCCTGGTGGATTGGATCCTTTGGTTCAGTTACAGAGAGTAGCCTTGGCTCAGTAGGATGATGTTGTAGCACATCAAGATCAGGTTTCGGCACAACAGGTGCCTATACAGGATCAACAACCATAGGATCATGGACAGGGCTCCTAGGATATTCCCACTATGGGTACTATAGTATGAGAGGTTTAGGCTATGAGGATAGATATGTCCACTATTGTTAGGCATTTAGATTAGGTTGCCTCCTTGATGCAGCAGTTCATGTCTGCTATGGTTCAGAGACAGAGTGGAGCGAGTACTTCTCAGGCTCCTCCCCCATAGGATGGTAGAGGTCCAGATGGATCTAGTGCTATAGGATCTTGATTTCTTTGATGAAAGATTCACTCATGGTTGATGTACTTGTACCACCTACCATGTTTTTTGATTGATCGGACCATTTGATGTACCACTTTGTATGACATTGTATCTTGATATGCTGAGTTGATGGATCATTAATGAACACTTTTTTCATGATATATGATGATATACTCCTTGGTTCTCCTTGATGAGTTGTTTATGAGATTATCTTTTATGCAGCTATATGATGTGTTATGCATTTACTTTGATTTATGCTATGGATGCAATTATCTTATTTTATGATATAGATAAATGATGCAATGATGTATGGATTTATGACATGGTTTTCCTATTTCTCAATGTATGGATGCAAAATGTTGTATGGAAATGTTCCTTATGTTTTTTTTGTTTTTCAATGGATGCCATTCAATTTTGAGCTATTTGTATGCAAATGATGTATGGATGTTGTTCTCTTTTTCTGGTATATGGATAATGATCAATGTTTAATGCTATGAATGCAAAAGATAATTTCATTTTCTTTGTTTGGATTGATCAAGAGTAAGATGTTTGATTGAATCCCTCATTTCTTTAGTGTTTTGACTAACCAAGATTATTGATGTACCCCTTTTTGCCCTTGGAAAATTAACCACAAACAAATGCAATTAATCTAACATGATAAAGCAATGCAATTATTCTAACATGATAAAGCAATGCAACCTTCTAACATGATAATGCAATTATTCTAACATGATAATGCAATGCAACCTAAGTGCCACCAGCTTTT
This sequence comes from Chamaecyparis obtusa, assembly GCA_027943335.1. NCBI lineage: Eukaryota > Viridiplantae > Streptophyta > Pinopsida > Cupressales > Cupressaceae > Chamaecyparis > Chamaecyparis obtusa. Next base: position 91,123 of record BSBK01013085.1, read on the forward strand.
AGCAAAGAAATGCCATGGAGATAAATTTTCATCATCAAGCATTTTGGGACCAAAAAGCTAGTACAATCACCACTGACCACATCATGATGATATGAATACCACTTTTTATCACTTTTTGGTAACCTCCTTTTTGAACCAAGTACAACCCTCACTAGTTGGATGACCAAACTATGGGACTCTGAATACCGGTGTCAATGGATTCAATGTTGCAAGTGGATTTTTGGTATTAAGATATGGAAGATCTAAATAGCCAAGGGATCCATTTGCATAAACAAGCAAAGGTCAATCCGTCCTCTTATGAGATAGTCCTTAATGGTTCTTTGATGACCATGTCATTAGACAAACTCTCATAAGTTGATGAATCTTCCTCAAAACAATCACTCAAAGGCAATAAAATATCACGTCTTTCTCATGGCTAATCTAGTCAAAACATCATCGAATAGCTCAAAAGATATGGTAAAAGTCAATTTCCTAAAGATTATCAAAAGAAAGTTTCTAGTGTTTTGCAATGTTTCCTGGTTTTCAAAAAAAAATTTCCAAGCATTCTGATCTTTAAGGTGTTTTGTCAAATTTTAATCCCGAATTATAAAGTCAATGAAGGCTCAAGGATCATGTTGTAGGATCAAATACTTAGGCTTTTGAACAATGATATCCATCAAAGGTTCAATAACTTTCCATTCTTCTGAAACTATGACAAATCTCTCTCTAACGTGACTGATTGTAGCACTTATTGAATCCATTTGGTACCAAATTTCCAATCTTCTTCTGCCCCCAAGTGATAAATGTGATCGTTCAAACTTAGGGCTGATAGACAATGCAACAATGCAACTGAACAACTTTATTATGACTATGTACAAATGACGGATGCAATGGCAATTATACAAATGGGATGTTGGAAATGCAATATGGACATATGTGACTAGGAAAGACAAACTTAAGGGAACAAAAGGTGCTTGTTTACCAAGTTTTCACCTTTTGGATCTTTTTCTTTCTTTTTGCTACCAAGGCGCCTATTGCTAGGTTTTCACCAAGGTACTTTTTTCTTTTTTTTTCTCTTTTTTTGTATTTTTTCTTTTTTCAATTTTTTTGTATTTTTCTTTTTTCAAATTTTTTGTATTTTTCTTTTTTTTCAATTTTTTTGTATTTTTCAAGATCTCTTTGACTATGTGTAATAAATATGATGCTCCTCATCTGATACTCTTTATACTCTTTCATCTCCCTCATGTGTAGAACCTTTTGAGATGAATGTTGTTGATGGGTTCTTGGAGTTCCTCTCCTTCACAATCTGATAACTTATAGGTTCCTATTCCAAATGAAGACATTATGATGAATGGGCCAAGCCAATTAGCCTCCCATTTTCCTTTCTTCTCTCTTTCAACTTGATTCTTTGGGTTCTCTCTCAACACTAAGTTTCCTACTTGAAAGAATCTTGGTTTGATATGTTTATTGTAGTTCCTCGAGATTCTATTTTGATATACTTTCAGGTGCTCATAAGCTTGTGTTTGGTGTTCTTCAAGTAACTCCAATTGTTGAAGTCTAGCGACTCTATAGTCCTCATCTGTGATCAATCCTTGTAATGACACTTATAGAGACGGGATTTCAACCTCTAATGGTAGAACTGCTTCAGCCCCATAGACTAATGAAAATGGCGTGGCTCCCATAGGTGTCTTAATGCTTGTTCTATAGGCCCATAATGCTGGATTAATTTGCACATGCCAATCTCTTCCTGATTTATTGACTGACCTCTTCAAGATTTTCAAGATATTCTTATCCGTGGCTTCGGCTTGCACATTTCCCTGAGGGTGATAGATTGATGAGGAGTGGTGAGTGATATGAAATGTAGCACAAAGTTCATCCACGTCCTTGTTTTTAAATTGTTTTCCATTATTTGTTATTATGGCATGAGGAATGCCATATCTGCAAATGATGCGGTTCAAGATGAACATGGAAATTTGCTTACCTGTGGCCATGATCAAAGGAACCACTTCAACCCACTTAGTGAAATACTCTGTTGCTGTTATGATGTATTTGTGACCATTTGAAGAAGGTGGGTATATGACGCCAATTAAATCAAACCCCCATTGATAGAAAGGCCAAGGTGTAACAAATGGGTGTAATTCTTGTGCCAGTGCATGTATCATGTCACCATGATATTGACATTTGCTACATATCCTAACAAAGTGGCAAGCATCTTTTTCTAATGTCTTCCAGAAATACTCTAAGCGAAGGATCTTCTTAGCTAGATTTAACCCGCTTGCGTGTGACCTGCAAATGCCTTCGTAAACTTCAAAGCTAACTTAGACTCTTCCTCCTCTAGACACCTAAGTAACATCCCATCGAGACCCTTATGATATAATGTTTTTGAGAGGATTATGTAACGGGCTGACTAGCGTATGAAATTTCATTTTTGAGCCCGGGTTTGGTCTAAAGGTAGCACTTGGTCTTTGAGATATGTATATATAGGGCCGTACCAAGGGGAGTCATGTCCATGTAATAGGGAAACAATTTGGGTTTTGGGAAGGTTGAATGCTGGTTTCACCAACTCTTCCACCAAGAACTCGTACTTCTCATTTTGATTTGGTTTTTGTAACAAGGAAGCCAAGGTGGCCATGGCATCAGCTACTCTATTTTTCTCTCTCGGAATCTGCTCAAAAGTGATCAAGGAAAAGTACTTCTTCCATCCATCAATCATGGTTTTATATGGCATCAAATTTTCATCCTTAGTATTATATTCATTTTTGACTTGATTGATGATGAGTTGAGGTCTCCATAAACTTGTAGCTCCATGATGTTCCACTCTAAGGCCATTTTGATGCCTATGACTAGTGCCTCATATTCCGCTATATTATTTGTGCATGGAAACAAGAGCTTGTAGGACTTAGGAATGGTGTACCCTTGAGGAGTGACCAATAATATATCGGCCCCGGAACCTCCTTGAGTATAGGAGCCATCAAAGTATAACTTCCATATTTTTGCTTCTATGTTTACAATGGCGGAATCTCGAAATTCCACTTGAATAGTTTGTGTAGAAGTCATGGGGTTTTCAGCTAAGTGATCTGCTATCACTTGCCCTTTTATTGCCTTTCTATCGACATACTCAATGTCGAATTCACTCAATATCATAAACCACTTGGCTATCCTACCCGTTAAGGCAGCTTTACTTAACAAATACTTGAGAGGATCAATTTTGGCAATTAGCTCGACCTTATGCATCAACATATAATGTCTCAATTTTTGAGATGAAAACACAACTGCTAGGCAAGCCCTTTCCATGAATGTGTAGTTAAGTTCATATTTGATCAATGTCCTACTCAAATAGTAGATAGCTCTTTCCTTTCCTTGTTCATCCTCTTGCGCCAAAAACACTCCTAGGGATCTTTTGGTAGCAAATATGTATAAAAGCAATGCTTTTCCCTTGATTGGTGGCATGAGAATAGGTGGATTTATCAAATAGGTCTTCAATAATGTGAAAGCTTGATCACATTCGGCATCCCACATGAATATAGTATCCTTATGTAGCAACCTGGTGAAGGAATGACAATTTTTGACCAATTGAGAAATAAACCTTCTTATGGATTGTATTTTGCCTTGTAAGGATCTCATTTGGCTGATGTTCTTTGGTATCTCCATATCCATTATGGCTTGTACTTTCTCCAGGTCCACTTCAATTCCTTTGGCTGAAACTATATAGCCTAATAACTTGCCGGATTGGACACCAAAGGCACATTTCTTTGGGTTTAATTTGACTTTGAATTACTCCAACCGAATGAATATCTTTTTCAAAATTTGGAGGTGTTCTTCTCTTTTGTGGGATTTGGCCAATATATCATCCACATAATCCTCTAAAAATGTATGCATCATGTCATGGAAGATAGTTGTCATGGCCATTTGATATGTGGCTCTGACATTTTTAAGGCCGAAGGGCATGACATTGCAACAAAAAGTGCCCCAAGGGCAAGTAAAGGCAGTCTTTTCCTAGTCTTCAGGTGTAATTTTGATATGATTATATCTGCTGAAACTATCCATTAGGGAGTACATGGAATGACCTGCTGTCAAGTCAACTATTGCATCAATGCTCGGTAGTGGGAAGTCATCCTTAGGACAAGCAAGATTTAGGTCTCAAAAATCCATGCATACTCAAATGGATTTGTCATGTTTTGTGACCGGTACAATGTTAGATATCCATTCAGCATAAGCTATTGCCCTTATGAATCCCACCTTCAACAATTTCTCTAATTCTGCCTTGACTAAAAGAGCTATGTGTGGGTGCATTTTCCTCAACTTTTGCTTAACAGGCTTAACCCCTGGTCTAACATTCAAATGATGCATTATAAAGTTAGGATCCAAGTTGGGCATGTCAGCATATGACCATGCAAAGTTTACTTGTTGTTCTTGGAAAAACTTGATGAAGTCCTCTCTTTCAAGAGGTGTAAGAGATGCTCCCAAGTGTATAAATTTTGGATCCATTTCCATACCAATGTTAACCTTTTCTATCGGCTCTATGAGTATAGGTGACCTCTCTTCCTCATGCTTTGGTAGGGTATCCAGTCTCTCTTCCTTTGATGCCACAATTGGGTTTTCACCAAAGGAAACATCTTTTATCTTTACTTTTTTGGGTTCTAATGCTGCCACATAATGATCTTCAACACTAGAACTTTTCTTTTTCTTATTTTTTTTCATTTTTTGCTTTTGACTAAGAGATTGAACCCTCACTACTTCTATCATGTTTGGTTCAAATTCATTGGTGAAAGAGGGCTCAATCGCATTAAGGTATTGGTTTGCTGCTTGGTCATTCGGGAAGTAAAGCAAGTCACTTGGCTCGATTTGGTCCCAATCAATAAGATGGGGATTTATTAAGGATAAGGTTTCATTAGGAAAGTTTTCATCAATTTGGTTTATGGACATGACTTCATTTGAGGGTTCATACATTGTATCATTTAGATCTATGACATGCACTTCCTCGAGATGGTCCATGGAAGAAGGGTCAAAATCCCCTTCACTTGAGTCCTCATAAACTTCTACGGGAAATAGAGTGGGAAAAGCCATGAGCAGATTAAAACTAACGTTTGAATCTCCCTCCTCTGAAGGCATCCAAAATGTATCTATCCATGGCAGATTATGTCATGTCCCCATTCTGGCTGACATCGTTTAGCATGCCGGATCAGTCTATCACAGGCTCTCGTAGACTGGTGGCGATGTGGAGAGAGTCATTTTGTAGATCAGTGGTCGTATTTGCTCTTGGAGAAGTGATTTAGAGCTTATTTTTATTATTATGAGTTATGCAGGCCCCACATGTTATAATTTTAAGTTGAGTTGCACTTTTTATTTTATAAAGTTATATTATTATAAAAGTGCATTATAATGGGATTTTATAATGGATGCTTCTAGAAGTTCTTAGTAACTTCTCAAAAAGTGAATAAATAGGGGGCTTGGGCATTCATTTGGACAAGCTGATTTGAGGATTCTTCAACTTTTCCATATTGGAGCAATTTGTAGTCATTTGGTCTACAAATTTTCATTAGATCTTTGGGAACGATAACTCCCTTGGATTTGCATAACTGAGGAAGTGAGATATCTTCTGAAGGGTTGCACATTGGAAGTGGTATTCAGCCATTTCATGTTGAGCTTATTTGGAATCCTCAGATTTACCTGAGGGTTTGAGTTTTGGTTGCAAGAGGAAGAAAAAGCAGGTCCGAAAAAGCAATCCGAAAAAGCAAAATGAAAAAGTAGATCCGAAAAAGCAGTCTGAAAAAGAAAATCCGAAAAAGCAGACCCGAAAAAGCAGTCCGAAAAAGCAGACCTGAAAAATTGAATTTGAGGATTTGTATTTGTTGGAAATAAGGGTTTGAATTCATCATCTTATTGGTGAATCATTTTGATTAAGTTTTGAGATCATATAGGTGCATTTCCTGAGTAGTCCATACCAGGGCCTGGACTCACATTTTCTTTCATAACCTCATAACTAGCTGGAGATACATTTTATGCTTTCAGGACATGATTCTACTACCCTAGGCGCCCCTGTTTGGAGTAATTTTGGCAGTCAATAAAAAGGGTTTTTTTTATACAGCTACCGTACTGATAGCCCAGGTACGGCCCTGTACCAGTCAAGTACAACAGTTGCCATTGGGGTTCGGTTTGGGTGCGGATGAAGGTGACTGCATTAGCAATTTGCATCATAAAATTTGGATAACTTCAGTGCAGCATTTCCAGGTACATATGTTGATGTCATTAAATGCCATAATTTGCATATGAATTGTATGTCACAGTCCATTAATATATCAGTCTGAAAACTGTACTGTTCTTGCATCAATCTTGTCATTGTAAACAGTCACATAATATATCTCTGCTGTCTTCTAACATCAGATTTGGATATATGTTAGCAAGGGTATTGCCACATTGTCATAGCATTGTACTTCTGAATATTGTCACAGTCAATGATAATCTGAGAACAGTCATTGTATTCAGACATTGCCATTGGTTTAGTGTAGAAAAGCGCATTACTAGGACCTGTTCATGTAAGACAGTTCATATACTCCATGTCTTAGTTCATGTGCTGTAAACGGTCCATAATACAGTGCTCATATGTAATAGTTGCAATAGTCATACATTGCTATCAGAATTGGAGATGTTCATGATATGATGTCATTGATGTGATATTTAGGATTGCATTGTTGTTTATTTGTTAATTTCCTATATTGGTATTGTTATCTCAATAACATTTGGTGCTCAAAACAAATAAACATCTTGAAACACATCATTGCAAACAAGACCATTCAAGTGCATGCCAACTGTTCGACGAATTGACACGGATCAGATTTGGGGGTTTTAGTGATCCTATTGGTGAGGGTCATTACAGTGGTATCAGAGTGGTTTCCTGCCAACCTGATTGGGTTATTTCAGATTGAATTCAACTGTCAGCATGGCTTTAACAGGAGACAAGGAATTGAAAGAGAGAATGCACACTGCATTGAAGAAACTAGATCATCCATTTCAGCGAACAAAGGACCTCCTAAGAACTTTGGAGGAGTTGGAAACTTATTTAGGCAAGGTTGATCAGTCAGATTCCTATGCTATGCAAACAACCTTATCTCTAGTATTTGGTTCTTTGGTGAAGCCCCGATTATTGAGACATCATGATGAGGTGGTAAGACTTGCAGCTCTCTCTTGCATTAGTGAAATCATGAGGATAATAGTTGGCTTTAATTCTTATGATGATCAGATTATGAGAGAGGTACTTCATGCCATGGTGAAAAGCTTCGAAAGGTTGGATGACATCAGGGACCCTCATTTCACAAAGAGGGCAAGATTACTTGAAGTATTTGCATGGTGTAGGTTTGAAAATATTATGTTGTCAATAGGTTGTATTGATGACATTCGTAGAATGTTTAACATATTTTGGAATATTTTGGATGAGTTTCATTCCAGCGATGTATTAGCATCAATGCACTCCATCATGTTCACAATCTTGTTTGAGGAGAAGGATGAAATTTCTAAACTTTTGGCAGAAGATTTATGGCATGTTTGGACAAAAGAGAGGAATGTGTCACCTATGGCATGTACGTGGTTGAAGAGCCTGATTAATAGGCCTAAGGATCGAAGTACCTTCCCTATGATAGGCAGAAACTTGTATGATGAGTTTGACAGACATGCTGATCCGGTATTGGGAGATGTTAGCACATCTTCACGTAATGATTTATTTGCATCATCTTCATAGGCAGAAGTGGTTATAGATGTTGTACAGGTTGAGCCAGTTGCATCAGAAGGTGATATCACAGGCACACCGGATGGCATGAGTGACACTGACAGTGATTGTGGTACAGTTGGTCTTGATGATGTCACAGGTGCTCAAAATAGTAACTACAACACAATGGATTCAGATGATGATTGTGAGAAGGTTGTTGTGCATGATTATGAGATACCTATCAGCAATGAGCAGACATTGAGTATTCAGGACTTTGCTGATAGAGAGTATCAGGCACAGTTAGATGCTACATCACATGAGGTTGAGGCACATAGTACTTCACATGTTTTGTCCAGTCAGCTTAGGGTAAGCAAGGATGGGATTGTGACTTCATTATCTCATCATGATAGGATGCGGGAGATGATAGAGGATCACATCTGGATGATTCAGTTACAGGACAGACATAAGGGAGTTCAGGCAGAGTCTTCTTGTGTTGACTTACAGGCGATCAGGGAAGGAATGGGAGCGATGAAGATGAGTTATTTACATCTTCTTTCAGATCGTGACCATCTTCTTAGCCTTGCCAGAGATCATTTAGATGCCTTGAGGAGGAAGGAGGAAGTTGGCAGGCTTTCTCAAGAGTTTGAGGACACTCGAGCCTCTTTGTTGAGTACTCCATTGGCATTACAGGACTCAAAGAGACATGTGGATGGGTATGGCATGGAGTTGAGTTCAGCTTCATCTTACACACCTGATACTCAGCTTTCTGCGACATGCGGATCACATGTGGTTGTCGATAGTTGTGAGAGTTCACCTTGCATCCAAGATTTAGGGATAGTGTCAATTATGGCAGACATGGATGTGGGATTAGCTGATATTGGGATTGAGCAGGCTACTCAGGTACAAATTTTGCTTGAGGTGTCAGTCGGTTCTAGTTTACGGATGAGGACTCAGGATTGTTACATTGGTGTTTGGGATTCTGTTGACTGGAGATGTTTATCATCTATTGGTAGCAGTGATTGTTTGAGTGCTATCATGGATTTGATTAGCAGATTACACGGTGTTGTTCTCATTCATACCAGCAGCTTGTCAGATGTTGGTATTAGTCTTTATACACCGATGTTAGGAGTAGTGTACATTTCTAGTCGACCACTCAGGGTGCAGTGGGTTTGTGATAATTTAGGCACATCTGAGGTGTTAGTGATTATAGATGAGTCCCAGGATCGCACTGGCCTTGATGACATCCAGGAGTCTACTGCGGACAGTTTTGAGGATTTAGCTTCCTCGGTAGATTCATTTGTTACAGCGGAGTTGGGCAGTGATGCTACAGTTTTTGATGCTCCGTATGTTGGTATGAGCTTTGGAGTTGATTGGCAGAGTATGGATAGTAGTACTCCAGAGATCAGTGGTTTTGAGGATACTCCCTTGGACAATGCGTCAGAGGAGGATTGTAGGAGACAGTCTAGCCAACACCATCACGTGTCTAGTTAGCTGAGAGTTAGTGAGTGAGACATTGCTATCGCTTGCCAGCATTTCGATGCTGCTCATCAGTTGTTAGTAGTTTACGAATGGGGTTCTCCTACTAGTGACGAGCAGGGAGGCAGTTATCTTTCCTTGACAGAGATCCACTCTTTATGGGAGGCTATCTGGATTTTGAGACAGAATTATATGTAGTTGGTAGCTGATAGAGATTATCTTATGGAGTGGGGCAGTACAACATATGATGCATTACTAGTCAAGGAAGATGAGGTGAGTGAGCTTACTCAGCAGCTCAAGGTGACTTTTGAGATTCTTGAGAGTACACAGTTGGCTTTCGAGGAGTCACAGTTTCATTTGGCTGAGGTGACCATGGAGTTAGAGCGACTACAGTCTTTACCAAATTCTGTACAGTCATGGGTTGTGGTGTCTGGTGATTCGAGGATGTCCATGGTCGAGATTGATAGAGGCAGTGGAGATGAGGATATATCTGTCCTCGATACTAGCATTGGCACATCGAGTTCATTTCCACTACAGTCAGGTTCAGTGGAGTTGGGCGCTGAGTATTGTGGTATGTTTGACTTGGTGGTGGTCTCTACTACTGATGGCATGGAGACTAGTGATGTTGTACTAGGGATCATGTTTGATGTTGGTGAGTCAGCAGTTGGCTTGATTCCTGTTTGTGATACTACTCCTTTGGAGGTGTCTTCGGAGGTAGCAGTTGGTTCGGGCTTGGTTAGTGATCAGTTGCAGTTAGTTTCATTTGGATTGTAGTCTGAGCCACTGACTGAGATTGACACATTCTATCGGCCTTACACTATGAGGTATGCTCATCAGTTTACTTTTGATCCATATGTTGATGAGATGATGATACGGAGATGTACTTTGGGCTCTAGTGTTTGTCATCAGTTATGGGATGGTTTGACGCCACGAGATGAGAGTTGTGATGGGCATAACATGGCGATAGGTTATGCGGTCGATAGCTTGAGAGTACATGACTTTGAGCAGGAGTTTGGGATTGTTGCTTCAGTGGTTGTTATTGATTCTACTCCTTTGGCTATGACAACTCTTGACTTAGCTGGTGATCAGTCATAGTGGGTTGTATCACCTATGCATGGTGAGCTGTTAATCGAGGGTGGTTCTTTTTATCAACATTATACTGCAAGGTATGTTCATCAGTTTGCATTTGATCCTTGCGTTGAGGAATTGATGGCCGTCAGATTTGGTTTGGGTTCTAGTTCTTGCTATCTATCAAGTGATGACTATTTGCCATCAGCGGTGCATGGGAGTTATAGTTATGGGATAGTGGCCGGTGATCTGCAGAGTTGTGTTGACTACAGGAGTTGTACAGTGTGTGGATTTTCCATACTTGGTGCAGTTTCATTCGGGAGTGTTCACCACTATTGCAGAGTTGGATTGTGCGCTCTGCGTAGGCCAGTGGGATGCGTTGATGGTATTTACTGTGTTGGCAGTTTGAGTTGTTTTTACTTGGGTTCTGATTTTTTCAGAATTGGTGTCTCGTGGGTTCCTGACTGTGGCAGTCATGGAGTTGGAGTTTGGTTGAGCAGTGGTTCATGATTCATTCATGGATTCCTCTTGGTTATATTGCAGAGGATATTGCAGGAGCTTGCGTTGGTTGACAGCAATACAGTTCATGACTCCATTTGGGATCTAGGTGGATTGATTGGTTTATTGCTCAATCATTGCTTGGGGACAAGCAATTTTAGGAAGGGCGGACTGTCATGTCCCCATTCTGGTTGACATCATTTAGCGTGCTAGATTAGTCTATCACAGGCTCTCATAGATTGGTGGCGATGTGGAGAGAGTCATTTTGTAGATCAGTGGTCGTATTTGCTCTTGGAGAAGTGATTTAGAGCTTATTTTTATTATTATGAGTTATGCGGGCCCCACATGTTATAATTTTAAGTTGAGTTGCACTTTTTATTTTATAAAGTTATATTATTATAAAAGTGCATTATAATGGGATTTTATAATGGATGCTTCTAGAAGTTCTTAGTAACTTCTCAAAAAGTGAATAAATAGGGGGCTTGGGCATTCATTTGGACAAGCTGATTTGAGGATTCTTCGACTTTTCCATATTGGAGCAATTTGTAGTCATTTGGTCTACAAATTTTCATTAGATCTTTGGGAACGATAACTCCCTTGGATTTGCATAACTGAGGAAGTGAGATATCTTCTGAAGGGTTGCACATTGGAAGTGGTATTCAGCCATTTCATGTTGAGCTTATTTGGAATCCTCAGATTTATATGAGGGTTTGAGTTTTGGTTGCAAGAGGAAGAAAAAGCAGGTCCGAAAAAGCAATCCGAAAAAGCAAGATGAAAAAGTAGATCTGAAAAAGCAGTCCGAAAAAGAAAATCCGAAAAAGCAGACCCGAAAAAGCAGTCCGAAAAAGCAGACCTGAAAAATTGAATTTGAGGGTTTGTATTTGTTGGAAATAAGGGTTTGAATTCATCATCTTATTGGTGAATCATTTTGATTAAGTTTTGAGATCATATAGGTGCATTTCCTGAGTAGTCCATACCAGGGCCTGGACTCACATTTTCTTTCATAACCTCATAACTAGCTGGAGATACATTTTATGCTTTCGAGACATGATTCTACTACCCTAGGCGCCCCTGTTTGGAGTAATTTTGGCAGTCAATAAAAAGGGTTTTTTTTATACAGTTGCCATACTGACAGCCTAGGTACGGCCCTGTACCAGTCAAATACAGCAGTTGCAATTGGGGTTCAGTTTGGGTGCGGATGAAGGTGACTGCGTCACAATTTGCATCATAAAATTTGGATAACTTCAGTGCAGCATTTCCAGGTACATATGTTGATGTCATTAAATGCCATAATTTGCATATGAATTGTATGTCACAGTCCATTAATATATCAGTCTGAAAACTATACTGTTCTTGCATCAATCTTGTCATTGTAAACAGTCACATAATATATCTCTGCTGTCTTCTAACATCAGATTTGGATATATGTTAGCAAGGGTATTGCCACATTGTCATAGCATTGTACTTCTGAATATTGTCACAGTCAATGATAATCTGAGAACAGTCATTGTATTCAGACATTGCCATTGGTTTAGTGTAGAAAAGCGCATTACTAGGACCTGTTCATGTAAGACAGTTCATATACTCCATGTCTTAGTTCATGTGCTGTAAACGGTCCACAATACAGTGCTCATATGTAATAGTTGCAATAGTCATACATTGCTATCAGAATTGGGGATGTTCATGATATGATGTCATTGATGTGATATTTAGGATTGCATTGTTGTTTATTTGTTAATTTCCTATATTGGTATTGTTATCTCAATAACATTTGGTGCTCAAAACAAATAAACATCTTGAAACACATCATTGCAAACAAGACCATTCAAGTGCATGCCAACTATTCGACGAATTGACATGGATCAGATTTGGGGGTTTTAGTGATCCTATTGGTGAGGGTATTACAGATTAGTAGGTGCTTGTCCTATGTTAAGACCTTGTATATTAGGCTCTTCATTGACTTGAGTTTCTTGCCTTGGGATCTTTGCATACGTATGTATTGTGACTACTTCTTTATCTTGACATGATTCATAAGATAGGGTATCCCACTCATAATCCCAGGAGTCATCACTCTCTCCATCGGATTCTAAGGCATTTACTTGAGGATATAAATCTTGCATTGGGCTAGAGCTTTCGCCTTTGTATTGGTAGCCTACTCCGGACCTTTCTTGTTTTGCCCTCCAAGTAGGTTCAATGGGTTCGAGTAGACCTCTATTCCTTTGGCCTAAGGGTCCTCTTCCTTTGTATCCCATCTTCTTCATTATCTCAAACCCTTTCCCATATTGCTCAGTTTGTATATTAACATGATGGATTATTTCCATGGGAGTGTTTGAGGTATCCTCTTCATCATGATAAAGCCATTGAAGGACTTCATTCTCTTCCTTTTTGAATGTTGCTTTGTCACTTTCTCTTACAAAGTAAGAGTTATACTTATGAGGTAAATGTTCTTTTGATGGTTTACCATGTGTTCTTGGAGATGAGGGCATGTCGAATAGGGAAATAGAGTATTCCCCTACTCCTTTGGAACTAATTTTGCATTGTTTATCAAATGCATCCATCATCTCATCCATTTTCTTGTAGTTTTCCTTTTTAGCTTTATCTTTTTCTTCTCTAGTGGGTTTTTAGGGTACTATCTCTGATTTAGGCACTTGATTTGAACCCTCATTTGCAGTTGGACCCTCGTAGCTCATCTTTTCCTTTCCCTTAGTTGATGTCGTTGAGCTAGCTTGAGGAGGGTTTAGAGTAGCATTTAATGTTATCATGGGATCATCCATTTTGGTATCTTCAATGGTGGCTCTTTGAATGATTCCTTCCCAGTTATGTGGAATAAATAGCTCATGAAGGGGTTTGAGTGCATTGCAATATTGGAACGGGTTTGAGTCCCCTCCAACCGTGATTTCTTCACCCATGTACAGAAATTTGATGCATTGGTGGTACGTGGATGGGACTGCTTGCATCTCGTGAATCCATGGTCTCCCCAACAAAATATTATAAGTTAACTTCATGTCCAATACTTGGCAATTGGTGTCCTTCTTGATAGGTCCCACTTGAATGGGCAATACGCTCATGCCTTTAGAGGCCCTTTCAGCTTCATCATAAGCCTTAATGGTGATTTTTTTCATAGGGTCAATGCAAGACTCAGACAATCCTAAGGATTTAACAAGACTTAATGTACAAATGTTAAGGCTAGCTCCTCCATCAATGAGAGCTCTTTTGAATCTATGGAATTCAATCAAGACCTCTATATGTAGTGGTAGGTTTTGAGGATGAGTAATAGACATGTCATCTTGGTCAGAGAATGACAAGCAATGAGGTGCAATGAGATGACCTACCATGTTTTGGAACTTCCCATCTTCTAAGTTAGTAGGAACATTCATTTCTACTAGAGCTTTTTCTAAAATTTCCTTATGGTAAAGGGATAGCTTCAATAGCTCCAAGATAGAGATTTGCGCTGGAGTTCTTTGCAACTGATCTACCAAGCTATAAGGTTTTGTGCCTATAGAAGATTGCTTGATCACAATGTTGGACTGCAGAGTGCTAATAACTTTAGGAGCAACCCCTTGTAGGGTAATCTTCAAAGTTTTCCCTCTTGTAATAACATTTGATGTCTCTTTTTGGGGTTGTTCCTTGATTATTATAGCATTCACAATGTTATCATAAGGTGGTGCAAAGTTAATGTTATTGCTGCTTTGTTTCTTGCCATTAGATGACTCCCCTTTGTCATGTTTATAGAAGGGTTGTTTGAATGTTTTATGGTCTTCATTTCTTTGAGGTCCATCAATGGTGATCATGCCATTATCAATTAAATCTTGCACTATATTCTTTAGCTGCAAGCATTCATTTGTCGTGTGCCCTCGAATCCTATGGTACTCACAATGGCTATTGGCACTCCACCAACTAGGCTTGTTGTGTGGCTCATAAGGCTGAATGTTGGGTAGAGTAATGATATTATTAGCCATGAGGGTCTTTAGTGCCTTTTCAAGGGGTTCACCCAAGGGTGTGAAGTTCCTTTGAGGAGTTGGCACCAAATATTTATCAAATTTAGTACTCCTTGAATTATTTCCTTGGTTGCCATTATTAGCATTGTTGTTGGAAGGTGCATTGGAGGTCTGGTTGGCATTATTCACTTGATTAGGTGTTCTTGTAAGAGAAAAGGGAGTTATCTTCAAGTTACTAGAGTCAACAACCCCATCATTGACTATTCCCTTATTGTTGTTTTTATACCGACTATTGCTATTGAACCAATTATTATTTTGATTGGTGCCATTGTTGGAGTTATTGTTGTTAGAGTTGTTCTTGTTATCTTTATACAATTTCAGTTCTCCACTCTCAACCAACACTTCTTCTGTTGTTACTCCATTTTCTATGAGGTCTTGGAATGTCTTGGGACATTGCATTCTCAATCGGTAGTCCATCTCGATGCTCAAACTATTAATGAATATATCCATTTTTTCTTTCTTGGGCACACTCCTAGGATACCTCACAAATACTGTCCTCCACCTTTGTAAGAAAGTGAGGAATGCATTTCCATCTTTTTGTTTAGTGTTGCATAATGTTATCATCGTGACCTCATGCTTGATGTTATATGAGTAATGGGCCACAAATTTTGAAGCTAATTCTTTGAAGGTTTTTATGCCGGAGGGTAACTTAGAAAACCACTCCATAGCCATGCCTCCTAAGCTTCTAGGAAATAGTCTCATTAAATAGGTTGTATCATGCATGAACTCTAAGCTCAATGCACAAAACTCACGTAGGTGATCTTGTGGATCCGACGGTCCTTCATACTTGTCATATTTTGGGAACACTACATTGATCGGGAATGGTGCCATTACTATACTTCTATTAAACAGGAACGGACACAATGCTTTGATAGAAAAGGGTTTGGGACCCCTGCTTTGCTTGATTGTATCTAGTTGCATTTGAAATATTTTGAACTGTTTGTTCATGATGTCAATGGCACTTTCTTCAACTTTGGGTGGTCTAAGTTGATTCACATCATAATCTCATGGAAGTGTAAGACCCGTTCGGGCTAGGTCCATGAAATACTTTGCTTTATCTCTTGCCATTGCTTTTTCCATGAGTCTTAAGAAATAGGGGCATTGAATGGCTTCATCAACCTTTTCATCGGTGGCATCCTCGGTGGTTGGTTTAGTATTAGTTCTATGGTGAGTGGTATCAATTCCTTGAGTATTTTGATCCGCCCCTCCACCATTGGTATTGCCTTGGTTATTTAAGTCAATTCCCTCATTATTGGCATCACCTTGGTTATTGGGGTCGATGTCACTATTTCTTTTGTTATCCAAACTACCATAGTACATCATATTGTCTTCCCCTTCTTGTTCAGGTGATTTTTGGGGTATTCTTGGAGTGGTAGACTCATCTCCTAGGTAAGGGAGTTCTTGACTCAAATAAGTCCCATCTGCTTGCAAGGTTTGCTTGATGTAGTAGGATCTAGTAAAAGTAGGCATGAACCTTGGAGAATAAGAGTCAATATTACCTGTGATCTAATCCTTTGTAAAATTTGCAAAAAATGGTGTAGAATAGGATTTTTGGCTGGACTAAAGGTTGGAACAGTAAGAACATGGAAAAGGGTACTCAAATATATGATCAAAATTTTTTGACCCCCCTGCAAATACTCTCTATTTGCCCTTTTAGATTTTTGGGTGTCACTAAATTGATTGTAGGCATGACTGAATTTTGCATACGCGTGAACTGGTATATTGTTAGGCGGTACTCTGTAGGGATGCAGGTGACACTTTCCTATTGGTAGGCGATTTTCCAGTTTTACCAGGCGTAATTCAATATGTTCTAGGTGTGACTTTCTTGTTGATAAGCATTTTCATAAAAGTCACAGGCATGACTGAACCTCTGATAAGCAGGATTATTTTGTGCACAGATGACACTTCTCTGACTAGGTTGTAGGATTTTGAATTTTTTAAACTTTTAAGATCAGGTCCTTTGAAATTTTCTTTTTTGAAAATTAAAAAAAATCTCAACACACACATCAATTTTTCACCATAGCCCTAAAACAATCTAATGTGTATATTCTAGATCGTTTCCACAAGTATAACACAAGAAAGAATTCCAAGCAGCTTACCTAAAGTCAAATTTGGCTCTTAACATGGCTTTAAAAGGTAGGCTTGCTACTTTATCCAGGATTTATTGTGGATTCTGTTCAAATAGATCTTAAATTTTCATCCCCTAAGTATGTTAAGGGGTTTCCCACATGCACCGAGGTATGATTTTGCGCAATCCATGAAGACTACTAGAGGAAATTCAAAAAATTTAAGATCTGTTTGTCACACACCCCATTAAGGATGTATGCATTTCATTTTATAGTGGGTTGGATTCTCGTGGTAAAAGCAAGTGTATCCCACTTTGGGCTGTCCCTCTCACTGGCCTTGTTAAGGCAAACTCGGGAGGTGAGCCCACTATTGCTCAAGCATGTATATTGAAAGTAAGAAGTGAACTTAGGCTGACAAGTTTGGGAGTTTGATTCACTTAAAAAGTGAAGAGCATATCCCTATTGTCTTTTTTTGTTCCAAACACTCAAACACCAGTTTGTTCTTTCCCAATCTCTTAACAAGGAGATTCTTAAAATTGAAGTGTTTGGTTCATTTCTTGTTTTAATTAAGCTATGTTCAAAAGTAATGCCACAATTTAATCAAGTGCAAGCTTGAATAGAAGAATACCTTTCCTTTGTAGCTAGCCTAAGCTAGGGGCATTTTTGAAAGGTTTTGTCATTGTTTTTCAACTCACCTTGGCAATAGCCTCCTCCAAATGTGCTTGTCCACCAACAAGTTAGTCAGCACAACCATTCAAAATGAGGGGAAACCAAAATTGAAAATTAATGAAGCAACCATTGTGTATGAATCTTTAGAGAACTTATTTGCAAACATTCAAAGGAAAACTTGATTTAAGGACTAAAAATCCAATTTAAAGAGACAAATTTCATTTTATATGCTTGAACAATTTCAAGGTAATTCTGAAATACCTGATTGTCCTCTTCTTGTGTAGTCTCAAGAACAACCTTAATGTGCTCAAAGTTCTCCTTCTTAATCTTCTTTGCTAGAGCCTTTCCTTCTTTGTTAAATCTGCTTTCCGGCTTCTGTACTTTCCTATGTTGCTCATTTACTATTAAATCATATAAATAGGGAGTTAGACAAATGATTTAATCAGTTTAACAGTAAACAAAAATAACAAGTAGCAGGTGACATTGTCCAGCTAATAGGCGTGAACGAATTGTTAGCAGGCATAACTTTACTAATAGCCAATGACACTTTGCAGTGACACAAGCGATACTAAAAATTACACAGGCGTGAACAAGTTATCACAAAGCGTGAACAAAACTTAAATTTGCAAAAAATGATTTATGCTAGGCGATAATTTAATAACAGTAAGCATGAATTGAAAGATTGTAAGCGTGACTGTTATTTAAAATGGCGAAGCAAAGCGTAAAGATAGGTGATAATAGATTGCGGCAAAGCGATACTTCCTGAGTCATAGGCATGACTTTAAGCATCAAAGGCTGAATGCATTAATCTCATAGGTGTGAGTGGATGATCTGTAGGCGAGTGTAGAGTTCTGAAAACCATGTAGAATTTTCATGCCAGGCGTGAATCTTCAGATAATAGGCATCAGGATAGAGATTATAGGCCATAGCAAAATGACTGCAAGCATGAACAAATCTCCTATAAGCGTGACTTCACCAGTTTCTTGCAAAATATTCATGAAAAATAGACAATACAAGCATGCAAATTATGATGAAAATGATAAAATGAGGCCTAGAGCCCCACTGTGGGTGCCATTTGTGTGATGATGATTATCACCTTCATGAAATTAAGATCTAATAGAAACAATTAAAAGTAACTACAATGCAAATCTAATTAAAATTGAAACTAAGATCTATAACATCTCATGGCTCTCTAGAAAGAGGTGGTAAGTGAAGCTCTCAGCTCAAATCTCCACTAGTGACACTTCTAAAATGAGAATGTATGCTACTATGCTTCTACAATGCTTCTATGATAATTATTTTAGCTCAAATTGACAAGATTATATGCAAATTACTCTAAATGCTCTTAATTGCTCTTAGAATGCCCTCAATTGCCTATAGTAACAATGCTTTGCAAATGAATTTCTCTCAAAATACTTCATATTTATAGTAAATTCCCAAGGGTAGGGGGTGGAGTGAAGTAATCATGATTTACCTTAGGTTGAGTCAAAAACTTTTCTTTGTTCATAAATGGGGGGACAATTTAAAGGTTTGTCTCAAAGCTTTGGACAAAAGGACAAGATTGAGTTGTTGAGATTGAAACTTTAAAATGAGTGATTGAGATTCATCCTTTTTGAGTGATTTATGTCTTTTTGTCCTCAATTCTTATTGGTTGCTCAACTTTATTGAAAGAAATTAGGAATTATTAAATTCAATTAATTAATTAAATTTAGCCATGTAAGGGTAATAGGTTCATTTTGATTTTTTATTTAAACAACTATACACTTAATTGATTAAAATCAATTATGTAGTGCTTTTCACCCCTTTAAGCTTTGATTTAATTATTTAAGATCCTTATTTGATTTTTCCTTTGCTTTTAATTTATTTTGTCCAACTTTATTTAATTATGTCCATTTTAATTGATTTGATCCCTTTTTGATTGAATTAATGCATTTTTATGATTTCAAACCATTTTATTGATTTTAAAGCACTTGTCCAATTTTGTGTGTCTACAATATGTTCCCATCCTTATGATAGTGACATAGTACCATGGTGGCATCACAAGGAAAAGAGAACAAGATACCTACTTCCAAAAAAAGGAGATATTATTAAAACAAAAATATATGCTATAACCGTAGAAAAGAGTGAAAACCATTATTAACCAAGGAATAGATAATAATGAAAGGATATCCACAAATGGAAAGAAGCCCTTGAAAGGAAGAGATCTTGGTTACAAAACATCTACCTTTAAGAGGAGTTGTTGAACAAAGATGACATCTTCAAAATAGAGAGGGTGAGGAGAACAAGAATGCACCCCTTTATCCCCCTATAGCTAGGTGAAAAGGGGATTCTTGATGAAGAATAACACACTCTAAGCTCCCAAGTAAGGGAATTTGTTTTGAATAGACATGTGCTTTGCAAGCTAGGAAAAGGTTGTACCTTGGGATATAAATCTCCTGAAAAAGAGAATATCCTTGCATAAAACAAAAACTCCATGCAATAAATGATATTATGTGACAAACAAATACCACATAACTGAGAGAAAGTGAATTCTTAGAAAGGAATAAGAAATTGAGAAATGAAACCTTGCACCCCAAGAGTGAAGGTAAGGTAAGATATAACCAATTATATACCCCAAGTGATATGTTTTTAAAAATATGCATGCACTTTCAAGAAAGAAAAAGGTTGTAACTCGAGATATAAATCTCTCGAAAAAGAGAAGATCCTTAAGTAAAACAACATTTATCTATGAAAGAAAGGATATCATGTTATAAAAGAAACAAGTCAACAAAGGGATATTGGTTCTTTTGGAAAGAAAGAGAAAATGAGGAAGGATGATCATGTATACACACCTTCCCTATTGCTGGGCAAATGAATAATTGGAAAAGGAAAACACATTATACACCACAAGAAAAAAAATTCATTGATAATAGACATGCATTTTCAAGCAAAGAAAAGGTTGTAAAATTGAAGGATGTAAGTCTCTTGAAAAATAGAAGATCTTGATGTAAACAAACAATTCCATGTAATAAAGGACATCATATTATTAAAGACACATGTTAAAAAGGGGAGAAAATGGGTCCTTGGGATAGGAGAATGAAATAGTACCCTTTCCCCCAAGTGTGGAGACAAGGAATATGAAATACTACTATAGTTCTCACAAAGTATGATTGCACCTAAAATTACACTACTATAAATGACAATGAGCCCCCAAAGGATAGGCTAGTAATGTCACATAGTGAGGAGACATAATATGAACTTAGATGTTATTTAGAATGAACATGAAAAAGGTGCCATTCATTGTTACATGTCATTTGAATCATACCACAATCAATGAGTTCTTAAATAATACACTTTACATCATAACACACAGTAGTCACATGGACAAGAACTTGATGATGGATACAAATGGAAACATTATTTTTCTCATGTTTTCTATTTTTTCATTTGTTTCTTAAAGGGAGAGTAATTAAGTTGGCATTAAAAAACTCAAAACAAATACTCTCCTGTTGTGATGAGAAATTAGGAGAAGAAGTTATATATTGATTGGACATATGAGAAGGTTGGAAACCTAAAGATTCTTTGTAAAAATGTGATGTAGGTTTCTCATTAGTTTCAATTCTTTGTTGTACACATACTATACCAAGTCTATCATCAAGTTTGGGAATATAAGAAGGATAAGGATCTCTCTTAGGTGGAATCAGATTGAAATTTTAAAATGGCCTAATCAATATCCATACATGTGTTAGAATAAGGTGTTTGGTTCTCAAATTGAAGGATTTTATTTTTGTTGTGGAAGGTTGGTGTGAAGTGTAAAGTTCTTGATCCTCATATTGAAGAGTTGATGGCATTGAAGAAAGAATTGAAGAAAGATGAGGGGATTAAATAGTGTTGACTTGATTAGGATCCTTATGTGCTAAGGTTGCATTTTTAGAGGGGAGGACATGAAGTATATTATCCTCTTGAGTATTATTGTTGTATGTGTATAGTACTACATGATAATTAGGTTGTGTAACACCTTTTACCCCTATCGTTGGTTTATTTTGAGAGGTGTTTTGAATGGTATTGACTTGATTATGTTCTTTATTCTCAAAAGATTCATTTGGAAAAGAGAGAGCATCAAGGATATCATCCTCTACTTCTAAGTTACTTTCATGAAAAAATTTAGGAGAAGGAATCATAACTCATTAGTGCTTCATCTCTAGAGGGAAGATGATTGAAATTGATAGGAGGAGAGGTTGCATTAAGGGAATTTTCAATCATATCACCCTTTTCCACAAAAAAATCATCCTACTACACAAAGGTACTCTCATGGGGGAGGGGTATATCAATAGAATAATCAAAATCATTATCCAAATATTCATCCTAAAGAGGGAGATCATTAAGAGGAGTGTTAAAAGTAAGTTCTTGCATCAAGATGTCCTCATGAGGGAGATAAGATTTGGGAGATGAATCACTGACATGCTCATAAATAGGATTGATGTATACACTAAATACTTCTATTACATTAGTCAAATTTTGGAAAAAATATAGTTTAGGATCCCTAGAGGAAGACTTATTAGAGATGAAGTCATCAGGGACTTCATCCAGCATATCAAAGTCTCCACTACTAAATGGATCATAAAAGGCAGTAAAGCTTTTTCTAAGGAACTAGAATTTTTTGTAATGCAATAATATAATGTAACAAAACAAATTGTAAAGGGATTGATCTAAAAACACATAGAAATGCATGAAAATAAATTTTTAAAGGATTTTATTATTTTTATCATCCAAATACAATGCAAAAATGAACTAGATCTATGAAACCAATATGCAAATTTTTATGTATTTTTTTCAATGAATGCAAAACATAAGACTAAAAATCAAACTAAATACATATAATATAATAATGAAATGCATATAAATCAAATCTAAACACCAAATTAAAAGTGGAAATATTATAAGTCGAGTTCACCAAAATGTGTAGTGTGAAAAGGGGATCACCTAAAGATCTAGTTCTCCCCAATTCATAAGATACATTAGAATATAAAACTACCTAAAGAAAAATCAAATCAACACCACCTAACAAGTGGGATGCTAATGTAATATTTTCATTTTTGGGGTTTCTATTCCTGTTCTGCTTAGAATCGAGAATGGAATAGATAAGACTATTATACAAATGACTAATTAAGATAAGAAATGATCTAATCAGAATAAAAATTAAATTTAGAAGGAGATAAAAGTAAATTTGAGTGCTACTAGAATTGGAATATGATAAATAGACTCAAATATAAAATTATGATTGTGAGAATCTTGAAAACACTTGTAACTAGTAATCTGAGATCCCAAGCCCAGTATCTATTTGCACCTAAATTTTCACTAATTTTTGTCGGGAATAATATATCTAAAACATTTTTTACCTAGGTAAAAAATGTTTAAAATAATTTGTACCTAGGTACAAAATATTTTAAATGTTCTATACCTGAGGTTTTATGCTCAAATAAGTTGCAGAAAGGTTGCCTCGATGTTGAGATGGCATAAAAGTTTTGACAGTTGATTATAGGATCTTCTACACCTATAAATTTGAGAATTGTGTATGTTTATGTGGGTGGATATATTAGGGTTTTTCTTTTTGAAACCCTTATTTTTGTGATTACCACCTCTACATATAGCTAATATAACAAAGATAAAATTGGGTAGTGCTTGTGAATCTAGAGTATGTCTAAATTTATATGAGCTAAAGTGCACAAGTGCAATGTAAAGATCTACCCTAGTGTGATAGAGTAAATCCTATATGAAAATATAATCAATGTGTGATTGAGAAAATGTAACAAGTGTATTTAAAGCATAAGTATGTAGATATAAAGATAACAATAAATCATACCCAATCCTAAGAGGAAGGATACAATTCAATCATGAGTCAGTGATCTCCTATTCATCATCACAATCCTTTTGTAACTCCATCTTGATGTTGAAATTTATTGAATGCTTGAATTCTTGATAAAATTTTTATGTAGCCTTGATTCACAAGTCCTCACTTCATGGAATGTATTCAAATTTGGGCTCCAACCTTGAAATTTCTTTCATCTTTTCAAAATGAAGAGTGAAACCCAATTTTATACCAAATCGAGAGAATGGAGAGAGCCGATTGTAAATCCTAATCATTTGCTAAATCATTGAGATAGGGACCCAATTTAAATTTGGGGTCAAAATTTGGGGTAGAGAGTGATTGAAATGTTTTATACCTAGGAAAAAAACATTTGAAACATTTGCACCCATTATAGGTGTTGGAAATATAATTGGGAAATGTGATACTGAGAGGGGGGGGGGGGGGTGAATCAGATATCACCTACTAATTCATTTTGATATGAATAAAACATTTGCATAGCATCAACAATACTTAATCATAACAAAATAACTAACACACTAAGCAGCCTCCATGAAAGTACTCATAACACAGTAATTTTGGTTACCCATAAACCCTTGAAAGGTAAAATTGGGGTGGGGATGACACCCACAAATCTTCACTACTGCAGTAATAAATTTGCCTGTTAGGGCTTAAAATTTTTGATCAAAACATGATCTACCCTGTGAGGGGTCTGCCCTGTTAAGAGCTAAAAGACTTATATAGTCTACCCTGCTAAAGGATTTGAAACTTACAACAAAATAAGCACTCGGTTAAGAGATTACAAAAAGTATGTTAGGACTACTCGGTTAAGAGATTTACCCTGATACACTAGTTAGAATGTCTCAGTACCTAATCTTTCGGTTTGCACTATATGCAGATTACAAATCTTCTCTTTACTATATTATATTGATCTCTTCTACCAAATTTATCTCTATTCTATCCTTTCATTGCTTAGCTCGGTCACTGAATTCTGTCTGAATACTTCACTTCACTAAATGTGCCTCTCTGCTCATTCCCTCCACATTCACTAATCTTTCACTCTTACACATTTTAGGGTTTATATCTTAACCTTATATAATCAACAAAACATCTTCATGATTCAAGATCTACGGTTCAGATTAATTCCTTTTGCCGCTTAAGCCTTACTAATTTTTGATTGGCTCTAGGTATTACATAGGGATCAATGATTTCAAAATAGATGCGTAATCACCTCTATAATTATCTCAACAAATAAAATACAAAACATGGATGTCGCCCAAAATGATTTACCTCGATCACTGTGCCATAACAAACTCATATGTCATTCTTGGCTAACTCGGAAAATGTAGTTCCTGATACTTGGCATTCACTGTACTCGGCATATGTTGATATCTCTATTGCTTGGTAATCATTGCATATATGACTCGGCAAAACTAGACTCGACATAATACAAAAATACATAGTGACCATAAGTTTACTCGGCAGTACTACTGCTTAGTAAGTATACATTCCATAACTCGACCTTTACATAATGACTCGGTCGCAGTGATGACTGACCATCATTGCCTAGATAAATGACTAAGTGTGGGTTACTAATAGTCAATAAAACTATAGAGATCTACACTCCCCCTTTGACATTAGTGGCAAAAACACTTTGTCATGACATTACACTTGTATTCACAAAAGTACATAGTATTAGAAGAATACTCCCCCTAAGATATATATACATTCAAAATTTTGTTACCTTCCCTTTGTCATGTCATGTCATTTGATTTTCCCCTTGTTTTTGACATGATGAATCTCTTCTGGAGTGGGGATCTCAAAGTATCTCTCCAAAAATGGTTTGTGCAACATCATAACCATGTGTAGTGTAGTTTCCCATCCTTTGGTAGCAACAGTTAAAACTTCTGACTGCACTTCTAGCTCGGCAGCTAGATTGATTAGACTCTCAACTATAGACAAATTTGGATCCCTCTGGGTTAAGTCCTTAGCCTTGACCAACTTTATCTGTATGGTGTCCAGGTGAGGTGTTAAAATTGTTTGGATAGAAAGTAGTCAAGATCTAATATTTCCATCATTAGCCATCAGTTCGACTATTCTTCCTTGTGTATGCATGATCTTGGCATAATGTTTGGAACTATTTTCTGCATCCATGTTTAAGGACTGACTAGTGGATTTGAGTTCTTGCTGTAGTTGATCAACCAGTCATTGGTTATCCTCAGTGAACTGTTCTACATTACAAAGTTTGGTAAGCAGAGAGTGTGCATTTGCAACTACTTCTTCAGTCTCTGTTACCAAAGTGGAAAGTGCAACCTGTTTTATTGCAATCTCGACATATACTTTCTCTAGCATCTTGGTCTCAAACTTTCTTTCCGACCACTCAAACAACTTATCAATAGCGCTACTTGCTTCATTATTTACTTTTTGAACAATATGTACAAGTCGTTCCAATATGGGAGTGGAAATATTTACATTTGACAACTCATAAACATCATTAAATATGTCTTTAATTTCATACAGAACTTTTTTTTGCTGATGTTCTCTTCTCAGTTCTTCCTATCTGCTTTTCCTTGTCAATAAATCTTTCAATATATGCATCTGCTCATAAGATAAGTTATCAGAATCCCATTTAGGAATAAAAATAACTTCATTAATGGTTAGCTCTGGGGAAAATACTTCTAGTTTCTTCTTTAGTGCCTTCTTCAGTGTGCTCCCACTCGACATCTATACAAGAGCTTTTATTGCCGCTTGTTCTGTAGGCTCCTGTACCTCAATAACTTTGTCTTTTACTTCATTTCCTTCTATTCCCTTATCCTCCACATGAGGACTAGTAGCTTTTTCTTTGAACTTCTCTTCTTTACCTTGTTGTAACTCTTCAGTAGATGTGGGTTGATTTGCTGGTGCTGACTTATCTTGTGCCTCAGTAGTGCTTGTACTGACTAACATGTCAACTGAAACAACTGTAGGTTTAGTGGGGGTAATGTTAACAGTTGATGTCACATCAATTGTTAGATAGGCTTTGACTTGAAAAAGTACAGTACTCGGTTAAGAGATTACAAAAAGTCTGTTAGGACTACTCGGTTAAGAGATTTACCCTGATACGCTGGTTATAATGTCTTAGTACCTGATCTTTCAATTTTCACTGTATGTAGATTATATATCTTCTCTTTACTATATTGTATTGATCTCTTCTATTAGATTTATCTCTATTTTGTCCTTTCACTACTTATCTTGGTCACTAAATTCTATCTGAATACTTCACTTCACTGAATGTGCCTCTCTACTCATTCCCTTCACATTCGCTAATCTTTCACTCTTACACATTTTAGGGTTTAGATCTTAACCTTATATAATCAACAAAACATCTTCATGATTCAAGATCTATGATTTAGATTAATTCCTTTTGCCGCTTAAGCCTTACTAATTTCTGATTGGCTCTAGGTATTACATAGAGATCAATGATTGCAAAATAGATGCATAATCACCTCCGTAATTATCTCAACAAACAAAATACAAAACATGAATGTCGCCCAAAATGATTTACCTCGATCACTGTGCCATAACAAACTCATATGTCATTCCTGGCTAACTCGGCAAATGCAGTTCCCGATACTCAACATTCACTGTACTCGGTATATGTTGATATCTCTATTGCTCGGTAATCATTACATATATGACTCAACAAAACTAGACTCGGCATAATACAAAAATACATAGTGACCATAAGTTTACTTGGTAGTACTACTACTCGGTAAGTATACATTCCATAACTCGGCCTTTACATAATGACTCGGTCGTAGTGATGACCGACCATCATTGCCTAGATAAATGACTAAGTGTGGGTCACTAATAGTTAAAAAAACTATAGAGATCTAGAATAGGCCTAAATAAGCACTGTGGGTCCCAAGAAATTAGGGGATGCAGGATTAGAATCAAAAACTAGTTTAGAGGTCGAGACAAAACACCAAGGCTATAAATGGTAACATAGGGCCTAAGAGATGAAATAAATTATTGGATTAGAGGGGAAATAGAGGAGAACATCTAGAAATAAGGTCCTCCGAATTTTAAAAAAATAATATTAAAATGAAAGAGGACCCATGATTTGAATTGAGTTGTTTATTAAGTGTAATTATGATGTCTATTATGCAAGCTATAATGAAAACACACCATGGTAGGTGCTAAAAAATCATGAAAATGTACACCACTTAGGTGGTTACAATTTATGATGGTACAAAATCAATGAAATAATGTATTTACATCAATGCAAACCATACCAAATAACCGTACTAATTCATCACTTATCCAAACAAACTCATTATTCTCTATACTACAACATTTCCTCAGCACATTGAGGCCTAGTTCAATATGTGGTAAAGAGAAGAACATTAGTGTTTGGAAGTTTGTGGAGCATATTACTCTCCACAATCATAAGGAAGATATGGAAGGAATAGAGAAGCATAATATCTCAAGGAAAACATATGAAACTAGAAAGACTATATCACAAGATTGAGGGTCAAAACATATAACTAGTCAATGAAGCTACCACAATTAGGACACTAAAGAAGATAGTATTTGAAAATGGGGATGAAAGAATGACCAAATTAATCACAAGATTGAATTTCCCACCCATATTCAGCACTAGTTATGGAAACCTAGCAAAGGATAAGAGAAGGGAAGTAAAAAGGATGGCACCTGATCCCAGGTGGATCGATATTAACTTTGATGGTGCATTTATAAAAAATTAGGGCCTGAGTGGGCTTGAGTGTGTGGCCAAGGATGAGAGAGGAAAATATTTGTTGAAAGATCAATATCAATGGGGCAAAAAATAAATAATATTGAAAAATTTAGAGTGGCTATGATGGGCTTGCAAGTGGGTGTAGAGGTGGGAGTCAAATGCATCCACCTGGAAAGTGACTCTTTTATTATAATTAATGTCATTCAAAAAAATGAACCATAAATTAGACACTAAGTGAATGGATTATACTAATAAGAGACTTGTTAGAAAAAATTGAAGAGTTTGGGATTAGTCACATATACAAGGAAGGAATAAGGTGGTGGACAAGCCAACAAATAAGTGATGAAAAGGAGCTGTAGTTAATGTGGTGGATCCACTTGCAAACAAACACTAGAGGGATGTTATAGATGACATGTGAGGCCCTTGATGATCAATAATTGTTTTCATACACTAATTTTAATAGAATGGTGGTAGGATACATAGCTTGTTTGGTATAATCAAATATGGCTACATGAGATTTTAGGTACGCTAAGTACACCTAACAAAGATAGATTAATCAAGGCACATTCTCTCAATATTTAGAGTGATGTTCAAGATAGATATGCATTTATTACATGATTTTTTCCCATCATGAAGGCTTATGGAAAATAACTATTAATAGATGGTAATGGTGGAAAATGAGTCAGATGGTTGCATGCATATTGACAAAATGGTGAGATTGGTAGCTATGGACAAGTTGATCCTTTTGGAATCAACCAAGAGGAAAATGTCATTCCTAGAAGAGGTTTCTAACAAGTGTTTCCTAGTGATTATTATGTCAGCATATCCACTTGTTCTACATGCAATGAAAATAATATTGGGGGAGGAATTTCTTAAAGTATGCCACTACTATAGAGTAAACACTAGCGTTACAACTATGTTTTTGGTCAAGATACTATACATAGAGTTTTCGAAGGCCAAATCATAATGAATCTTATAGATGGTGTTCCAACGTGTATTCATTTGAGAAATTGTTATGGTCTTGGGTAATGTAGATGAAAATATCCTCACCCTCTACCACAAAACTATTATATGTCCCTGGGTCATGGAGCAGATGCAATGAAGTTCCCAATGGTCTACACTCTCCAACTTGAACAATTACAATCTTGATGAGGAATCATGAACCTTAACATCCTTTTCTTTTTATGTCTAGCTGACAAATGAGGATTCTGGTGAAGGATGGGTAGAGGCATACATGTAAGAAGAGAGTTTATTATTAGAAATTTGCAAATGAGAGAAAAGAGGAATGGGGTTTGGGGTGAGGTGAAGAGTGGATGGAAAATGGATTCAGGGATGTGGAGGAGACATTGACCAATCTAACTCATGATGTGTGTATATGGCCATAAGCCATTTTGGGTGAGTATAAGGGGTTGGGACATTATCATAAGGTAGGAATGATAAGGTAGATGATAGAATGAAGATTTATAGGAATTTTTGAAACTATTCTTGACTGTGATGTAAAACACTTTTTAGATTAAGAAAAAAGGTGTTGCCCCTAGTTGTTACTTAACTATAAAAAAACATTCAAGGAAAATAAAAAGGAAGAAAAAAATGGCAATTCACTACCACTTATTCCATTCCCCCCGCACACCCCCTACCCCAACCCTTTTAAAGCTTATTTTCAATTGCTCCACCAAAATGATTAAGATCCCAATTTTTCCTCCCCCCCCCAAATTTTTTTTTACACGGAACACTCATAATTAAGTGAAAAATGTATATATCTATTTATTTTAATTACTTATTTTGATTTTTTTTTTTATAAATTATGTATTTTTGTAGGAGTTGGAAATTACTTAATACATGATTGATATTTTAAAGGATTGATCTTATCCTTAATTTATTTATACATTTATCCAAATTAAATTTGTAAGTTTGAAAATGAAACTGATATTAATTTATATTGTAGAAACTATCATAAACCTTCAAAAATTCAACTTCAATTATGGAATACCCTATTTATGGGGTCAAATAGGTTGATCTATTAGAGGGTTTGAGGAAGGATGTGAAATAGAATCCTTTTGATATGAGCTAGATAAAGATAAATTTTGATAATGCAACCAAAGGAAATCTAGGGTTGGCAGGAACAAGATGTGTTTTTAACTTGACCACAAAGGGAAATTCTTGAGGTTGTTGGGAAAAAAGTTTAGTCACAACCAAAAAAAATGAAGTAGAATTTTAAACAGTGGTAATGGGAGTAATGGAAAGCACAAGATTGGGCTATCACAAGATCCATTTAGATGGGGACTCACAAATTGTCATCAAAACAATTCCAGTAGGAAAACCCAAACTAGAAATTGGAAGGATTAATTAAAAGGATCGTAGAGGTTTTCATTACCTTCAAAGATTATTTTTTCTCACACATATATTGTAATGGAAATGATGTGGCAGATGAGGTGGAATATCTCAAAGTTGATATGCTAGTGTTAGTAATGGAGATCACGTCAATCACTAAGTGGTATGCTACTTGAAGTCATGATATATAACTTCCAGGTAAGTACACCAAGATGGTGTGCGAAAAAGTGGCCACCTCCTAAAAAAAATACTTTTCATAACCCGCTTGGTTTATTCAAAATTTGAAATAAGCAGGTTTGGAAAACCCGAGCCTTTGCCAAGCCACAAAAAAACTTAAGTTCTTCAAAACGCATATGTGTTTGCAAAGAAAAAATAATTTACAAAATGCATACACATTTTTAATGTCATAAAGTTTTTTAAAAACCCGCATTTGAATATTTTTCTTAATGCCAAAACTAAGTTTGAAGGAGAGAGGAGGAAGAGAAAATGCCAAAATCCGAGCAAGTTCTTATTGTTATTGGATTTTTTTCCATACTGATCATTTTGAAAGCATGCTACATTGTCAAAAAGGTAATAATTTGTTTTTTAAAAATATTTTTGTTTCAATTTTGATTGTATAGGGTTTGTTGAATTGATTTAAGTTTTTTTTTATTATTATTTTGATGTTAGATTCGGAAAACAATTCCCGACCATGTAAGAGACAACAAAGACCTCTTCAAACACATGAAAATATTGATAATGTTGGAAGTGAGCAATAAGCGAACCCTCAAAATATATCACCATAATAAGAAAACCCTAAGCAAAACCCAAATCCATCACCAAACCCAAACCCACCACCAAACTTGAATCCAAACCCTCTACATCCTCCAATAGGTCACGTTGATGCCACATAAGAGGACCTTATCAATCACCTTCAAAAAAATAGTGCCCAAATATCCATATTGGTTAATAGGTTGAGGTCCTCTGGTTTTGAGAACCACTCATCCCTCACCACTTCCTTAGAAAGAATGG